>JAYRBT010000010.1:25085374-25118998 GCA_036023395.1 Myiotriccus ornatus | reverse complement strand
TCAGTTTGGCAATCTCTTTAGTCTCTAAGCACCAAGATAAGCTGCTTAGTTCATCTTTGCAAGGAGTCAAGCAAATACTCTTTGACAATACACTAATTACGATGTTTTTAGCACAATAAAGCATCTGTAAGGTGATGCAACCCTAAAAAGTTCGCTATTTTCCCACAGTAAGGAGGTAATGATTACATTTGTGCTGATTTCAACCAAAAAAAGAAAAAAAAAAGGCAAAACCCCTCAAGAATTAGTTAGAAACTATGCAAATTATTTCAGTTTTTACAGAATAATTAATGCATATGAAACTTTCCAACATTTATCATCACTTCAATGTACAGTCAGATGACCAGATAACAAATGCACTGTCTGAAAGGAGGAAAGTTCCTATAAATCATCAGTGAAGTTAGATCCAGGCACGAACTGAGAAGTCTGTGCAATAGATTTATCTAAGAATAAAATCTGATGTCTTTAATACAACTTTTCTTCTATCAAAGCCCATATTTAAAATATCAATTTGGGTAAAAATAATTACGTGCTTTTAATAATTCTGTCTTTTCTAATGTTCAGAGGGGGTTTTCTCCTGCTAATCGGGCTGCATTAATTTTTTACACACGTTATAACAACAAATTTCAGGACAGGGGAAACTGGAAGGATATAGCAGAGGAAGTGATCAGTCTACAGTGATCAGCATTATGAACTTGAAATCTTCACATAAATTACTTGCTTCTTGAACAGATTTACATGACTAAGGAAAGTGTGCCAAGGCAGGTATGTTTGAAGAAATTGGGGTTAAAAGCACATTTAAATCTATGGACACAAAATGCTTCAGTTCTTCATGTTCTAGCCATCCCACATAGAGCAGAAACCTTCACTTTTGAACATGATTCATGAAAAATCTCGTGTCTAATACAACACATCGCAGCTGTTTGTCAGCCAACAGCAAAATGTGCTTGCAAACATAGTACCTTAGTACTTACCATTGGTAACTTCATGCTAAAATACAGATGGTCACTTAGAAACTGGTTCACCAGACCGTGGGAAGGAGTTTTCTGAACAGATTCTTGAACGTTTTGAAAGAAATGAGCATTTAACTTAGTGACTTTTTGCAATATTTTCTTAGCCAGCTGCAGAATTACTGTTTTCTTTTGTCTTTTTTTCTAATATACCCTTTTGTCTTATGACTTCTGATCTATTGAAATTATGAACTGTGTAAGAGGAAAAAGAGAATTTACCACTTCCTCTAAATGTCATGCTTCTTTTCATGTTAAAGAACCATCATTTTCACAATCACCATCCTGGAACAATCACAGATGCAACTGAAATATCCTTTTTAGAAGGAGTACAAAACCCTCCAAGTTCCCTAAAATTAAAAGTTCAGCTTGAACTGCTCCAGACTGAACAGAAATCTGCACTTGTTTTAAGCATTTCATTTTCACAGTTTCAAATTGAAAGTAGAGAGGAACCTAAAATCCCCGAGTTCCCAGCTCTGCCAGCCAGGGAGGAAACCCATTAGGTTTCCAAAAAATGCTTATATGAATATACCCTGACAGAATGCTGGGTTGGCATCTCCCACTGAAAAGCATTAAAGTAGAAAAAGTCTACTTAATTCTCTTAACTGGTTCTAATATGCCCTCATTTCAATTTCTAATTCTACTCCAAATTGTAATAACTGAATCTCATTACTGCTTCTGGGTTTTTTGGTAGATTAGAGAGCTGCTGTCATGAATCTCTCCAACTCTCCCCTGTACTGGTAGTTATATAATCAACTGACCCTCAGCTTTCCATACAGTAGAATGCCTCAACAGATGGAGGTGATCACAAGTCTCAGTACAAAAGACTTTCCCTACACCTTCCTCTTAACTGAAAGGACTAATACCTGTGTATTCTGCTTTACATGAGAACTGTTCATTTGGATAGCTCAGCTGAGCTAATTCTTTTATTCAGCTATCAGGAACATATCACTGTTCCTCTTCCCTGCCTTACCTCCACTTTCCCTTTCTAGATAAATTGTTAAAAGGAAAGGCAGAACACAGTGGGTTTATGGCTCAAAAATGTCCTTTATCCCAGCAAACACTGCTCTCAGGCAAGTACGAGGCACGAGGTGCTCACAGGCAGACCCCCTGCCTGGGCTCTGGAATGCCCCCACATTCAGCCTGCACTGTCCCTGCAGTCCCCTTAGGGGATGTCACCACCAGCTTAAAAGCAGAAAGTCACAGACTCACATCAGGTGTCTGTGACAAACCTCTATAAAGCTTGTACTCCTGCAAAGTTGTCTGTAACAAAGCAGAACAGAAGTTCGAAGGAACCATCCATTCTGCAGCAATCCTCACCTTGTAACTGCATCTGCTGTTAACCCTCCAGAAAATAATCCTGATGGATTTTTCTACCTTTAGGAACTGTATGTACTGCAGTAACAGAAAAAGGCTGGATTAGTGACCTGAGTGACACTTTTCCTCTGAAGTGTCTCGAGGGAAGGACTGTTCATGCATCAAGAACACATTAGCTTATCCCGGAGGTGCCTGAGACAGGGGTACTTCAGACTGCAGCTCACTCACAGAGAAATTACCTCGATGGTCCTTACGGTTCTGAGCCTTTGCCATGTTCAATTCCACAGTCTCCCAGCTGCCATCCAGACGGGTACTCCAAACAGCACGACAAAGCAGGGATGCGCATCGGGAAGAACATATATTACTTTCTTATTGGCTCGTATAAAAATTAATTAAATCCCTTTTCCTTCCTTCCTTCCCTACCCCCACAAAAAAAAAAAAAAATATCCTGACATGAAAATGCACACCTAGGAACAATCCATTTTAACTTCACTAAACTCCTGCAGCCAGCAGAGTGCACCACAGCAGGCATGGATGCACTGGGCAAGCAAGTTTTTACTTACATAATAAACTGATTTACTATATATTAAACAAGCAACTGCAAGTACATGCAATTAGATGAAACTTTTATCATGTATCTTGAAAAGAAACTCAGCAATAAATTTTCTCACAGAGCAGGTGCTGGCCAAACCAGGCTCCTGGTAAGGATCTGTTTACTTTTTTCTGAAGATCAACAAGCATTATAGTCAAAAGTTTTTTAATATGATTTTTTCTTGTTGTTTATTGGCAGGGTTTTTTTTCTGTAGAGCAATTAAGACAAAGCTTGATTGCGAGGAAAGCTTAATTTGCAAAGAGAAATACATATTTCATGAAAGCTGATAAAGTGTTTCTAATTGTGGAAATTGCATTACCCTCAAAAAATGCTGTAATCTCCTCTTTTGGGGAGGAGAGACAGATTTTTCTGTACACTTAATATCCGCTCCTATTGAACTAATCAGCTGGTGATGCATGAAATTAGACTTCACCTGTCAGGGTGACCTTGGAAAGGTCTCTGTGCAACCTGTTGTTTATCACACACTCCACGATAATTCATCAGGAAGGCCACAGAACTGGACACAGACACAACACAACACACAATGAAGAAACACATCTCCTTTTTTTTCTGTAGCTACATACTGTTACAGTAGCAAGCCACAACCCCCTGTTGAATCTCAACTTTTCTTATAGTTTTTAAGAAATGGAAAACTCTTTAAGTATAAAAGACTTACCAAAATTCCCTTCTTTTTTTTTTTTTAATTTGGTATGCTTATATTACCATCCAATGTTCTGTATCTAGATTGGTCAAACTACCAGTTGCTGTAATGGAATTCATGTGGGTACAAACAAGTCACATTACAGCATCTTGTACTACTAAGCCTCCATGCAGCTCCTGTTTCTCCTGAAACATGAAAAAAATTAGGAAAAAACCCCTAGTGAATGCATCTACAGTATTCAGAGAGAGAAGGAATCCAGGTCATACATCAGTGATCCAAGACTGCACTCGGTATTCTGAAGATCCCACATTTGGTAATGTAGCAGGCTGAGACAGTGGAAAAACGAAATTTACAGTACTTTCCATGTAAATGAGAAGTCCTGGGGCTTTCAGTAGGAAAAATGGCTGTATTTTATTTGTAGAAAATAAAAAGCAAGTGGCCACTATAAATTTAATTGAAAACAACAAAATAGAATAGCTCAAACATCTGATACGGCAGATAAATGATTAGCTAATGAACAGGGGTCCTTAATCTGGATCACAGTAACTTTTTGCTGGTAGGCACAGGACATGATTTGACAAAACATTACATAGTTTTGGTTACACACCGTTACTTTTTCAATATGTTTTGTCCCTTTTGTGTGGTTCTGCATAATCTGACACAGACTCTGTACAATTATTTCCATGTACTTTAAAAGGCTGAGTATCTCCTACAATTGCAGAGGATATTTAAATGCCAACAATCCAATACAGAAGGAATATATCCATATCTATCTATATACATGATCTCCACTTGTCCTTAATAAAAAATTAAGAACTCTACAAAAGCAAAAACAACCATCTCAGATCATCCACTTTCCTCATAAAGCCTCTTACTTACTGAGTTAAATATGTAGTAAATTGATTTATAAATCGAGCAAAGGATAGGAGAGGAAGAGAGAAGATAAAAAAAGCTGTGTCAGAGCTTATCTACTTTTTTAACCAGGCAGTCCCCATTTCTCTGCAATGTCTCATCCATCCAAGCACATGTGCTCCAGGCTGCTTGACTAGGAAGATGAACTTCAGTATCCATGACTGAACATGCAGCCTAATCACCAAACCATCTCACATTAATTCTTGTTATGATCTTGTGTGTAAGCTGGAGCTTTTGGATCAGATGAGATACAGGAAGAACAGGTGATTCCCCACATCCCTACCCATTAGACTTCACAATCCCCATTAAACATTAGCAGCACATGTAAACAATTATCACAGCATTGTGCTTAAATTACAACTGCTTCTTAAGTGAAGTATTTTCTGGGAGACTTGTGTGATAACCCAGTATAAGCATTGACTTGCCAAGTGAACCAGAACACATCTCTTAGGACAAGGAGCTAAGTTAACTCAGCTTTTTGCATTACTAGATTTACGCCTGGGGACTAACAGGATCAAAGAGTCAAGTCCAGAGACACTCTCCTACTCTTAGCTGGTCTGTCAGACATCTCTTCCTTCCCCCAGGAGAATGGCTCAGAAGGAATATTGCAAGCTGAGGCTCTGGCTGTGCCAGGGGGTCTTTTATGATGAAAGATTTCAGCTCACTGTGCAGAGAGCCATTAACAGGGTCCAGTCAGAGTGGACTGCAGGAACTTACTTTCCCAGTGTACTGTCATGGCTTAAATTTTAGCAAAGCAGTACTTATTTTCAGAGAGAACTGAAGAAACTGGAGCGAGGTTTTGAGCTTGGCTGGATTTCAGTTCAGCCCAGACAGAATTCTGGACAGAAATGACAGAATTCTTTTGTGATGAAAAAGATTTGGAAACACTGATAGACATTTTCATCAACAGATCTTGCTGCTTTCACCCAGCTGCAGATGTGCTAAACCGTCCTGATAACTAAAATGTGGACTTCAGCAAAAATCAGTTTAAGAAGGAAAAATATTTAGATCAATTTTTGTAATCTTTAAAAGGCAAAACTCTTCATGTGCCGAGAAAAGTTAGATGCCTTTATTTGACTCAAAGCCAGAAATTTACACAAGGCTAAAAAAAAACCTGACGAAATTTGAGAACTAGCAGTGTAACAGAATCCCTATAACTCCTCAAAATACTCATTTTTTATTGACTCTTGCAGTAGTATCTTCTAAGTACAGGCCCAGAAAGGTGCACAGAAAGCTGAGTTTCCTTAAACTGTTCAGCTAGAAGTGAGAATTTTCTAAACTTACTATATTTACCCACAGGGACTACCAGAAAAATCAAAGTAATTTACTGTTATTAGGGATCCCCCCACCTTCCCTTTTCTTTAAGGCAGACAAACAGCAAGGCTGGCAGAACCAAGACTAAATTATAACAGCAGAGAAGTTTTCACTTCACTGTTTTTTTCACATTAATCACATTGCAGACTTTTGGTTTCTGGGAAAAGGAATGATGCTACACCATCTTCCTCTTAAAAGCCATTTCCGTGCAATTTATGCTCCAAGGTAAAAGCAAACAAAACCAAAAACAACCACCACCACAAGAAAATGAAAAAGGCTTCAAGGAAAAAAATAATCAGCCATGTCAAGCCCTCTCACAAAGAATAATTCATTACATTTCAGTAAATTATGGCCTTGACACTGCTAAAGTCATCATGAAATTACTAGGCTATATTTATTCTATCCATTTATGAAGCAGAGAAAATGCTGAAGTACAGAAAGGCTTTTCCATTCAAGGTATTTTCTACATTATTAACAAATAAATGCTAGGTTTGCATTTGGAATTTGATAAAGATTACCAGTGTAATTTCACAGGTTTCTAGTGACACGTTCAAGGAAACTGTTTAACTGAGAACTAAGCTGACATTTGGCTTGCAAAGCCTTTGAACTAGCAAGTACATTAATTCCACTGCAAACATCCTAAGCCCACAAAGGCTTATGCTATTGTTCCTGAATTATCCACAAGCTTTGAATTAGCACACGAGAGACCCCCCAGAGGGTCACAGATCATTGATTCTGCCTAGACTAGTCAAGAGCATGCTGATCAATAAGAGACATAATTGGAAGGTCTCAAATAATTGGAAATTTCAAAGGACTGCTGCAACCTCTACAACACAACTGGTCTAGAAGCATATAAAAAATATCAGTCAGAAGGGAGTTTAGAACAATGCTCTAGCTTCAGTTTTTAAAGACTTTTCCCATTCAGAAACATTTTTCTTCATCACTCGTGGCTGGCAATTTCCCCTATAGTTTTCTGAACAAAATTACTTCGGGATACGAATACTCAAGATTTGAAAATTCTTTTCTAATTTAGATTGGAATAGCCATGTCGATTTCTGTGATAGAAAACAGAAATAGCAAATATGCTTTAAGGATTTTTTTTTTTTTTTTTTAAATGGAACTGGGAAACTTCAAAGTAAAATCAAATCCCTACAAATGAGATTACCTATTTCATACCAGGTTCAGAGTACATCCTGGTCTTACTGCACAGTAAGAGTCCTAAGAGTAATAAGTTTCCCTGTCCCTGCTCTCCTGACATTAGAAGTTTATCTAAGCTTTGAGCTCAGATGACATATGGGACATGCTGGTGATGCCAAAGAAAGCACAGGACCTGCATACCCCATCATCATATGCCATTACAAAAGTGCAAGAACAGTAACACCACAGTGGTTTTGATAGGGAAAAAATGAGCTGCTGATGAGGTGTTACCTAATTTTCAGCACAAAGTTTAAAGGCTCCACCAATAGCCTAGAAAGAGGTACCATTTAATCTTGTTACATCTCTACACTATTTCAACATAAGGAAATAAAAAAGCAAAGGGTTTGACTGTTCCTTTTCTGTACTTTTTACTGCCTGTAGTTTTGATGGGAATGTCACCTCCTGCCAGTCCCACTTCTAAAATGCTGCTCTTCAGCACATTTTTATTGTTGTTAAAGCCTCAATTCTTCCCCAAGCAGGTCCAACTGCTGTTCATCATCTCCTTGAATGCAGATCTTTATGTGAAGTAGGGATTAACTGCCAATGAAAAGATGCACTTTAGGATGGCTCATTTCTTCTTGAAGTAGGCTGACAAGAGAGGAAAAACTTCCAGCAGAGTGCTAAGCAGAGGTCAGATCAGCCAGGGGATAACAAGACTCTAGTGCAGATCTTATGATTTGTCACACCGAGCAATGAATATTTCATTCTGCCTGGGGGGGCCATTAGGAGCCCGAGTGCTAAAAAATATACAAAATACTTCTGTCCTAAAACTTCCTGCCCAGGATGATGATCTCTTTCAACTGGAAATCCAGGCTGGCAGAAAAAAGGCATGTAGTTACACCTGCAGGCAGCCAGGCCAGGCAGTGCCAGGTGAGCTCCCTGCCCGGGCTCTGTGTGTAATTTAGCACCTGAAGGAAAAACACTTTGCTCCCTGCACTGGGAGGCACAGGATCTGGAGGGATCTGTGTTTGTTCCCTTCTTTAATTTATACCCCAATGAGCCATGGGAAGGCTCTGCTGCAGTTGTAAGCCCTGTGCAGAATGTGCAGCCGGACTCTGCCTGAAATATCCTTCCTGGCTCCCATCAAAAGTGGCCACAAAGCTCAGATTCGTGCTTTGGAATAAGAATGCTTTTACATAAGAGTCAAGAAAGGATATTCAGCCCTACAGACAAGTAAGGGCACAGGACTGAAATGCTGTGCACCACAGAGCAGTGGCTCAAGGGCCTCGATAAATAAAGCTTTCTGCAGCAGTCAGTGGAGGGCAAACTGTGCCCTCAGCTACAAGACAGACAAAGGCCGTGTCCTAACTTCACATCCACCATGGACTTGGGACTTTCTTCTGTCACTCATACTGGAAAATGAATTGCACCCACAAAATATATAACAATGTAATTCTGGAGAGTATCAATCTACTTTGCAGTAAATACACATCTTTTTTTTGATAAAATACATGAAAGATCAGAGCAGTTAAATATTATATTCCACCCTGTTCTAGCAATAGAACTCCAATGGAAAATCAGCCCCAAAACAGACAAGCACTTCCAGCACCTTCAGAAACAGAAAAAGCAATTCATCTCCTGGAAAATTCTTAAATACTATTCCCGACTGCATTTTTTGTTGAACTATCCCCTCTGGAAGTGGCATTTCAAAGAACTGAGAGGATACCTAAAATGAACAGTTTCTCTCTCTGATAGCTTTTAATGCCAAGTATTTCACTGTGGCATCTGGCGAGAAATCAGCTCTGAGTTTCCTTGTTAAAAGTAAAGTTGTGTTAGTAGCCAAATATTTGAAAATGTGAAATGTTAAAATGTTAACAATGGGGAAAAGACTTGCTCCAACTTAACAAAAAAGTCAGAACGTAAAGTTTGCCAGAACCAGTGGAATGTTACTAGTTAAAAGGAAAAAGTTGTAGGTGTTAAGATGTTTATCAGGAGTTAATAAATTGTCAAGAAGCTGAGGGCAGAAAGTCAAAAAGAGCAAAGAAACAATCACACAATCACCATTTGCAGGACAGCTCTAAGTTGTGAAAAATCCCCTACATCCTCTCTTAAAATACTCTCTTCTAGCCAGTGTCTTTTTTCCACTATGCTCTTATGGTACAACTTCAAATTTATTGTTCATGTTCTGCTTCTGTTTTAGACATACAGACATGTTTCATTTGGGCCATCTCACAGTGAGAGAGAAGCTATAAAAGCACACAGTGCATCCACCACCACCCCCCTGCAGGACAATTCTATTTATGCCAGAGACTGAAAGAAGAAACTTCATTCCAGCCTTAACAGAACCAGGGCTTTTGGCTCAGGGGCACAGCAGAACAAGAGACACCACTTAGACACAGAGGAGGTTCCAACCAGCTTTTCTTTCCCCGTCACAATTCAGAAAGCAAATGGGAATTTGGGAGCGATGATGGAGCTGAAGATTGAAGTGGAAGTTCTTGGGAAGGATCTGACCTTCCTGAGGTCACCTCAAGGCATAAGAAATGTCATCTGAGAGGACAGTTCAACCTGCTCTTATTGGTGACCCTCATCCTCCCTCAGGGATGTGGAGCCACAGTTTCCCATTCAACCTTCACATTTCCAGACTGAAAAATTTAATGAATTCTCCAGCATAACAGCTCCATTTTTTTCTCTAATTGATAAATTTCTTTTACCATTTTCAGTTTGTGCCAGTGATATATTCAATTCCTTTCATGGGCTTACTACTAACGTTCTAGAGAACCAATTAAGTTAGACAAACAAAAACTTAATTATTTCACTTTAAAATGTGCTGTGAAATATTTTAATCTCCTGGAAACATTCTAGGGTAAAAGTTTAGTTTTATAAAAATTAACCTTTTCTTTTTTCCCCTGAATACAGCAAGAATATTAGTTTGCCTTTTTTTCTTTTGAGTCTTTTGTGTATCAAAGAGCACATTTACAAAGGATTTTTAAAATTCTTATAAGAATAATTTAAAAATTATATTAATCTGCCCTCATCTGCTTAGAACACAGAGTGAATGGCTAAAAAAGAAGGCAGGGGGAGTGAGAGAGATTTAGAAATATAAAAACATTCTGATAACATAGCCATGTGGAAATATTATGACAAATTTATGAGGGGGAAAAAAAACGTTGTGACTGAACATTGAGTCTTTTTAAAGAGAGGACTGAGCACCCTGCATTTCAGTCCACAGCTCTAGTGGCTGGGCAAGCAAAAGCCCAGGTGACTCTTGCAGCTACAGCTATTTGACAGCATCCAAAATGTGGCACCTTAAACCCAGCAGTTCAGTGTCTCAGGCCCCCTCCAGCGACAGCTGCAGCCCTGATCTGTGCCACTGCATAGTGTAACTACTTAAATAAAATCATCTCGTCTCCATCAAGGTCAATAGGTGGGACCACAATGCAGAAATCCAAGGTAACGTGAGGACGAAGGAGAGGGATGACCTGGGTTGCAGTTCTCAAACACAGTCTAGTCACTTAAACTGGGGGGGAAATGTAACCTAGATAGCAATTCTCCATGAAATTAAAGTTCTAGTAAGTGAAACAAGCATCTACAAGAGGAAGGTAAGGAAAAAAACACCCAAAAAAGTGAAGCTGATACTCTCATAAAACACAACATCCCTGTTAGCCACCACCTGCTTCTCCTTTTCTAAAAATCTTTGATAAAACAGAAAAAGGAATAAGCAGCATTTGGATTCTGCTATTTATTTCTAAAAATACACTGCCTTTTGGGCCATTTTAAAGTCTGATAAAATACCTTCTAAACCATCTTATATTCTGAGTAGACAGAGGGGTGAGGTCAACCAGGATCAAGATTAGAAAAGCAAGATTCTGAGAAAACTGTCAGAAGAGACATACTGGAGCTTGTATGGGTATAAAAATACAAAAGATCTTCAAGGATTTGCTCTGTAAAAACCTTGTGAGTGCAAGTGCTCCTGAAGTACCTATTACCAGAAGATATCCCATTCTAATGGATATTCACTAAATCTTTCATTCTTAATGGAAAACACTGCCTTTGGGGGACATGCTTTTACAACAACACTATTTCTTCAGAAATAAAACTCACCTCATTCTTCCATTAACAGAGCAATTTTACTTGTGCCTGATTTTCTTTGGAGGAAAAGGAGAACAAGGCTACTAAAACATCCCAATCATATCAACATCACAGTGCAATAAGTGCTAATTAGACACATCCCAAGCCATGCAACATTCCACCTCTACCCACCACAAACAGGATCACACTGTACTAACGACCACAATTAGGTCTTCACAAAGGTTATACATTTGGTTAAGTTTTATGCAGCCCGAAATGAACTTTTAAGAAAATAATTTAAAATTTTATGTCGCTTCTGGCTCTTGCATCCGATACTATGAAAGCAAGCATTAAGGGGAAGCTGGATACAGTTCAGACACATTAATTCAGGTGACAGAATCAATAGACAATATTTACTGGTCAGCAGAGTACCAGCCTTAGCTTTACGACCGAAATCAAAATTATTGACAACAGCAATTCAAATAACTTCACCCCTCCCAGTGTTACTGGAACTAGCTCTCCTTTGGCATTAATTCCTTTAATGGGAGCTTTGAGAATTCTCAAATCCAGACAGCTTATTTAGGCGCTATATTTTAGGCACCTGTACTTGCTGTGATGCAAGATCCGAGAGAGATTTGTGCATGTTTGCCCCAGTTCACTGAACCTCCCCAGAGCAGCAAGCAGGACACTTTGCAAGCTTCAGTACAGATATTGTTATTTTAATTATGAGGTCCAGCTGAGCACATTCTGCCCCAAACAAGATTTTATAGCTCTTGGTTGCAGAACTCAAGTCCTGGTGTGGTTTTACCACCAATAAGCCCTCTATTCTCTCAGCCGTCACAGTCACTCAAAGTTAGCGAGGCACGCGATTGCAGCAAATCCATCACCAATGCAAAAGTCACCTTTCATTTTCCAGTGGTCCTTAGTACATCTGCTGTTTCACTTCTATGCCTGAAATAAGATGACCACTGCTTCTGCTTTTTTCCTTCCCTTTTTAGCTTGCTCAGCACTTACCCACTCACATACTCTCCTGTTCAGAACGAGGTACCCCTGCATGTATTTCAGATAACGGAGCGTTCATTCAGGATCATTCTACACTGAGAATGTAGAATGTTTATGCCATTCTAGTGGCATAAACTAGAAGGTTAAGTCTCTACAATATTTCCTGGAAGGGACAAGTTTTATTCCAATAGAATAAGGTTTATTTCTCAATAGAAGTTTTACTGCACTAGTCTATGTGCAGCCCCTCCACAAAATACCAAAGGCAGTATTTAGGGTGAATCCAAAATACATTCTTCTTGTATCCAGAAACAGTTTTTCTAAAGTATTGTTCATTTTTAGTTAGAATTGCATTTTCTTATTGTGTCTGTGAAATAGGCTGCAGGTATAGAAATCCACTCATAACAACTATAGGTAGGCTTTAAACAAAACTCTACCATCAACCACATGGTCTCTAACCAGAGGGATTAATTAAGCAGCAGAATGATAAAATCATCCCATCATCACACCATCTCAAGCCCAGGCTGCTGCAGGAGGCACAGCTCAGAAGGCACACAACTTGTTCAGACTTAGTCACCAAGATTTGTCAGGTATAGCGTTTTGCTCATATTAACTCAGATTATTACTTTTTTTAATCCACTTGCAAATTCATGATTTTTTTTTTTTTCTGGATAACGCAAAGTGTTCAAGGAATTGTGTTCCCTTGGTTTTATTAACAGGGTATTTTACACTCCAGCTCAATACCTCAACAGCTTACTGTGGATAAGCTGATCCCTGGCAAATTAATTGACCAACTTCTTAACTTGCAACAAATGTAAGGTAAATTGTCTCATCAAGGAAATACAATGGCCTTGCTGTGAAGGTTGACACAAGTCTTGAAAAGGGAAATATTTATCTTGAAGAATTCATCTTACTCTTCAGATATTCCCCACCATTCTTTCCCTCATACACACCCCTCTTCCGAGCATTTTCAGGTGTCAGTGTCCTGTCCAGACTTCTCACCAAGTCAGAGGTAAGTGTATACATGTAAATATATACATAATTAGCCAGCTACCTTTTGCCAAGTAGCTTTTTGTCCTAAGATTTCCATCTGCTTCAAGTTGTAAATGAATGCTAACTACAGACTTCACAAGATATTATCCCCATTAAAATCCTACTTAATGTATCAAGACATCCCTGCTTCATTAGCTTCATTGTTATCTGTGTTCAAATGTTCACAAAACACAACACTTCCTAGAGGAAGAGACAGAATGCAATCTGAGCTTTATATCCTTTACTATTTAACAACAGAACTTTAAATATCATTTGGACCAACAAGAGCTGTTTTGTGCCACGTAGGAACAATTTCCCCTTGCAAAAGGGAGCCCAGACTCCCTAAAAAGGGTACTACCAGAAACAAAATAACTAAATTGTTCTTACTTTTTTTAATAAGAAATATCTATTTCTCTGCCTTCAGAGATCTAGATCCTCACTGCCATCTTGCCTTTCCTTAGGCAATTCAAACCAGCAGTTTGGGGCTGGGGCAAACCCCACTTACTGTTGCTGAGGTTTAGATTTCTACACAGAGATTGTACACTGAGGTGCACAGGGATAGGGCGAAAAATAAAGTGGGAGATAGCTGTTCTTCCAAGGAGGACACATGGCTCAGTGGACTTTGGTCCCAGTCCTGTGTCTGTGACTTGAATGGCAAATAATCAGTCAAATGCAGGACGAACAGCTGCGATTTACAAGTGAAACAAGGTGCCATGAGTGTTACTTGGAACAAAATTACAAATAATCAGTATTACCTGGAGCAGAGTGACAAAGTTTAACTGCCCAACACTCATCACCAGCTCAGCCTTCAGAACTCTCAAAAGATGCTTTGGATGCTCAGACAGTCTAGAAAACAACCTGGTTTAAAGCAGGACACACATTTCTGCTGGGGGAAGCGACAGAACCTGAATTCCTGATCTCAAGCTTTAACCACGCAAAGAGAGTTAGTCCTCAGGACACGGTACCACAGTCGCTGCTACTTCTGCTCGTGATTTGCAAGCATTTTCTTATTGTTAAATTAACACTATTTGCAGTGTGCCAAATGTGCACACACGGCACTGTGGAACCTCCGGCAGCTCTCAACAGTCTGCACAATTATGAGATCAAATGCTGATATTGTTTTACTGCAGTTGCTCTTTCCAGCAAACGCCTCAGAAACTGCAGCGGTGCAACTGCAATATGTCGATGATCAAGTCTTTCACACCACCATGACACACATTTTTATTTATTCTGTAAGGAAAAATATGAACAGTATAATTATTTAGCCTCCTTTTGTCACTTCAATATCAAATCAACTTTATACCCCAAAAAGAAAACTTGCCTTTCTGTTTTCCCACTCTTCAAAACTCTGTTAGCCCAGGCTGAAGCAAGTGATGGGAGTTGACAAAAGTGTTCTCTCTTTCAAAATAATCAAACCAACTCAGTCAATAAAACTTTCCACTAAACAGTGTTACAAATTTGATCTTGTCAGTTTTCAGTGTAAATAGCAAGGTGCTACTAATGAGACATTTTATACCCAAGTCAGTTCTGAAAATAAAATACAATTGCAGCTGGCATTATTTTTGTTCATAAGATTGTACAGTCATAGAATAAATCAAGTCATAAAGAACCCTTCAAGACCACCCGCTGCAACCACCCAACTTAGGCCAAATCTGAAGGTAAATACACTTGCTCAGGGCCTGAGCACCCTGTTTTGAATATCTCCAAGGACAGAGATTCCACATCCTCTCTTCTCCCTCTTTGTGTCTCTTCTGAATCCCCCCTTAGGCTTTCCTTTTCAATTTTATATTTGATTTAGACAGACACAACAAATACATTTTTATACACTTATTTGGCCTGGAACCACAGAATTAAAACTCATGAGATATAGCAAACCACTTCAAAACCCTATTTTCATAAGCAGTTTATATTCAGCTTTAGAAACTGTTGAACCAATGTACTAAGATGACTGGAAAACAGGTATAATAGGTACAATTCTGCCTCCAGCTTTACTATGCCTTCATCATCTTCCAGCCATGAAAACATTGGGTTGCAATTACAGAAGGACAAGACTGAGTTTCCCTCTAGAAGGCTCTGGAGTCTTGTCACCTCTCAGTTCCATGAAGTGAAAAATTCCCTCCCAGTAATGGATGCGTGGAGGGAAACCATCTGCAGGGTTATGAATGAAGTAGGCAGCAGAGTGATTCTCCTAGATCTGAAGAGATTTAAAACCCTAAACCAGCATTTAAAAGCCCACTAAAAATCCAGACACATTCTTATATTTTTATGTTATTCTTTCTGGAAACTTGAGAACAGAATCTTGAAAATTGAAAAAGCACCTGTTATGATTAAGATAAACCTGTATCAGGCAGCAATCCTTCCTTATTTCTACTGTATCCCAGAACTTAATCTTATGGCACCTGAAAATTCAACTGCATTAGAATTTCTTTAAAATAAAATACCTAAGAAACAGTTATTTACAGATGACATTGCAGTTTGAGATGCAGAAATCACACCTTTTTCTGAAGGACACTGAAGCAAAAAAAAAAAATCCAAGCAAATAACGAGAGATTTACGTTGATTTCCACTTTCTTCTTTCCCTTCTCCAAGGTTTCCCAGGCATGCAGCCCCCCTTCTGCCCCATCTAGACTTCACAGCCAATTCTTTTATCAGATCTGTAAGGAAATCTGGTCTGTACTCTCTGCTCCATTCCAAACACCTCATATCCTTGAGGGTATGATACAGGAGATACATCCTTTATGGCAAACCTCCAGGTCACCACCTGACTCCACCATGTCCCTTAACACTCTCGTTCAGAGTTCTGTTTTTTCCAATGTCCTGCCCCTTCTTGCTGCCAGATGATGTCACAAAACCTGAATCATGTGGATGAGGTCAGCCTATGCTGCTCCACATTTTGAATTTACAATTTCACTCAGGTCCTTTAGCTCATTTAGAGGTGAAGGACAAGATAATTGGATCAGGTTGGGTCAGACTGAGGGAGGTCAGAACTGAGTTCTAATTTCATTTTATGTCTATTAGTACGTCAACAAATACTAAAATGAGATGCCAATTCAAATGCTTATTTTTAAGAAACAGATGGCAAACCAACTAAAGTCTTTGAGATTTTTAATTCTGAGCTGAACACTGTCCTTTTTTTTTACTTTCCAAAATAACCTAGATCAGCTCACACAAAACTAAAAGTTCATATGCATCATTTTACATATTGATTGATCACAGCTAAAGTCTTATATTCAACCATAAACACTCACAACTTTCTTTTAACCTCTTCTTCCCATGTAAAATTCCAGGATCTGCATCACAATTCCACCTCAATGAAACTTCTAGTAATGATATGCAAAGCCAGCAGGCTCCTTCGTTACACCTCTGTTTGCAATAAATCCTAACAGATTTGATAAGTATTTCTCAGTAAAACAGTAACAGCACCTAAAACTAATTTGTAAAACCATCATTCCATTCAAATATATGAAACACAATTACTTGAATTCTTCACATGCATAATTTTAGATTTAAAAAGGCCATAGTAATTTCTTTCTGCCTTGTCACCACTTGAAGCAGGATGAATGTTTTCAGACAGATGTTAATAGAGAGCCACATTAGAAAGGTTATTTTCTTTTTCCACAAAGAGTTATTTTTAGAAGTTCAAGTAATAGAGGAAAAAAAAGTCCAAACTTTAAAAATACTTAAATCCTCTTTCAATTGAATATTTAGGTGTAGATTGGTATAATAATAAATCACTAAAATTTATTTCAGCTGATGCAATTTCTAGTTTGAAAAAACCTTGAAACATAAGTGAATCACCAGTTGTTACCAGGATTTTATACATTTGGAGCTCATTTATTGCAAAGAATGAGGTTCTTCAAAGTCAGTATTCCACAAGTCACCATTTCTATACATTATATACTCCCTCATGTCAGGAACAGCCATCCATGACATATTTATCTGAATTATTTGGAGAAGAAATGAGAAGAATTTCCATTACACCTGCTTAGAAATACCTTTCCAGGCCATATGCTCTCAAAATAGCCTCTTCTGTGTCAAGGCAAGTACAGCACAATGATTCAACAGAAAGGTGAATCAAAGTCTACTTAAAATTTACTGTGCAAATGTCCTTGGATCATCAGGATCTCACTATGTTTGGATGCATTAATTTATGTAAGTTTTGTATTTAGGGCAACAGTGGCCAGAAGAGTCTCTTTGACACAAGTTGTTTGAAATTTAGAAAGTCTAATACTTAAGAGAAATTTAAGAAAACTGATAGCAGTGCTTTCCTTCATGTAATTTCATACACGAAGTATACATTATTCCTGGTCATATGTCCACAAGAAAGAATTCAAGTCTCATCATTCATGACTCCCAAATCCCAAAGACTGAGATTGGTCTGGCAAGGAAATACAATACAGAACATTTTCTTCAAACATTTCATTTGGGCAGTGCGTGAATACAGACAGTAAAAAAGAAAACAAACAAACAACTAATAACAAATAACACACACAACTTCAACAAAAGGCTTTATGAAGATGTTGATGATCAGGGTTTGTTACAACATCATTCCTCCAGCCCTTGAAAACAAACAAAATTTAAATTAACATAATGCTTCAAGTAAGAAGGGTGATGTCTGATGCAGATAATTTTCCCTTTTGTTTAAATGGGTTCTGGAAGCAGGCAGATAAAATCTGCAGCACCGATTCAAACTTCCTAAAAATTCAAATACCCAGCATTCATTGGATTATTTGTTGAAGTTTTTTTCACCAGTACAGCCGTGATGTTTCCTTGGCAAAAGCCGAGACTGAGAATAACAAGTCATATTCATGTGCCAGCTCTGTCAGAAATGCTGGATTAAAACTTACAGGGTTGCTTTATTTACCTCCAAACTTTCATTTTAAAAGACAAACCAGAGAACACTGATTACTACTTATTAAAATTCATGTAATCTACGTAATAAATGCAGTTTATTTGCCCTTGCAAACAGCAAGTTATCTGAGGGGGTTTTGCAGTTCAGATGATAAATACACATATAGACAGTGGCAATATTTGCAGCCTTATCTTTGCAAGTGCGGAGCACAAGGTAGATATTGGAGAGCAGAAGTTGGAGGTAGCACAGACTCTTACAACCAGTGTGAAATCAGAGGATTCCTGAAATACAGGGAGCAGAGAAGTACTTCCATGTCTATCTGCACCTCTCTATCCCACAGTGACCCAAGTGATGCCACAGCTGGGTTTGGGCTCGTATATTAGCACGATATCACCCTGGGTCTGGCAGGGATGGAGTTAATTGCCATCCTTGCTGGTGGGCCTTGGTGCTGTGGTTTTGGATTTGTGGCTAAAACACCCCGACAACACAGCCTGTTGCTGAGCAGGACATGCAAATCATCAAGGCTTTCCCTTTTTCCCCTCTCTGCCCCCACAGCAAGCAATAAGTAACCTCCCAGAACTCCTCCAAAGACAGACATTTATAGTTAGGATTTGGTTAAGCTGGCAGTGCAGCATTATTAAGTGTTTGCAGGTTTTCCCAGTAAAAACGAAAGGAAGCTTCATCCCTGATAGGACTATTTCAGACATTCCCAGGTGTGTAGACACCTTGCTGGTCACAGATTAGTTAAATTCCCACAAGAAATGACTGTATGTGGCATATGCACAGGGTCTGAGCTGTGTCAGACAATAAAAACAGGTCTGAGGCTCTGTGATGTCCCACTGACCTGACCATCCTGCTTACAAAACTATCTAATTAAGCTCTATTTGGTGCATCTATGCCTTGCCCAAGACAAACATCCCTGTGTTCCTATCAAACCCGCTGCTTCCCACGTGTGTTACGCCCTGAGCAGGCTGGGATGGCCAGACTGAGTTCCACATTCCCACCCACACACAGACTGCTGCTGCTGCCTTGGAAAAGGGAGAGTTTCTGAAGATGAGCAGTGTCTGGGGGGCTGCCTGTTACACAATGATGACACAGTTACCACAGCAGTGGCAAAAGGCACGAAAGCAAAGGCAGGAGTTGCAAGGCAATTCTCAACAGTGGTACAGTCACTTTCTAGACAGGTTGAAAAGGATAAAAAAGGGGATGAAGTCTGGGAAGAGAGCTGGTTGCTGTACAGCCCTGCACTTCCTTAAAGACGGGGGCAGGAAGAAAGATTTTGTCCCCAACAACCCACAAGTTCAGCATCTTCATGACATGTATTTTCCTTCTCTTTTTCTGTGGTACAAGTGAAGCCCTTGTTCCCAGTAGTCTTAGGAGCAAAAGAAAATGGAAATTAGTAGCTCCACTGAACTGTCTCACTCCTCCCCTCCACCAACCAGACAGTAATTCATTCCTAACACAAATGCCTCAGGAAAGCCAAGAGCCAAAACCTCTCTTCAAATCAAGGATCCAAAATGATCTTGACAACAGCACAAGTAATTTTAAGGTTCACGTTGTCTATAAGACAAATTTGTATCTTTACATTACACTCACTTCCACGAATATTTGATATTTTATACTACAGGAGGATGACCTCTGCTACCACTGATCTTTTCCATTAGCTTTCCCACTGTTATAAAACTATTAGTTTGAATTTGGAACAAGTAAATTTGCACTTACAGTCAAAAAAACCCTTTTCACTTTGATATAGAATTTCTTTCCCCGACAGAATATCCTACAAACATGCATTACTGAGAAGATTGCTATTTAAAAATTTCAAAAGACAGTGCACAGATTACAGTAACTGTTGAATATTTTTTGTAATGACTTAGAACATTCTTAGGCATAGAACTTAAGGTCAAAACGAGGAGATGGATAAGCTCCAAAGAAAAAAAACATTATAAGTCACAGGAAGAACTAAAGAAAAAAAATCCATACAGATTAAGAACGTAATTCTGTATCTGCAAAGTACTTCAAACGCTTTTCCCCACCACTAGGGCTTTCATGGTACATTTTCATAATTCTCCACTCTAAAGAAATAATTAAATATTAGTTTTAGGCAGTTCAGCGCAGCAAAATTTATTTCAAATCCACTAATTGTGCCTGTGTGTCCTGTTGATGAGGCCAGTGCCTGTCCCTGTGCTTGGATCCAATTCCTCTTCCCATGGGGAGCTGCTCCCCTTCCCTGCTGCTGGACACAGAGCAACCAGGGAGCAGACTCGTCCTTCTCTGGAGATTCAGCCTATGGACACCAGAGTCACAGCACAGTCAAGCATGATTTAACTTCCAAAAATACCTGGCCCTGAAGCCAGGGCAGTTCCTCTGAGGCTTTGGAGGTTCTGATACTACTGAAGTTTAAGACCAATTCACTAAAAGAGATTACCTATTTAATTTGCGATTTACAACTTGACAAGGCCATTAAACCAGGAGGATTTTTTTAACTTATTTTGCAGCAGCTCAGAAAGCATTTAACTTCTGAACACCAGAATTTTTTTTGCAAGCTAACCAATATATCAAAGTTATATGAATCCAAATTTCCTCCCCTTCTTCTTGGAACTGGAGGTCAGTCATTGGTATCAACCCATTCCTGACTTATTTCAAAGAGTACTTATGAAGCTGTGATTTATTTACATACCTTACAAAGTGAAGAAAGAAAAGGCTCACCTTAGATGGCCCGAATGTGATTAGGTTTGTTTACTTTCCACATTTCACAGACTAATCGAGGAAAATGGCAAGGAAGTCAAGGACAGACTCAAGACACATTAATGAGGGAGAATGAATGGAACTTTAACACACTGCAAACAATTTTTAAGTATCTGCAGGAATCTGGAACCTATTATTTGGTCTACTGATAGTATTACTCCCTGATCTGGACCACCACTGCAGCAGAAATTATACCTACAAATAGTAAATATGAAAAAATATCAAGGTACTTGAAGAAAGAGCTACTATGAAGCCAGGGAAAGGGAAAAACCAAACCAAAATAAATAGGAAAAAAAAGGTAAGTTTGATGTCCATGTTTTTAATTCTAGGATAAATCAGTACACCTTGACCAGCCACCACCCTCATCTAACAACAGTCAAAACACACAGCTATTACCACCTAGCTAGTTACTTTTAGTGGATCCTAAAGAAAACATTTCACTAAGCCTACTTGTTTTTCCAAGTGTTTTCCTTCAAGACAAACTTTTGGACTGTGTTTACACAAATTCAAAGTGTAACACTGATTTTTGGGTTAGACTCATACTCATGGATGGTACCTAAAAAAATGTCCCAGATTCCCAGTGCGCGGTAAAGCCAAAAGAACGACAAAACAAGGATACATATTGCCTCCTTTAATGCCAAGTCAGGTTACTTTTAGAAGGCATTCCAGTTAAACAAGACAAATGATTTAGGAATCCAGTTTGATCACAGTAATTATATGGGAGGTATATTTTGTATTTGAGAATTAGTTTGCAACTGCAATGATAATTAGAGCCTTCATTATCCTTGTACAGATTACTTTTAAGAAGGCAAGGTCTTCTGAACACGTTCTGACCAAGGCTGTGCTTGTTAATAAGTTGCTGAAGATGAAAACTATAACACAGGAGAACTACCAAGTAATTTTCCTCCAAATGTCCAATTAAAAAAGAAATGTAAATATGAGTAATGTGGTCATTAAAACTGGTGAAAATACTATGCAGTTATCTCTGAACTGTGCAACCTGAACACAGGGATCTCTCACCTATGAGCTTGGACGTGAAAGGCAACATCATCATTTACGGACCTCTGCAGCCCAAACAGAAGATTTGTGGCCCCTTCCATTAAGTAAAAGCATCTCATTCTCATTCATCTTTTTCCAAATGATCTGTCACCTCAAGACAAATCTGTGCATTTCCAAAGCAGCTGATAGATACACTGAGACTTCAAACAGAGAAAGGGGCAGGTATGCAAATCCCAAGAGCATTTTTTTTTCTTTTAGGAGAAACAAACATCCCTTTTTCAATTCCTCTTGGAGATTTAAAAAACAAATGGTCTACAAATGACAGCAATAAGCCAGTAGTCTCTTGAATTAATACCAACTTTCTTCTTTTAGTTATTAAATTTTGATTTGTGTGCGTGGTAAAAGATATTCTTAATCCACATATCACTTCTTTGTCTGGGTAGCTGTTGCTGGACAAGAAAGCTTCTCCCTCACAGAGGGAACACCAATGTTGTTTTTACATTCACATGAAATTTTTTACAAATACTGGAGTTCTTTAAACAGTGCCTTCAAAATAACTTTGATTAAATTTCTCCCGAGACCAGAGCAGGATTACAGACTACTTCACAACTCATTTATCTGTCATTTAAACAGATCTACACCGAAATAGGTTCTGACACAATACAAATACACAAAACCACATAATTTGAACAGCATTTCTGGCAAAACATTTATTTAGTGTTTGCCCTGTTCCTTCAGGTGCCTTTTATTGATTAGATGAACTATTTTAAGTGCTCTGGCTGAAGCAGGTGGATGAAGGGTGAAGACGTGAAATATGCCACGTGAATAAAGTACGGGGTTGGACAGGCAGCACACCAGCTGTGAAAATACAGATGCTCAACATTGCTGCTAGAAAACCATGAAACTATATGACACATATCCCAGAGACATGGGAGGAGGAGGAGGAGTAGAACAGAGGAGATACTGCAAGACATTTTCATGTTACGATAACACAACGAGGAAATCAGTTCAAACCCGGTCTTGTGGATTTTTTTTTTAATATGCTATTTAATGCTTCTCTTTGAAAATAGGCTTATATACAGTACAGAATACAGTTCTGAGTAGTTCCCTGCCTTTGAGCAGATCTGCCATACTGTGAAGCAAAAGAATCCTTCTGCAGGAACAGGCACACAAGGAAAGCAGACAAGCACATGTGCCCTTCCCTGGTGAAGGCGGCTGCACATCGCACACCACAACACAGAGCAGCAGTTTCCAAGTAGAGGAAGGTGACTTCTTGGCAATTATTCACAAGCACTGCATCCTACCCAGGGATTTAATTACTTCCCTAAATATTACTGGAACCTCCTTCACCTTAGGCATTAGTCACAGGTACAGAAATTCATTTGATATCTTGATACAATAGAGGCTTGAAGAGAAGGCAGACAGGCTGAGAGATTCAGCCTTGAAAAAGTTCCAATTGCCTGTATATATTACAGAAGAACAGGGAGCAATCAGTCCAAAATATCAACTCCAAGGGTGTTAATAATATTGGTTAAATATTCTGAACAAAACGGTGACAAAACCTAAATCTCCCTTATGCATGTGAGGCCACACACAGCTTTTTGAAGAAGAGAGAAAAAAAGCTGCTGTCAAATCAGAGCAGCCCTTCCAAGCACTCTTCAGGCTGCCAGTTCTGGCTCTGCTCCTCAGCACTAACCCCTCACCACAGGCTAGCTGAGGTATCTTCACACACTCCCAATGAGAAATTTTAGAGGAAAAATTTCACGCAACATTTTTCTACACTAAGATCCTAATAACCAAGTTCTTATTGCAGCTTCAGCCAAGAAACCAAAACTATACACAAAAACACAATTTTGAAACATGCTTTAGCAGCTTGTAATTTGTTTCAATACCTTACTGAACTGTCATCATGGACAGTGACACGCAAAAACTGCCCTGTGGGGGAAATACCCATCAAAAAAGGAAGGATTGGACTTGGCCATTGACTGTGCAGAAATGTGCCCCTGGCAGAGTTGTTCACCAAGCCTCCAAAGCAACATATTTTGTCAAGGTACTGCAACATGTGCTACAGCATATTCGATAGGGCGGGATGGGGGTGTTTGTGGTGAGCAAACAGAAGTAACAGATTAAATCAATTAGATTTCAGTTGACTTGGGATGGCACAAAGCCTCACCTTAACCATAGCTTAACAGGCACCTACTTACTAGAAATGGTTAGGAACCAAGGCTTCAGAAAGCTTCCAAATTCTGAGATTCTAGTTGAAGCAAATAATGAAAAATCAACAAAAAAATTCAAAAACCACCACCCCAAAAGCTAAGAACTGAAATCTGTTACTTTTTATGTCACCTTGTTCTCTCTGTTGCTGCAGAGCTGCTTGTCCCACTTGTCTCCAGAAGCTAATGCAGAGCCTGCACATTTCTCCTGCACACACCAAGGAAACCCTTTCAAATGCTCACCACGTACTACCAAGGACCACCTGACCATACACACATCAAATCCTCATATTTGTCATCTCATATCCTTTACCAAATCTAATTTACTTGAGAATAAGCTTATTTCAGTTAAGTGAGCTGTCGATGGTTTGTTAAATCCAACAATAATTTTAAGAGTGTGAAAGAACAAAAAACCAGACATAAGTCTAATAATGAAACACAGTTATAGGCAGTTTGATTCAAGAAGTAGCATTTTTGTTCCTCTAACAAAGAGAGACTGCAGGTAATGAAACCAAGCAGATGTTTTCATCAGCTGATATTCTACTTTAATTTGTATTATACATATATATAATATATACATATTATTCTTGTTAAATATGCAAGCATTGAAGCTGTTTTACCAGGAACCATTCGCTGTTACTTTTGGTGCAATTGCTGCGATGTTTCTGTACCACAGCAGAGGTGAAAACGCTATTTGATATCTGTCACAAGGAGCTCAGTGAGGAGGGATTTGCTCTGTACTGAGCATCCTATGGGCTTCTGTGAACTAACAGGACTAATTGCTTAATAAGAGTTTGGATAATGACATCTTTGAAGCTCATGGTTTGTCCTGATGAGGAAAAGGAGAGTCCTGTGAGCAGGAGCTGAGCAAATGCCTCTTAGTGTTTGAGCCAAAGCTCAGCACAATTAGCAACACTTCTTCCAATTCACTTCAACGGATTATGGATCAAATCTACTCTATAATCACTCACAGGATGGACTTTCTTTGAAGGATTAATTGGACTCTAAACTATTTCGGTTTACCAAGAGCTTCACAAGTCCAGATGTGCTACATTCCAGAGTATTGGAACTGGCACATGAACATTTGCAAAAAAATCTGTGTAGCAGGTTGATTTTTTAAGCTGTATTTCACAGATCTCTCAGAAGCAGTTCTGCAAAGCACCAGCTACACCACAGATGATTAGAATGTCAGCTGAGAGCCACAGTACTGGTTACTTATGAGTGAGAAAAAAGCTAAATAACGTTAGCAATACTATTTATTACTTATAATTTAGATTTCAATTTGTTGTTTACATCACTACATTCCACTGGTACTTGAACATTCCCTTAATTTCCAACCCAGATTTAAAGCAATGCATCTTTATTACCAACTTTCATCCACATGCAGAAAAAATTGGCTGCCTCATGTCAGTGGAATAGTAATGACATTTCCTTTGCAGTACAGGAAAGGATATGTCCTTTACCCAGGACACAGGCTCCAACCAGCACAAGAATTCAATCACAGCACAATCAAACCTCAAGTGCTCTTCAGCTCTTCTGTTCTCTCCGTGCCTACCCATCAAAACCAAGCCAGGAAGGCTTGTTATAAAACCAAAGGTTGACAGGGCTGCTGGGGATTAGGCCTTCTGTTATACCTGTTACCTACAGGAGACGTTGGATTTGGATTGGTGTGGCAGTTTTGCTCTTGATGTAGTTTTGCAGATAGGGTTGGCTTGTTCCTAACCAAAAAGATGACTCAGAAATGAAATGATAGAGCTGAATATGCTGTGTCAACAGACAAATTTAACTCAGTCTGATAAATGGACTTTGAAGGAGAAATACTTCAGATTTCTTACTGCATGGGATTTAAGTGTTATTTGTATGAATCCATGAAGAACTTGACAAAAGCTTGCTGTTATATTTTTTAAAAGATACACGTTATTATGAATCAGAAGGGACCAAATGCATTAAAAAGTCTTTTTTAATATATTTTGGTGGTAAAAAAGAATGCAGAAACAGTTAACCTAACTGTAAGAGTGGAGGAATTTGAAAAAAAACCTGAACAGGTGCCTGGAAACATTCGTATGAAGATGGTGTGATAAGACAAGGTCAGCATAGCACAGAGCATTGGATCTCCTTCACCTAATTCCTGTCTGATTTGAGTATGCCCTTGCATCAGATGAGTGGAATAGAGGATTCAGTGTTCATAATTTCCAATTTCTTGTATCTATCTTGCAGCCCTGTCTGAATTTTGCTGGCTGTTATAGGATTTTTGTATAAGATTTTACATAGCTACTTCTTCCTAGACTGCAGATTCCCCTTCCTTGGAGTGATCCTTTCCTGAATAATATGGAATAACAACATAAAGAGGAAGCCTTTAATTGATCTAAAATTAGAATTTGAATACTTAGCTCCACATGCATATTGTGTGGCTAAAATTATGCTTCTCACTGTGCTAGTTACAGATGCAGGTTCCAGAGGGTAATTTTGAGAACACGATGAAGGGTTTCAGGGAAAAATAATTTAAATGAGCAAAGTTTCCTTCATGCCTGCATATCTAGTCCAAGACTAGCATGTGTTGGGTTCTCTGTGTTGCATTTATATATTCCTTTCAGTAACAGCTACACTTATGACCACACAAAGCTGGCTGCTGTGCAGCAGATTTACATCTACCTTCAATGTCCTACCACGTTACATTAATATTGCTGCAACTACCATAACACCACAGATTCTCCATCTTACTCCAACTCAGCTCCAGCTCAACCTCAAAAATAAGCAGGGTACACTCTAAATTCTCAGTAGATCAGCACCAATTAGGAAACTTCCTCCTTATGAGCACTATCATTCTTCTGTGATCTCAGTATCTCAGCCATGTTCAGATCCTAACAGATCTGATTCAAAATAGAAATTAAATGCAACTCTTTGCATCCAGCTTTGTGCAATGTGGGAAGATCCCCTCACGGGCATTTAAGTTTTCATTTCAAGAAGTGCTGATGGGCTCAATCAAACTAAGAGAACAGGAAGTTTCTGTAAGTGAGGTAAAGATTTAAGGAAGGTCTCAAGGCTTGATGGAGATGTCAAATCATTTGGGGTGTATAAAGAGATAACATATTTTCATTATTTAATTATATTAAAGGTGCAGATCTATAACTTAAAAATACATCATCACTAGAAGACACTGTTTATCACCAACCTTTCTGTAAGTCATGGAAAGATTGTACATTTATGTAACATCTTTTCCATATTTTTGTCATGGTTTAAAACCAGAGTGATAAAAAATACAGGCAATCAGATGCCTTTTTCCCCTTGTTAGTTAAAGCACTGGGACACACCTGCCCTACTCTAAGGACAGAGAACCCAAAGCACTTTCTGTCCATGGCGGGAACTCATATCAGTGCATAACATTCACAGCCACATGAGCATGACTCTTAACTGGAGTCAATCTTGGTATAATCTTACCAAAACCAAAGTGTTCACGTCATACAAAAGGCTGAAGTGACAGTGGCAGCACGGACTTGCAAAAGCTTGCACTGAATTTCTCAAAGGCAGAAAAATAGGAAAAAAAAAATAATCTTTAAGCCAGAGATGGATCAAGATTGTTGCATCTGTGAGGGAAAAGCAGAAGTGACAAAGCAGAGAAAGAGGCCTGTGGAATTGACAGCAACCGATCCATAAAAACAAGATGGGACATCAGAAAACCAGTTGGAAACAGTATTATAAGCACAACAGTTTGGAGATTTTATCTACCAACTACACATTTCATTCATGTGATACCAGGGCTGAATTGGCAGCAGGTTCATTTTATATTGCAGCGAAGACTGAAGATTGTTAAGGAAGACATTACATGTAGCGTGTCCCAGAGGTTGACAAAGCAGCAAGACAACAGCAGATGAGAGGGATTCCCTTAAAAATCGCTGGTCTGCTGGATACGTTTAGGGAAGTAACATAATGAAGTACTGGAGGTTCTTTCCTGAGCAAGAGGACAGCAAGAATATACTTCTGGCTGATCTGGAATAAAAAGCAGATCTGTTCCCTGCTGCCCTTCCAGGAAATACTTGCAAGGATAAGAGATTTTAAAAAAAGTATGAGTTATAATCACCTGACAAGTCACTGAGTCATCACCACCTTCTCACATATCACTAAGACTTCTCTTTTGGATTTTAAGATGTGGGCTCTTCCTCCTGTCTCAGCTGATTCCATTGAGGATATTAAATCATTCCAGCACCAATTCTGAGAATAAGTAAAAGGAGTTAACTCCTTCCTAGGAGTTTATCTACCTTAAAATTCCATAACCAGGTACTGATTCTTCAAACAGTTTCATTTGCCAGCAATTAATTCCTTGGGCAACTCCAAAAATTGATTTAGCTCTTCATAATTTTCAACATTATTAATAACCATCTGTGACAATGCCAAGGATCCTACTCTACACCGTATTATTTTTCCTAAGGGACCCCAGGATGGAATCAACCATTCTGTCAGCTGAAAAATAAACTTTGTGTGATCTCTTGGATTTTACAGATAAAAATAGAATGTCCCTTTAAGATCATTTTAGACACCTCCTTAGATCTCACTGAGGAAAAAAGTGGAAAACAGTCTGTTCTCGGGGCAACCTGGCCTGGATATGTCAGAGATGTGAAATAGGAGGATCTAGCTAGTTCATCAATTTTACCTTCACAGACTCAACAGCCAGACCAGCAGCTATGGAGAGTGAACCATTCAGTCAAAAGGACAAACCAAATGGGATCAGCCAGACCCGTCATGAGGAGCTAAAGACAAGGATAAAATCAAGGAGGTGTTTGACATTTCCTGTGGACACAGTCAACATAAAAGGCTGAAAAACAGAAAATCTAACTTGCAATCAAGAGCAAAAACCCAGAAGATCTAGATCCACATATCTTGAAGTGTATGTTATTTCCTATATGTCTTAACTAAATATAAACTAGGCAAGAAAGAGTCAGACAAGGACCTTTGCTGTGGTTGCAGTTCTCAAAACTTTAGTTTTGTACAAATCCAAATTACCCTTGCAAAGGTGTTCTCATTGTATTTTCCACTAATATAAAGCTCCAGAATCCATCAGTGTAACAAAGAGGTGACTGTCCATAGCTCATAGGGTAGGAGGCAGAAGACAAACACAGTTCCAAGGTGGGAAAAAGGATAAAAAGACAGAAAAATTGCCCCTGACATCAAAATAAGCAAGACCCTTCTCACAGTCTGGCTTATCTTTTTTTCATCTTTGGTGATGTTTCAGTGATAGAATTTTGTTTAGATGCAACAGATTTCATTGACAAGAAAGATAAAGACAGTTGAGGTGTGTGAGATACTACAACTGCTTCCAAGACAGTCTGACACCAGGATGTGCCAGTGATTCTAATCTGAAATACATTGATCCTCCACAACAATATCAACATGTGCTTTTACGCATTAATTATCACAAGCAAAACAAGGTCATACAACACAATTTCTTTTCTCCACATGGGCATTGTGGCTCAAGTTGGGCAAAAACATTTCTCAAAAGTAGTGAATTCACTAGGGAGCACTTGGAGCTACTTAGATGTTACAAGATTAATTTTTATATATAGCTGGACTACTGATATTGATAACAGAAGAGTCAAAATACAGTGGTTTCAGATTTTCTGAGATATGCTAAAGGAATTCACAATAAAATACAGTAACAAAATGCTAAATTTACAGATCTGGAAGTCCATTTTGCTCAACCTGTACTTAAGGGAGTCAAGATGCAAGACACATTCAGCTTTCCCTCACAGGCTCCACATCTGCTCCAAAAAATTTAAATCTACACATGGTATGAAGTACCATGACCACTGTGCAGTAAAGTGTCCAGGGACACACTGTTAAGCATTCAGTGAGACAATAAGAAATATTTTAATGCTGTCAAAAGTTAAATGACAACACTACAGTTTGCACTGAAATGAGTTTAAAATAAATGGAGCCCTCTAGAACCCCACAGACCACTTAAATACTTCTTCCCTCCTTCTAACAACACAGAAAGAAATACCCACAGGTCTTTTGCCTCCAAAAGAAGTCTCTAAATAAACCTTCATATAAATTATGGCACCTGAGATGTTGAATAATGAAAGACCACAAAAAAAAAAAAAACATATATGTATATATATAACAACTTTAAAAATCAAGACTTAAAGACTAGGTATTAAAATATTAAATTATTAAAAAAACACTAACTTTTTTCTCAATTTAGGATATTCAAAACTGGAAGCATAGCTTGAAAATGTTCATTTAAGCTGTTTCAGAAATGTATGAGCTGAAAACATCAGATGGAACAAGAATCATCCTACACTGTCGCTACAGCAGAGAGCCTTGCATCGTATTTCCCCTCATGAGCCCTTCCCAGAGCAACCTTGTCGTGGGTTACCTGGGCATATTCCAGTTACGAGCATAAATGAATGAAGGTGCATGTGATTATCAAAGGGAGTAACAGGTCTGGTCCAGATCTGAGCACGGGCTGTGTCCCTGGAGCTCTGGAATCCCAGTCCTGGACAACCGCTAGGGTGTAGTTAACAATTCCAGTGGTGGTGTCTGGTTTGACGGGGTCACGGTCCAGGAAAGCTCCAGAGCAGGGTGTATAATTAACACTGGGAGTCAAACAGTATTTTTCAAATCTCCATGGCTCACCACAGAGTGCTTATGTTAGGAGAAGGCTTGCTTGTGCCTACATGAAAAAATAATATATCAGTACAACCTCTGACCAGAGCCCTATATCAGTACACACATACATACTATAAACAGCTTTATTTTCACTGCAGTGACTGCAAATCATTTGTTTTCTGTTAATATACTCTGGTGTTTCAAACAGATTTTTGAAGGCTCATTTATTTAAATGCACTCGTTACTATGTAAATACTTATGGTCCACGAGTCCTAAGATTTTGTTCCTAGCCATTTCCTTTTTCTTTTCTTTTTTTTTTCTTTTTTTAAAGATTAATCATGACAGCTTAGCTGCTTCTTCCAGCACTGGAAAATACACTAGAGAAATTAGAAGCGTGCACTCCATTTATGTCAAAGAAACATGGTGTGTAGTTACTGAGAACTTACAAGACTCTATGGAAGTGCTGCACAAACAGCTGTCCCTCAAATTTGCAGAACAAACAGACTTAAGCAAATACAAGCTGTACAAGTCTCCACACAGCTCCTGCCTTGCCTGAAGTTATCACATCTATTCCCTGATGTCTGTGATCCAGGGATTGTGCGTGACAAAGCCATTTTTTCATCACATTCTTTGGAACAAAACCAGGCTTAGTTATCATTTCTATCTTATTCTGATCTGACAAACCCTAAGCCAAGGTTTGTGTGCCTACATAGTTACACAAGTCCTCAAAGACCATTGTGTACCCACTTATGCAGTTCCATTTCTAAATTTAAGCCTTCCAACTTATTCCTAGCAACACATTCCAGGCTTTCAAAACTCACTTCATCGCTGCTGTGTAACTTCTTGTAGTATTGATAATCATTGCTGTTAAGTCTTCACAACACTTTTGCTCCCCACTACGTGGCACAGCCCTCAGGAGACCACTCCATGCCCTGGATACTGGAATTACACACACCACAGTCCTGTTTCAGCATGTTGGGTGGACATGGAATGTGTGTCTTGCTCTCCAACCACATAAAAATCAAAGAAGCATTTCAAAAAGGTATCATGAAAGATTTATTATCCAATTTTCAGGGTTCTTCTATTGCTTCTTAACAACAGTTTAATAGTGGCATCTAAAATTCAGCATTTTGGAAACAATTCATCATATTCTGAAAGGCATTTGGTTTGCATTCCAAATTAACTAAAATCTCAAGCTTGAAGTCTGAACACCCCTCCTCTGCTCTGAAATGTGGTGTTTCCCATCTTTAGGCCTTTCCTTTCATGCTAACTCCCATCAGCTCCACGAGTGCTTTCAGCAAGCAGCTCACAGAGAGCTGTCACCGGTAACGGGGTTGACAAACCGCTGGGACCAACAGCATCCACAAAGAACTGACATCCAAGATCCTGCTTGTGCTAATAGCTGTTGATGCCTCTCAACAAGGGTTTCTTACAGCCAATATTATCTGTTTCTGTTGAGACAGGCTCTCCATCCAAATAAGCAGCTCCTTCTGATCTTTTGCATTAAAAGGGCAGCAGCTGTTATTTTCCTATGACTGCCCGAATTGAAAGCAACACAACATGCCAACACAGAATTGGTAGCAATCATCCCGTTTACAGCCCCAAAGCACTCTAATGATCTATCCATCATTCAAAAATCAATTCAAGAGATGTGCCTGCTTTTAAATGAGGTACAAAAGCCACACATATGAGCTGCATTAAAGTTTTAAGTAAAGAGCTGAAAGCACTGGGTTCTACAAAGCACACTCTTTTTTTTTTTTTGAATTCCATACTTCTTTTTTTCTTTTAAAAATCACAGATTAATTTAACCTCCATTACAAACATATCACCTTTAAAAACCACAAATCTGTTGGATGGCCCTTAGCTTCCAACTCAAACATAAAACACTGTCTCTTTTCACAGCCTTGAAGGTTTCCTGAACTTCTCACCAGCGCCCTGTGCTGCACACAACGGGCATCCTTCCCTTTCTATTGCAGAACTGAAGAAGTAAAAATCCACCCAGGTCAAAGCACTAGAGTACAATGTAATAAAAAATTCACAGACCTGTCCTCTCAATAAGTATTTGGGGACAGTGAAGCTACAGAGAGTAAAATAAAGACTGAACCACTGTATAACCCATGTGCTTTCTGCTTTTAAGTGAACTTCAGGGACTACAGCTTAAACAGGAATGAACTAAAGGTAACTGTGGAAACCAGACTTCAAATAAATACCTACACTTTCAAAATATGATAACATTTAATTTCTCTGATAATGCTATATTGCTATTACTGTTAAGAAAAGATGCTGCAATTAAGATGAGTTCACCTCACTGTTTTCCAGGCACACAAAATTCAACGTGCTGGGCCTAAAAATGCATTATCACATTTTTCTGTATGTTTTTACTTTTAACCAGAAGGGTATAATTTCTGTCTGGGAAAAGATCTTTGTTATGGTATATTCAGCATCCAACAACTCTCTTCCCTATATATCTGTGTTCCAGCACATTTCTAGAGGAAAAACTTCATTACAATACTTCACACAACCAATATTTTACGGCAATATAGTCTCATGTCAAAAATACGGTAGATGTGCAGCTTGAGCTCATCAAATAGAATCCATCAATACAGCACCTAGGTTAAAAATCTAATTTATTTTCTGCATCTACTGAACAGAGATGGAAGAAGGGTTCAGCTGTGCGAATAAGCCATTTATTTTGTTGTCCATACGAAAACAGAGTAACACTTTTGCATAATCAAAAACTCCGTATTCATTTGCTTTAACACTGAATGAACTTTTTGTCTGCTGATAAGAGCTGAAGATTGACACCAGTTCTGCTTCTTCTGTGTGTCTATCAAGGTACATGCTGTCATAGCTACAAGATGCACAGACTGGTTGATAAAATATGTCCCACATTTTCATATGCAATGATAGATTAACAGTTGGACTGGATGACCGTAAAGGTCTTTTCCAACCTAAATGAGTCTGGGATTTATAGCTCTTAATCCAGTGAGAATCACTGTTTTCAGGGAAAAGAATGCAGGCTAGTGTTCTACATTATGAAAACAGGCCCTGTAACTTGGAGTAAAATTTCTATCACAAGTTCAGGGTGTTGATAACACAAGGCTGGGGAAGGGACTTGAGCACAAGTCCTATGAGGAGAGGCTGAGGGAGCTGGGGTTGTTTAGCCTGGAGAAGAG
>JAYRBT010000010.1:25074888-25085274 GCA_036023395.1 Myiotriccus ornatus | reverse complement strand
GCCCAGAGAGGTGGTGGATTCACCGTCCCTGGAGGTTTTTAAGATGAGGCTGGATGTGGCACTGAGTGCCGTGATCTGGTAATCACAGTGGGGTTGGATCAAGGGTTGGACTGGATGATCTCAGAGGTCTCTTCCAACCCAGTTAATCCTACGATTCTATGAACGCAGCAAAAAATTGACCTTGGCTTCCAAACTAGTCAAAGACTTTTTCTGCTGAGGTCAAGCATTTCTTCATCACCAGCCACACCATCAGAGTGCAGGTGGGGAAGTAGAGCAGAACCCTATGAACTGCTGGGGGCTCCCTAGAAAGGGGTAACTCCATATGACCTGACCCTTCAGAGCACCTCTCCCAACCCCACTGCATGGCTGTGCTGTCCTGGACTCTCACACTTTTGGAAGTCTGCATCTCCTGTCAGTGGAAACGGGAAGCTGAGTTTCCAGGGTGTGTTTGCTTGTTTATTCCTGTTGGATTACTTCTGTTTTCTTTGCAGTGTTTGAATACAACAACACACACCGAAGCCACTGCAGGGCACCCCAGTTCACCTCACCCCACAGTCTGATTTGGCAGCAGCTTCTCCCCCTCAAAGCTGAGCGCAGGTGACCAGTGGATTTCAGTGACAGCAGGAGTTACAGAAAGAAAACTGGAAGTTCTAGGACAAATCCGCAAATGCCCAGACAATATGGCCCACAGCCACAGCAGGCAAATACTGTAAAAACAACAATAAAGCCATCTGCTACTTTCAGAAAACCCTATGATGAAGCAAGCAATATTCTGGGGAATATCCCACTTGGGAAATAGCAGAGTACTCGCTCATCTGAGACAGTCTCTCTACTTAAGTAAACAAAGTTGAGTGTTAATCAGGCTCTCCTCAGCCTGGGGTTTTGGCAGCTAGAAAAGTGCTCTTCTATTTCTACTTTATCTTGTAAAGAGGCACCTTAAACCAGATAGAACCATAGAATTAATGGTTATTTTACTTATCTACCTGAGGGCAACATGCCAAATAGAAATGGTCTCAATAACAGCAAAAAGAGCAGCATATTTCAAGGTAGCCTGGCTCTGAGGCAGAGTAGCCAAGACAACAAGAAAATTTACATCTCAGCTAAGATGTAAATAAATGCCAAAGATTTTACTCCCCAGTGATTTTGAATCTATCAGCTTCATGCAGCAGATATGACTTCATTACCCCAAAAAGCCCCTCATGATTTCTAGTAACCCTCTAAATGAACACTTTGGTACAAAGTATTTTCATAATTTGTCGACTTCATAATTTTTCAGAAATATTTTTATATAAATTAAATCTTAAAAAAATCAGAATTAAGGTCAAAGACTCAAGAAGAAAGCTTTCTTCAGGGAAGAGTATCGTGCATCACACATTAGATACGTGTCATCTTGTCCCTGTATTCTATACTTGCTCTGAATCCAGGTCATATAGGAAATGACTGTAATCTGTCTTCCTTTTCAACTGGACAATCACTGTACGAGCCAATTTTATAGTTTTAATTATCTCTAGGGACTGATTTACCAGAGCTTTCTACTGCAGTAACCTTTAAAGGCACCTACCAAGCACGACTACAGCTGCTGGCACAGATTCCCCCAGAGCTCAAAGGCAAGTTTTTGGGAGAAACAAAACCAAGCAAAAAGTTGAAACTGGCAAAGGGAAAACTTATCCCAGCTAGCACCCTGATCCCAGTGTGTGGGAATGTTAAACAAGGCACTGAGGCAAGATTCGCTCACTGAGCTAATTCAGAAATGCATCATCTGTTGGAGATGATCAACACTTACACCATTTGCTGCCAAAAATTCCACAGTTTTACTCCCATCATTTAAGCTGTTCACGTATCCTTTCCTTCTAACAGCCAACAAGTACCTAGTTCTCATGAACCCAACACTAATGACAGGATTTTCTTTATTGCCCAGCTAGAGCCCTGAAATGTGCACGATTTATCTTCCTGGCTTCATAAAACAAGGGCAGTTATTATACTTGCTCTCCAATTTTTCACCTTCTCCAGACTAGTGCCTTCCCCCCAAAACTCAACCTGTTGCTTGTTGTGCTGTAGTTAATGAAACTTCATCACCGAAGAAGCCAGGCACAATTTCCAAGGCAGCTATAATCCTCATCACAAATTACAACTCTACAAGTGGATTCTCACAGTATCATGAGCAGATTAGCAACTAAATTGACTCCCCAATGGCAACATGATAAGTTTTGCAAGAGGCAGCAGTAACGAAGCTATACACCATGTACATCAACACATCCTTTGTGCAGTGATGTATCAATTACATTTCCTTGATCTAAACATAGTTCTTGCCCTCATGGTCTCAAAAAACGTCTTTTCAGTTACAGTGGAAGAATTTCCCCAGTTATTATTTTCTCTGCAGCAGTTCCACTAAGATGAAAAAAATCACTTCTAAACACGATCCAAGTAATGAAGCTTGCACAGAAGGCCTTGGCATTCTTTCTGTCCCTCCCTCAGTCAGGCACTGGGAACACAAGACACCAGCATGGTTACATCTCCAGGATCAGCTCACAGCACCAAGACCAGGCCTTAACAGGTATTTTGTGATTTCACAAATATATATTTTACCTTTTCCCAGGGGCTACTACCCATGCACCCAGAGCAACAGCTTCATTTATGCCTCCTTCAGAGTCCATATGCTGGGAAATGTAGAAAAAAAAAAATTTGTTTCCTTTTATTTTGCAAGTGCTTCTTAAAAGACACACAATGTCCCCAAATATCAATCCATTCAATTTTAAATTACCTTTTTTTTTTTTTGTTATTCAGACTTTAACTTCCCAATTTCCTTTGGAGCACACTTTTCCAAATTTATAGGACTCACCAGCGACAAATCAGTGATAGACCGAAATTTCCTTTGCCTTACTCCGAAATTTACTGCTCTGTCCCCAGGAAATCTTGAAACGCTGTATGACAAATGGTCCATGGCTTAATGGCATTTTCACATACCACAAGGGTTGAAGCTGCAAGTTTTAAGCATTGCTGAGTCAGCCATGGTTGCATTAAAGATTTAGCAATTCAGAGCAGTAAACTACAGTTTACTCATTTCTGAGTCAAAAGTTAAGTACCAATGCCTCAGCTCTGGAGTAAAACACTAATAGTAATAATTTTCAGTTTATAGTCCAAGTTGTTTATCTGTTCTAAAATTGCAATCAAATCCATTTCAGAAAGGTCAAAGAAATGAAACAAGATAGGGCTGAGAATTCTATACTTTGAGTTTGAAAAATCAGCACGTTTTGAGGTGAAGCTGAAATCATTTCAACCTCTCAAAAGGAGTGCGTTTTGCTTCGCCTCAAGACCATTCATCTTCTATTTGAGCAAACCTCAAAATATAGAGAAATTTAACTAGAATAAGCATTCATGGTACTGTGATCCTGGTAGCTATGAATTACTTTGAAGAAACAGAAAATTGACAACTTGTCTGGGAGCTACACACACACACTTTGCTATTTGCTTATTGAAAGTAGTTAAAAAAACTAACACGCTCTGCAAAGCTGCCTCCTGAACTCTTGGGTGGCTTTTAGAAGTGTTAAGGCATTACTAGAGAAGCAGCTTTTGTGGTGATGAGTTTACAGGAGTACTATGAGTCAAATACATGGATATTTACAACTGTTAACGCTCTGAAGTTCTGGAAAGAAATTACACGCACACAGTAATGTCTCATCTTCCATTGTTCTCTGATTAAGATCTGACAGATCTTACAGAGAAACAAGACAGTCAAAGATTTGTGCTTATTTTGCTTTATAAGTATCTTGACAATCTTCTGTGATTCATAAGGCTGAGGAGAGTCAGGAGGTTTTCCAGCAGGATGCCAAACAAGTAGGAAGCAAATTAATGCAAATCCTTGTGGATATAATAAATCTTAAAAAGTCAAAGCTTCAAAATGATCAAACAGAATCAAACTGCAATCAAATTCATGCAAGAGACACCAGACTCCTAAAATTCCCACTATGAAAATTATTCATAAGAGACTTACATTTAACACACAGTTCCATAGAATGAAATTCTGCATTGCAAGCATGAAGACCTAGGATTTACTCCCAAAATATTCCTTTTAAAGCAAATCTATGCTGCAGAGTGACTTTTACAAATACAAAATTATGAATTTTACCACAAATATGCCATGAGACCAACTGAAACATGCATGCCCACTAAAAAGATAAAACCAGAATGTGTCTGCCAACACCAGAGCAGCAACGACAACATTAATTCCCTTGCAATTAAGTTTTCTGTAAATCCATAACTATTACCCCAAAACACGCAACGTGACAGATAAGTAAGTCTTTATTTATGCCTTATAGGTGCTTATATATTGAGACAAGGCACACTGAGGTGAATGAAGAGGCTTCCACCAATTCCACACTTCAACAGAGGGTGCATGAAATAGAAGCACAATTACAATTCAGAAAAGCTGGGCAAGTCATCATTAAACATTGGCACATATCACAAAGATTGACTGCCTTTTGGATGTGCAATAAACATTCCAAATTTAATTACTGATAGTCAGCTGTGACACTATTTTGTCCTATCAGCAGTATCAGAAAGATGGAAAATAAAGCAGAACAAAAATCTGCTCTAAATTTAAAAAATCCCTTGTTGATTTAACTTCAGTTTCCAAGTGTGGAAACCTCCCCATACATCTGAATTATCAGGTTACTTTCTTATACACAGGAATATGAATTTACATGGAACTGTAAGTATTGCACACACAGAAAAAGTCTAGTTTTGTGCATTTACATGGTAAACATTTGTAGGAATTGAAAATGAAATGGTTATTTCCAAGGCTTCAGAGAGTTCAAACTTCATATGTATCAGTTCAGCAGTAAGTCATAAAATGTGCAACACCTTAATGTATATGAGGGCATATGTTACTGCATATCCAGGAAAAGGGCACAGGAGTAAAATCAGGATATAAATCTACAATTGAATTTGTTGTGGTACCTGTGTGGATATGATGTTTAAATATCATACTGTTCCAAATCTTGTCTGTTTGTAGAATAACTGCAGAAGTGTCATAGCTGGCATAACAGTAAGTACACATGAGTTTTTGGGAACTAGAAAAATCAACTTGTGCACATGAGGAAAATTTTGTCAGAATATTACCCTTAACCTTCACAAAAGGCATTAATGTTATTGACTTCATAACATTTATCATCTGAAAGAAGTTTTATTTTCAAAGACACGTGGAAAAACACACTCCAGCATGAATCAGCTGACTCTTACAAAGTCATCCACCACCTTTCTTACAGGCTGAGCCACCTTTTGACACGTTACTTTCTTGTAGTCATGGACCTCTCAGGACAAGCAGCTAAAACATCCACTCACATCTCAGCTGGAAGTCAGCAGGACACATTCCCCACTTACAGCATGTCCAGTACAAGCACAACCCTCCTTTGGGGCCATGATTTCCTGTCAAGATAAAGCAGTCATGCGAAAAGAAGAAAACAGCTTAGAAATTTAGGCGAGGTTGAACAATGCAGCACGAGCCAGGACTTGTCCACAACAATATACCAGAAATATCCATAATAAAGATGGAGACAAGTCCAGAGGCTGCTCAGAACTAACCAAGGACAGCTGCCCATTATTACAAGTCAGCAGCAAGAGGAAGCATAAAATCATCAGGTGTACACTGTGACCAAACAAGCTCAACCTGTAGCAGGGATCAAACATGCAAAACCCCATATTGACCCCCTGCAAAATGGAGATGAGTTGCTATTATAGAGAATATAATACTAGAATTCATTATATATATATAAAAATATATATATGTATGTATATAATATATAAACACACACGAAGATCAGCTTATGTTAACAGTTTGCTGAACCTGCCAGGGAGGACAGCTCCATCTAAACACTGCACGAAAGACAGGGAGGGGGAAACCCCCCCAAACACACAAAACTTTGTGAATTAAAGCTGTAGAATCCAAATTTATAGTCTTGTAGAGGCAAACTAGTGTTTAATAACAATAAGCAGTCCTAAGTTGTTAAGAAAAGGTTAACCTGAGCAGCTGGACAATTCTGAAAGTCTTCCTGGGTGGCTGCATTTTTAGTTGCCTTGATACTTTTTAAATGCTGTCATATTCATGGGGGAAGTGGGGTTATTTGTTATAGTAAACAAAAAACAAACAAACAAAAACCACAAAACACACACACACACAAAAAAAAGGCAGTTATCTACGGAGGTAGCTTAATTTCCACCCCTGCTCCAGGGGTTCTTGTTGGTCACTGCAAAGTAAGGAGTGGTTGAAGTAGAGGCTGCAGAGGCTTCTCATCCCCAGGGAACAAGGGGCAGCCATGGCAGTGCTGGGGGGATAAAAACTCTCATTTTGTAATGCTGAGAGAATCTGTAGTGAAATCAGTCTGGGATCATAGGGTAAACAGGCAGCTATAAATTTAGTTGTGCCTGAAAACAAGAAATATAGGACAGCCACAAGAGAGAAAAACGGGCCTGAATACTAATGAAACTGAGGTAATGGAATAAGACCAGACAGAAGGGTTACTAAAAATAGCTCTCAGTGTTACCTTCTGAAGATAGTTTCAAATTGAACCATGAAAATCATTGAATAAAAATTCAAATGCTTTTATGACTGGAAAACAAAGAAGACAAGGTAACAGCAACACTGATGAACAACAAAATTACTATTAACTCTGGAAAGAAGAATCAGAGTTCTGAGGATCATCACACCTTTGCAAAATTTCTGCCACCAATGGTCTCTAATTTGTTCACTTATGGCAGCTGCTGTAAGAGGAGGAAGAGATATAATAAAGCATTATAAAATTCAAGGAACTCTTAGTAGGAGCTCATTTTGCATTATCTGGATCATAACATGCTGGGAAAGCAGACCATTAATACTCTGCAAATAGGACTGGGTGCTGTTTTATGGCAGGCTGGTGCTCTAATTGTCCTTGCTGCTAGAGCAATCATTCATACTGGAAAGCACTTAGCCCCAGACTAAAAAAAAAGGTAGTTGCTCCACTAAAAGCTGTGAAAGGCTTCTTTAACACATTTCTTTTAAACAAAGTACTTGGAGGAGCTAATGTGAAACAGATGTTTTTGAATTACCCCAGAGAATACAAAAAGACCTATTTCATCATTATATGGAATAAGATATTACCCAAGGCAAATGCTAGTAATAAAATTTTCCCACAGGATTCCTGTTGATATTAGGGATATTATCTTACCCTAAATATAACAGGAACTTAATTTTCATAAATGAAGCAAGTACACAAATTTGCTGGAAGGCAATAGCAAAGACATTAAAGCACCTTTGAAGAACTAACAGGTTTCCTACATAGTTTGCAAGCTGCAATGGCTTCCATAACTTCTTTGAACAACTTCCCCAACTCTAAGGATTCCATAACTCAGAAAGATATTTTATTTTTTAATGCTTAAGAAATGGGGACTGCTGTGATCCTAGTCATTCCAAAGAAAGTCCCGTAAGTGTCACATCCTCTCCTATGCATTCCTCAAGCCTCCTAACTTCGCCGTGCTGTGATTAAATATAATCAAATCGCAAAAAAAAAACCAAATAAGCCATTTTTAAGGCTAGATTCTCAGGGAAATGTAATAACAAATCATGGCCTGGAGAAATTGATGTGGAAGGAATAAGGAATTTTGAGCCAGCAGGGTTTGAGGCAGTTCTACACGAGCATTTCTACAGAATGCTTCTTTTCTGTTAAAATACGGTTGTTTCAGGTGAGGGAACTGCCAAGCCAGGCAATTTCTCCATAAGGGCTCCAAGAAATTTGAAAATTCCATGTAGGAGAAACTCCCTTGCAGCGTGGGTAACCAAAGGAGCCAGGCCGTGCCCTGCCCTCACCTTCTCACCAGCACAGAGACAATGGCTTGCACACTGCTCTCCCTTCATGTTGGGCACGTCTGATGCACCAGACAACCAGACCAAGTAATTATCCTTTTGTGCTGCTTTAAAAGTAAACTGGCAGGAAAAATGAACTCAGTTCTACAGATATTATAAGTCAAAGTTTCAATGTGCTAAAAAAAAAAAAAAATTAGATGCACGGATAGAGAGAAAAACTGGTTTTAACAGATGTATAACCCAGCCCCCTGGGACAAGAACAGAGCAGTGTTTGTTGTTATTAACAGTCCACCAGAAATGGGTGAGGGTGTAGAACACAGTTTTGATTATACCCACACAGTAATAGTCTCATCCTGACCCCTGACACCTTTAAAAAGGGACAAGACATAGCAGTGAATGACTATATCATCCATATAAATCACCTGGAACGGTTTTTGTTTTACCCTTAGGAATTCGTAAACAAGTGACAGTATCTTTTTGCAATGTCAGAGGGCACTGCTGCTCATGAAGCTGGGATTCTACTTGTGTAGCAGGTCCAACACGAGGAAGTAGATTTGGACCAGGGATCCCTCGTATATGCTCATTTTAACTGAAGATGTTGTTTAGGAAGCAAGAGAGCGATTTGTAAGTGTAGCACTGAACCACAGAGTATAACACCCGTCTAACACATCCCTAGTAAAGGAGACACACACAGTGCTGATTTTCCCAGGCATCAGACCCTGACCTGCCTTCACACCTCACTCACGAGTTTACTTTTCCAGTTATTTGCAAACATAACTTGATAATATAAACTGTTGATTCTGATCCTTAAAAACCACTGAAATCAGCTGAAGCCTTTTGAGCTCACAAAACATTTCCTGAGAGCTTCAAAACATACAAAACCTTTATAGAAGCACTAGAAAAGAAAACCTTTTCCCTCCATTTTAGACAAGTAGAGAAAAAGTTGCTGTTAATATGGCTTAAAAACTCAAATGTTCTGTCTGTAAGAATTGAAAAGCATCACCCAGGATATGATAATGTGAGCATGGAAGAAAAATACACTAGTGCCAGATAATTATTTACGGTGCAATGTTCCATTACGCCATCTGAGGGATATTAATGCAAACAGAAGAACGATTGCCTCTATGTTGCCCCAGGAAAGTTTGTATGACGATCACAGCTTTGTTTTGATTGTTCTCTGCTTATTTGAAACAAACAACCAACCAAAAAAAAATCCTCCTTTTTTCTTTTAGACAGCTGAAAATATGAAAACCAAAATGACACTTCCATTCTGAGATTAATGGCTGCGTGGTTTTGAACAATTCTGAATTTTAATCTGAATAATCCAATGCCTTACTTATATTTACCCAATCACTTGAAAAATCCTCCCTCACCCCTATCCTACCTTTTTCCTAAAGCCAAGGAAAGCAATATTTCAGAAAATTACTTTGTACTTCTAATAAAGAGGAATTTCCATATTAAAAACCCAGGAAACAACTACAATCATAACAGAACACATTGTTTCAAGGAAGTATTTATTATAATATAGGGAAAAAGATAATGAACAAGTTGGCCTTTGAGCTAAATAAGCTAAAAGTTTGCTTTTAAGGATGAGACTGCAGTTTATTACAATAGTCTGGAGTCATTTCCCTTGCATACATTATATTGCTGAAGATCCAAGACTGAGAAGCACTGACTGAGTGGGCAAAAATTATTTATATTTTTAAAAATCGTCTAACTACTGCCCACTTTATAAAATACCTGCATTTTTACTTCCCTCAACCCTATTTCTTTTGGAAATGCTCTGATCCTTTGAGTCATTATTTCCATCATATATGAAGGCTTTAAAAGTAAGAACACGCAGACACCAACATGCTTTTTGTCCTTCCTTTTGAGCTCTTAGCAAAAACCATCATCTCCATGGAATAAAGGATTTCTTTTCACACCAAGTCAGTCACGGGATGATCTAAGCAGGGATCATTAGGAGGTATAAATAAAAGTATTTATGTCTTTATTTCCCCCAAATAAAGCTGCACATGCAGCTTCCACTGTCTGACAGAAAAGTAGAAACATTCACAGATACAGCCAAACAGAACTTTGATTTTAGAGTTTAATTTTCAAAGTGCTCCAAAAAAACCTTTGCATTGTGATTACCTGGGGACCTGGTGTGCTACCTCACGAACAGATGCTAAATTAAGAGAGCACTAATTACAGAATAAGTGCCCACTAAATCAGATTTGATGCTGCAGCACAGTTGCCACTGACATTCCTGTTAGAGTAAAAGAGAAAAGTAAATTCCTAGCGGGGAAATCGCATTTTGTACGTCACTTTCTGCCTCTACGCGGTTGAACTCCACACCTTACCACTGTTCACAGGACTACCATCGAGCAGTGACACCACTCATCCCTCCTTTATTGGTTAATAACCTGTTTCAGTTGGGTTCCCATGGATGATGGTGCACCCCAAAGAGGGCATTAGGAAAGGTTACTTCCAAACTGATCCAGCTGAATAACAGCTCTCGCTCAGGGTGGTGACATCTCCCTCAAGCTCATTTTAAGAACCAGGAAAACATG
>JAYRBT010000010.1:25050358-25074788 GCA_036023395.1 Myiotriccus ornatus | reverse complement strand
TGATCCAGCTGAATAACAGCTCTCGCTCAGGGTGGTGACATCTCCCTCAAGCTCATTTTAAGAACCAGGAAAACATGATCTCAAATGTCAGTGAGAATGAGGAATAAAGAATAAAGAAAAGCAACTACTCGAAATAATTTGTTAAGAAAACAAAAACAAAAAAGCACGAGTCAAAAAAGGCAGAGATTCTTAGAATTCAGTTTCAGGAAAACCTTTCCTGTGGTCCACATACATTCACATTGTTTTTCCACTTTTTCTGCTATAAACGATGCCATTTTCAGAACCACTAATCCCACATCCGCCAGAGCACAGTTTCTTCCTCTATAAATTCAGCCTAAGGATCTCCCACAACTGCTGGTCAGACAGTAGCTGACAACATTTAATTAGGCAATATGTATTGCAAATGGCCAACACAGATTTATAGGAAAGAAAATCAGCTCCTAAATGTTAGGCAAGAAGCCATCCTCATCTCAACAGCAGCCAGAATCATATTTCTGTCTTCCCCCTAAGCTATTTTCTGGAAAGCATCACCTTGAAAAGTACTGCTACGCTGCAATAATGCAACATACACAGGAAAAACAATGATTAGGACAGACCACACCTTTCCCTCCTACAGATTCCTAAGCTGCTTCATAAAAAAAAAAACCACCACACACACCAATTGAAAGAAATGTATTTTTCTATCTAGAAACTGCACAGTGCAGAACAACAGAGGAGCAAAAGGAAGCTCTGGCAGAGAACACCTGGGGCCTGTGCTTACACACAGCAGGATTGTTTGGACTAAGAGGCTTGTAGCAAAAAACATAGAAAAAAAAAAGAAAAGGCTATTCGTCCTTAATTTCTCTATACGGCCTTTCTTTATCACCCATAAAGTAGTTTTTCTTGTGCAAACTTACTACTAAAGAAGGACTTCTAGAACTTTTTTGCGATGACTCTTTTACCAGGACACCTTTGCCTGCTGTCCTTGGTTACACCGGATCTCTTCCCATTTTTCTGTCAGGATCCAGATGGCCAGAGGGAGCATTTGTTAGGATTCAGTGACATTCTTAATCAGCACAGCCCCCTGCAATCAGTCTCTGTGCTCTTTGCAGCAGTCCTCTTCCTGGGCTAAACCTGTCAGTGCTGACACCAGGGGTCTTACCAGACATCTGTTTAAATTAAGAGACCCAAATTCCTGCTGATTAATTACCTTTTTCTGTGAATAAACAGGAGTATCATGAGTTAATTAAGGTACATGTTCACTTAATCTGATTGGTGGCAGGTGCACAACTCCATATCAGATGCAAGGAAAGAGAAATGCTTCACCACTTCAGGACACAGCACACACATCCAAACACACCATGGGTTTATCCAGGCAGCCTCTCAGGTCAACACTGGGCAGCAGCTCTGCATAAACTCTTACAAACCACGGAGTTAAACAGTGCACTAAAAACTAAATTTATCCTATAGCATATTCAGAAACTTCTCTTCAAATGAACTTGACTCAGTCTTAAAGCCTTGTATTAACCAGCAGAAAGAATCAGACAGACATGAGAATTCCAGCTGGCTTCCTGCTTAACATTCCTAATGACTTTCACTTTTTCCTTAAAATGCACAACTTGAAAACTGAAGGTAGCGACTTCAGTGTATTAGCTTGGAAGAATTAACGTGTAGTGACAAAAAAGCTGCTATCTCTATGAATATTCATGACCTGCACTATTAAGGAGTTATTTTCAGTCCATTCTAGTCTTCAGCACACCCCGAGGAAGCTCCTGCCAACACCTGAGTGTGGTGTAGCTGACACTAGTGGCAGGAATCTCCCAGGAAAGCTCTGATTACACATCTTGAGTGACTCATGCAAGACACAGATCTGGTGCTCCAAGTTCTCTGCAGCTCATGGCACAGCTCATTTGCTGCTCAGGCTCCCCTTCCCACACCACCTTCTGTGTTAATACTGTATAAATGATACAAATTCCACCCCAAAAGTCATTCTTGACTATATTCATCCTATCCTATTCTGTGCAGAAGAACTTCATACCCATTTGGTCAAGGTCATCCATTCTGAGCAATAAAAACAGACTATTAATGGCATTAAATGTAGAGCATCTTTCCAGAAAGCTAGTAATTTGGAAATATTTTCAGAGACTGTCACGAGCCATATCAGAAAAAATAGAAATATATGAACTGAGTGTCCAAGGACCCAAGTCAGTCCCATGGAAGTAAAATTATACCAGTTTTTAAAGCTGGTCTTTTTTTTTTTTTGTACAAGACTTAATTCGGGGCTGGAAGTTGATGCAGTTGTTTACAGCTGGAAGAGCTATGAGTGTCAAAACAGACAAGTCAGTTTGCCAAAAATTTTAAGAACAGGAGAGCTTGTAAAGTTTATAAGCAAGTTTCAGAAGAGAGCACTGTACATTGTCTCAGGATCATTAGCTTAAACTACTGCAGGAGTGCAGGCCATTATTTCTACAAGCCTGAAAGACATCACTGCCACGACTACTGTCAGAAAGACTAGCAGAAACAATAACTCAATATTAATAGAAAGAAAATGTGATAAATCAGTTCCAGAAAGGGCACAAACCAGAACCTTCACTCTGGAATGCCATAAATTTCACACCCTCTAGTCAGAAAGGTTTTCAGAGTGGAACAGAGTTTTTACTGTGCTCTTGCACGTGATCCTTAATGCAGGGGCTGCTATTGCAATGCTTTGCATGGTGTTTCTTGGCCACTTTTTTCCCCTCATGCTTGTGGTCATTAAATAATGGCTCAAAGGAGCCACATTTCCAGAAAGTTCACATGTATTTCTTTCAACACATTTTGGACAAGTCACAGTAGCTTATGATAAAATTTATTCTCATTGTAACTTTCTGTTTACTAAACAAGAAACTAAAGCATTTTACAGCATTGTTATCTACTCCACTGCTTGTAGCAAGTTTTGAACCATCCTTGTGCAAACTAAATAGTATCAACATAAAGATGCTCAAAAGAACATTATTATGTTCCCCTAGTTAATAATCAGCAAAAAAAAAATATTATTCTTATAATGCCACAGGGCCTGCTTTCAGTGCCAATGCTAGATATAAAATCTTGTGAAATAGCTGCTGGAGTTAAAGCCAGTTCAAGTCAGTCTGTTACTCCTATTGATCTTGGCATCTTCCAAATGACTCGTTATAGGTTTACCTTTCCAACACATACCTACAGCAAATAAATGTTCTTTCTGCGCAGCTTTAATTGTCATGCACCTGAAAGACTCCAAGGACATTTACTGCCTCATCATAAAAAGGAATTGTGTCCTTCATTCTTTAGTCTTCCCACTTTCAAAGGCAGATCCTCACCTGTTCCGTTAATCCTTTTTCTTTCCACATAATTCCAGCTACAAACAGCCCTCCTCCAACCTCCCTTCTGTTAGCTCCCCGTTGCTGCTACACCTCCAGTCCTCCCATTAAGCATCTATCAGCCTCCTGTCTCCCAGAAACAGAGAAACTTTCCTCCTGCCATCCTGAATCTCTCCTTATTCCCAGCCACCCCAAATTCTCCTAGTTGAAAAAAGCTGGTATCCTCGAGTGAGGTCCTGCCCTTGTGTTCTGTAGATATTTGTGCTTGATTTTAGGAGCTGACAATCACTTGAGCAGGAAACGGCAGAAGCATGAGAGCGTAGCTGCTTCAAGGTCCCTTTGCTATCAGACCCGTTATCCCTTTATCTTTTACGGAGTCTGGAAGGGGACAAGTCTCAGCACAGTTTCAAATGGTAACCCACAAAGGGGTCAAAGCAAAAATGCTACTGGTCCATTAATGATCTGTGTCCAGGCTCAGCGTGCCCACCCTGCAGAAGGGAAGGCACTACCCTGCATCCAAAGGGAGGGAATGAAGGACTGAAGGAATCGCTGTGGTGACACATGAAGTTTAACTTCCAACAGGGAAAAAAGAAGGAGGAAAAAAAGGGCAGGTTACATCTGCAGTTTGCAGGACAAAAATGTTTCCTTCCCCAGCTATTACACCCCAGGAAGCTCCCAATTTTTCTTCCTATAATCACATTACACAACTTTCTCCCATCCTTATCTTCTTCCTTTTGATGAAATCACAGACGAATTTGCCTTCATACCCAACTACCCAAAGAGATCCTGATTTCTGAGTTCCTGGAAAAACTACTGAATGGCACAGTGGACAAAAAATACTACACACTGTACTGGATGCACATGGAAACAAGTTCTCTCCACGGAGTAGAGTCAGCTGGGCTGCCCATTGCAAGGCCCAGTTACCACAGTAAAATAAGGTACTAAGTTATGTTCACATTTACCAGATGAACATTATCTCATGGTAACAACAGTTTTTATAAGGAGTAAATTCCCATATCCTCAACTACAAAATCAGGATTGCCCCCAGTAAATTTCCCACTGAGCATACACTGCCTTTACATGTCAGATGTCTTTTCAGCAGTACTGAGAATTAGACCCCGATTGGCTGAAGGCTGAATTGTGAAGAAAAAAGAATCCCAAACCTTAATCTTTAAAGAGCATTATTGTTTCCTAAATCCTAGTCTGGGCTAATAAATCCCTTTAACATTGCAAATATAATTTCTGTAAATACCTCATGAAAAGATATTTGAAAATATAAGAACATGCTTTTTATAGTTGTGCAAAATAATTCAAAGTATCTGTTTATTCACTAAATCCTGTAAACTTCTAGCAAAAGAGAAGGAAACTATGTCAGTCTGTAAAGAAAGTACTTCATAAAAGGCCTTTTGATAATTTTTTTCATACCCCCAAATTACCAGTATTTGAAAAAACTGCACCTGCTTACTTAAAATAAGAAAGAACACATACAAAACCAGGCAATTCAGACAAAGAGACTTAGGTGATGGACCCTGTGCAAATTGTCCCAAGATTTGATTTCCTCAAGTATTCCATCACAGAGGAGAGACTCCACTGTAAGAATAAAAGGCTTTAGTTTTATGATATGAAGGAGCCGAAAAACAGCAGCACTAGGCAAAATTAAGTCCCCATCTAGAAATGCTGGAAAGAGAGTTGCATTCTCAAAAGAGACTTAACATCCCATCGCTTTATCCAATGGGACCCTCATAGTTTCCTCCTTTCAGTGATGAAACAGTGTATTTGTATTTTTTTAAGATCATCTTGATCAAGAATCAATTTAATTTGAGAGGAATGGGGAAAAAAAGTAGTTTTTGCTCTGCCCCAGGTGCCATCATCATACACATTCATCATCTTCCTGTTGCACGAGTAAATTAAATTTTTGTTTACTCTGTTGGATTTTCACAAATGCAATTAAAGGCAGGATATTTGAGCACAAAAAATGATGATGGATTTCATAATGACATCTTTAGGAAAAATACATATTTATGCCTTTTTATTTCCACATGAAGAAACTTTATTTTGGAATCCATGCAGACTCGAGAAATTAATTTTAAAATAGGTCTCCAAAGAGATGGTTTTATACTGATGGTGGTGTTTGGAATCACTCAGTCCTCCTATATTGTCAGATAATTCCAAGGAGTGATAAAACCACCAATCAGATACATAAGTGAATAACAGTAAGAAGTAAATACTATCCCGAATTGCGAAGAATTGCAGGAGAAAAGTTCACTAAGATGTTAAAAGAGCTCTGGAGTCTCTTGATTGACACAGGAACACAAGTTCCCTCAGGAGGAAGATGGAGTTCATGGTGGACCTCAGGACAAATCCCAGAAATCTAATCTGTACAAGCCTCTGCTCTTCCCCAGGGCCAAGCTGGGAAGCTTTTCATAACAGTTTTTGATAAAATACACAATTATTGACAATCTGCACAAAACCCATTTATTCTGACTGTAAAAGATGCTTTCAAGTTTCACTTCCTCTCCCCCTCTCTGAGAGGGGAAGAGAGATACACGTTTATCTAAAGAGGGATATATAGATTTCTTCTTTAGCTGAGAGGATATATGTTTTTCCCAGGCAACTGGGCTATATAGGCCCAATTTCCTTGAATAAAGAAACAAAGAAGATATTTTGGAATACATCTCTTAAATATAGTGGGGCAGCTGAGAACTAAAACTGAATTTGAGGACACAGGAATTTATGCTACATCTTTGTTAGCATGGTGAGCTCCCTGAGCTGCCTGGACAAGTTTAATGTCTGAGTGGGAGGCTGTGAAATCCAGCACTTCTCATAACAACTGTCCCCCAGGGAATTTAAATCATTCAGGCAGATTCCGAGGCCTGTTCAGAGAAATTCATCTCAGCTCCTTCAAGTGTGCAAGAAGGCATTCAAACACTTCAAGAGCAAATTATATTCTTTCTTCCTCCAGAATTACTGTAGTACCCCCAAATTGCTCCTCACTGTGAGGAGAGAGAAGAATTTAAGAAATACTCAAGTTGCCTAAGTGGCATGGTAATCTCAGCCTATTGGAAAGGTTTATGAGCTTTAACAGGTTTGTGGGGGGTGTTTCTGTTAGTGTTTAAGGGCACTGCTGATGGCTGGGAATAGGCCAGGTTAGGGAGTATTTAGGACAAGCTAACTGATAATAGATGGGCTTACTCGGAAGTCACTACACTCGTTTTATCTGTTCTTTAAGATAAAGATGAATAAAAATAGAAGGTAAGTCTGGAAATTTAGTAAAATACCCAAAAATCAGAGGCAAATAGTAATACAAGAGAGTAGTTATGCTAATAGAAGAACCAGTGATCTATGCTCAGTACCATCACTGCTAATAGAAATAGGTTCTTAACACAGAGTACCATGGAAGAAACTCTCCTCACACAATAACAGTTACAGAACCCTCAGTTTATAAAATTTTAAATAAAACAGAACAATAATAATAATGCATTTACAGTTCAGGTGATAAAAGTGTAAAATTAGGCCTTAAATGCAATTAGCAACATAATATTCTATTATTCTTTAGCAAAAAGAGTTACTTGAAGTGGGTTAAGACTTGTTTCTAGCATTCTTTTCTTTCCTAAAGTATAATAAAAAACATCCATATTGAATACTTCCCCCTGCTCCATCCCCTCCACACAAGACTTCCACATTACAGGAGGCACTTTTGTGTTTTACAATGAAAACGTGGTAAAAAAAATACTTCTCCTGCATGCTCATAAACAAAGCAGATGAGTTTTATAAAAAATCTCTTCTAGATCAGATAAACGAATAAGAATTCTAATTTGGAGTGAAATTACACTCTGGACATGAACTGATTAAGCTCTCCCTCCCCAAGAGACTCCTCTGATCTACACCTACTCTGAGCACACATGCACACAAAGGCAGGCTAAGAATAAACACATTGCCAGACTTCGCTCTGTTCTCACGTTGCCCACCAAAACATCTCCACAATCATACCATTTGTTCTTGAAAGTGTATTTTGGAATTTCTAGAACACCTTGGGGAAGGAAGAAAAGAAAAAAAAAAAAAAGCCCCAAACCCTAGGATAAGAACCTTAACTACTTTCAGTTTAATAAAGCTAACATTAAAAATTGAGTGCTCTGGTTACACGCAGATGGCAATACAGATCATACACACAGTAGAACCTGCAATTTAAAAACAAAAGGCAAGTGAGAGAAAAATTAAAAGAATCTATCTTGAAAAGACAATGTGTGGGCAAGTGAGTCAAAGCAAATCACGCAAAGGGAAAGCTTGCACAGTTTAAACAGAAGACAGAAGTTAAATTTCTTATCATTTCGCAGCTTGATCACTTAAAATACCTCAAGCACAAACATTGTGAGAAAGGACAAAATGGACAAATGGAAACTCGTGTTTCCTGGGAGATGAAATCACGCTCCAGAACAAATAATGAGCATAAAACTCAGGCAGGCAAGGAAACAAGTACTGTATGCCCCTAATGCTATTATGATTGATTCCCATTCAGCTATTCAAGCATTCTTGAACTCCAAAAAGCACATCCTTTCAGCATAGCCCAGCATTACCCCAACTTTATTTTCACTTTAACTTTACTGGAGTTACCAACCAGTGATTTGAGCAGTAAGAGAGCAGTGACCAAATTCTGAAAATCCTAAACCTGGCTGGGGAGAAAGCAAAGGGACATAATCTTTGGCAATGTTCTTACTGAATTCTCTCCACCCTTGAAACCCATCAAACTGTACCCTCCACAAGCTGCAACTATTTCCACATTGGAAAGAGAGGTGGAATACCTACAGCAGGCTGACAGGTGGCAGCTGGGTGTATGTCCTGAAAAAACATTTCAACCATAGATCCACTGAGGTGTTCCTGAAGCTTTATTCACGGGGGTTTGAAAGCCAGTTGAGACACGGCTGCTTTCCCTATCCAATAACTAACCACATTAAACCACAATCAAAAGACTGGCAAATGTTTGGTCAATAATCAAGACAACAACTGACATTTGGTTTACTTTATGAAGGAAAAGGAGTACAAAACAGTAGAAGAATGCTGAGGGATCATCTATCAAGCTTAAAGGAAGGCTTGTTTTTAGCAACAGATGTATAGAAAAAGTTCCATTGAGTAGAAGAGATTATTCACATGAGACAAATAATATTGAAGCATACATAACCACCCCAAATGGGTAAAATCACTTCCACATAAGGAAAAAACACACTAACTTTCTTTTAGGGGGCAGAAGGGCGTACAAACATGGCTGTGCATAAGTGCCCACGTACAACTTGGGGCTGGAAAGATTCTGCCGTCGTTGCACAGCCAAAAATGATGCTTGCTCTGAACACCCACAAGAAAACTGCGAGCTGTGGTACTTGGGTCATTAGGACCCCATTCAGCTTTTGTAGTTTGCATAAATAACTAACTCACTTGTTTGGAGATGAAGACAGGGTGTGTTAATCCAGCTATGACCAAGAGAGCAGGTACGATTCTCAGGAGTTGTGAAAAATAAGTAGTATACAACGAATTACACTTCCCCATAGTTAAAAGATTTATTAAGAGACAAATACAGTTACACATATCTATGTGTGAGATTTCACTGTAGAAACAAGTTTAAAACAATGTGGAAAAACTAAGCACTAATTCAGAACAGAACAACAACAACCAGAACGAGCATACTAGTTCAGGGAAATCTGGCATGCTCAGGAAAGCAGTCATGTGCTGAAGACTCAAATCTACCTTTCTACCAGGACTTAATTAAGGTTTTTATAAAATTTAGCATTTCAATTTCATACACAATGCAGTGCAAATTATAGAAAAAAATGGGTAAGAGAAAATAAGGCATGCTTTTTAGAGGAGTGGATATGAAAAGGTTGAGAGACACACACAGCAGAAGTCAGGAAAAAAGATACCAAAAATACCTGAGATTACCTTGAAGACATTGGCAGCTGATAGAATGCCGCCTATCAGAGAATGAAACAACTTTATACATAATAAAGGCGGTCTGAAATTAGTGAGAACAAAGTCAAATAACTGAGCACTACACCTACCCATTTACACATGAGCTCATCTACACATGAGCTGTAGAAAAAAACCCAAGACTTCCCTACTCGTGCTCTACTCTCAACAGCAATGCCACACTTGCTAAGAGGGAGACACGTGGAACAGGAAAAACAAAAGACTGGAAAATACAAGAATGATCTCAAATTATGTTCTCCTTTTGTGACTGAGACAACAAGGTCCATACGGCCATTCAGGTTGGGAAAGGTCTCCAAGATCAGCAAACCCAACCACTGACCCAGCACTGCCGAGCCCACCTCTAAGCCCTGTCCTTAAACACCACTCTACATGTCTTTTAAATCCCTCCAGGGATGGTGACTACCACTGCCCTAGGCAGCCTGTCCCAATGCTTGACAGCCCTTTCTGTGAAGAAATTTTGCCTAATATCCAATTCAAACCTCCCCTGGTGCAACTTTAGGCCACTTCCTCCTATCCTAATATGACAGACAAGTTGTGAAGACACCAGCCACTAACTGTCTATACTCCAATCAGAAAGAGGGCTTTCAATAGCTTTGCTTTTCAAATCCAGCCCTTTTTTTGTCCAAGCTACAAAGATGTGCATCCCTCTCTTTCTTCTTCCAGAGAAGAAAATAAATTTTAATTCAGAACTTCAAACAAAACTATTATCTTCAAAAATACTTGTGAAGTACTGGATAGTTGTATACCCTTTAAAAACCATCAACATAATACTTTTCATCACTTTTTGTTTTTCTGGTTTGAAAAGAGATTTTAAAAAAATAACATATAGTACCTTGGAAGATAGCCTGTAACACGAATCTTCCATACGCTGCGTATCCGTTATTCAGATAGACCTTACAGAAACACGTGGTAGGAAAACATGCCCTTAAATAGCACATGAATAACTAAAATAAGAGCTGCAAGTGAGCCATACTGTGCAGTGCAACCCCCGGGAGCAGTGGGGAATCTCAGCTGTGTGCTGCTGGTGTCACGGCAAGGATTTCCACTCCAGCGGAAATTCCCAACCTCGCTTCGGAACAGTCACCTGCAGCTCGACGGAACAAGCTGACAGCAGGCACCCAGTGCTGCCTGAGCCGCCCTGCAGCATCCCAGATGCCTGCACAGAGCTGCAAGCAGGGTAATGGCTCTAAGGGAGGATGTCAAACGACAGAGTCCTGTCCCTAAAAACACCCAAACCAGCTCTGAGGTATTAAATAGAGCTCGGAAAGGGAGAGGTGGCGAGAGCTGCAGAGGTCGATGGAAGAGTTCAAGGCCGTGTTCAGGCAGTTACCCCTGCTGAGTTCAGAGCTGTCACAGCTTCACCCCTACCACTCTGCAGAGCCCTCAGACATCCTGCACAAGCTGCAGGAACAACAGTGACAGCAACAAGAGCACAGAGACCCCCCAGAGGCAGCACAGCTGCAGGTGCACCAAGCCAGATGCTGCTGCAGGAAAGAGCATCTTCCCCAACCCACAACAGCTGCTCCTGGGCCTCTCACACCACACTGGAGAGGGCAGCTGACTTGTCCAGCTTGTAGTTTGCTCAAGAAATGCCAAAGAGCCAAAGGAAAAACAAGGGAAACCTTCTTAAAGTAATTTCTCCCTGTCATCTGTTCATTTATGTTTCACTAGAAACAGATCTAGCTTCAGATGCTTCTTTCTCTTCTATTTTACAATTTAAATAACTTGTTTTCTTAAGCATTACTAAAAATGAGGTAAATAAAGTACTTCAGGTCCCTTTGCATTGACAGACCATGACAACACACATTTCCTCTGGATCCCCAGAAAAATATTAAAGTTAAGATCCCCTGAATTAAGGGAGCACCAGTTTATAGTCTTTAATATTAATAAAGTTAATTAGGCAGAAAAAAGACTAACTTAGAGCACATTAAGCAAAAAAAAGGGCCTTGCTGGTACATTTTCTCTGAAAATCCAAATTAACATTTCTCATTCTGTGTGAAAAGCTTCTTCTCCTGTGTCTGCTCAGGGACTTCAGCAGAGGAATATTGCAAATGCGGTAAAGATGGTGATAAATTTGCAAGGACAAACCAAGAGCAATCTAATTGTGTTGTTTCAACTAAAGCCAGCTCAATGACTAAGCTCTCTAAGGACATGGAATATAAAACCTTTTTGTATTTAACGACTGCAATTCAATTTCTGCCACTGTTGGTCACCTAAGGAAATCCCAAACGATGTAAGATTTCCCATTGTGGAGATAATGGATAATGGAATTTAAGTCTCACCTCACTTGAACAAGAATTGCAATAGTACTGAATGAAGATTTTTCAAAATTTGGCAAAGGAAACAAATGTGGTTTTGTTTTTTTTTCCTATTTGTTTGTTTTCAGATTTCTGTGGTTCAACATCAGCCCTTGCAGCCAGAACCCTGTGTCCAAACATTGCAGGTGAAAAGGTACTAAATCTGACACAGGCTCTAATGCTCAAGAGATGTTTTTTTCCCCCCATCTTCCACAGGAATCACCTTGACCATACACATTTTCATGGACTAAGAGGACTAAAAGTCTCTATTGCATATAGTCTTTATTACTTGATAAATTTCCACTGTAAAAAGATTAAGTCATCCCACACCATGAAGTAAACTGCTAACTAACCATTCCTTTGAATCAGGATGCACATTCAGTAACACGTTACATAGGGGGTTTTTTGGGTTATTTTCAAACCTATAAATGTGCACAGTTCAAAACATCATTAATTAGCAGGTGCATTATGTTATTTAAATAGGTTTAGGGAATGTGCAAAGTGATTATTTTCCTTAATACGTTCTCCCAGCTTTTTTGCCTTAAGAAATCTATTAAGTGGTAATTGCTGAATTTTGTGTATACAGGACTGCTCAGGAACATGGAATAGGCTCTGAGAAGGTACCTCAGTTTATGCATTTCTCTTTAGTCCTTTGTGACCCTGCAAACATATTTTTTAACTTTTCCTAGGAAATCTATAATGCAATGAATTATGAAGTGACAGACAACACACCCAAATTATTGCTCTTACACAATAATTTTAAAAACTGCACCTCTACTCTTCTCCCTTCGTAAATGAGAGATCTTCATTCTTTGTATCTCTTCTCCACATCATTCATGTTTTATCCCTGCTGTAAAAGTGATTTCTTCAAAGGACCTGTTTTGCAACCTGAGTAATAGTCAAGAAAAAAAAAGTACCAAGCCAATTTTTCTAGTGTAGAGGATCTCTCCTCTACAACTAAAATTATGTTACAACTCAGATTTTATTACAAAATATCTTCTTTTCCAGGAGACCAAATCGCTTTTCAGAACCACTTATGGACTAAGCCAGAAAGGGTATTTCCCAAAACAAAAGGAATTCAACAATCCGACCTGAATTTGTACATGACAAGTTTGCAGCTGTGAAAGCGGACTTCAAGTCTAATAATTAACCTAATTTGTTAAAATACTAGTTTCAGGTTTCATCTAAAACATTTTTCAGTATTATATATGCACACAGAGCACACACATGGAGTTACTATTGTTTCTTCCTACAACTCAAGCTCCAGTCTTCCACCCAAACCCCTGGCAGCCACATCTATTTATTTTTCATGCCTAGTCCACAGCAATGTTGATTCTAAAATAATGCACTTCATTTATGTTTACTCCTAATTATTCTACAGTGGAGCAAACAAAGAGAAGTAAAGCCTGTATCTAACAAAGCTTTGTTCACCACCAGTTATTGATATTTGGAAATGGTTATAACATGTTGATGATAACTAAACAGTGTTAAATGAGTTTATTTCAAGGCAAACAAGCCCAAACTCTGATGCTCTGTTAACTGCAACAGGTCGGACAAGTGAACAAAAGGAGTGGTTTTCCCCTGGTTTGGGAGCAAGGTAAGTATAAATTGGCTGGTGTTGCTGGCTTGGACTCCTTACCTCAACAGCTTTGCAAATTCCTGGGAATTACTCCCTCTTCCATAATTCCTACATCAATAGGTAAGCTGCTCTGCTGTATGTGCAAAACAAGGGTCAACAGTTGTGCTTTTAGATTGTTCTCTGACAGAACACAAAGTGAGGCTGCTCTTAAATTTTCCGCACAAACTGGGAGGACTACACAATATCACTGATGCTGGAATGAAAAATTAGCCCAAATAATTCAATTAAGAAAGTCCTAAAACCTAGCATCTTCTAGCACACAAAAATTATTTTATTAACCAAAGTGGTACCACTGTGTTTGTGATGTGCTAAACCTGAGGATTTGAGGGAGAGGCATGAGAGAACAATACGAAAAATCCAGGTGTGCAAAAATCAGTTTCCCTTAACTCAAAAAGCTTCTACAGTACAAAGGAGGCTGTGTGAAAAAACACACTGATAGTTTCAGTAAGATTTTTTTCCGTCCTCCTTGCCTTCAAAACCAACCAAAAGAAACACTGAAACCATTGTTCAAGTTCTGCAAGAGCCAAAGTCTCTCCAGCAAAGCTTATAAACAGTGGTAAAAGTAAAGGATTAATTAACACTTGTAATGCAGACACAGTGCCCACACACATGCACAGCTCACACCTGTGTCAGCAAGCAGTGATGCACTGTAAGAGACATCTAATGAGTCAACCAGAATGGCCTGAGGATCAGAAATCCACTCTGCAGTGATCCAAGAGGACCTGAACTGAGACTAAGGTTAGCCAGAGCAGCCACCCACAGCTGGACACATCGGATGTGCTTCTGGAGAACATATCTGCATGCAGCAAGATCTCACTGCAAACAAAGGTACAGTGTTATTTCTCAGACTCATTATCAATACTTATTGTGCTCTTCTACCTGAAATTATAACTATTTTTAGGCTGAATAGGAATTTCTCCCTTTTAATTTTCTTATTTTAATCCTGACTCTGACAGCACTTATCTTGTGGTAGTGTTTCAGACTGAGAGTGCCCTTCCTTAACGACACGGCTTAATGAAAAAAACCCAAAAACATAAGTTTTGATATGCTGAACAAAATTCTAGCAATGCTTTTTTCCTGTCCTCTTGAGAAGGGCTTTAATATCAGTCTAGCCTTGCAAAAATCTTAGTTGTTATTAAGTATTACTCAGTACGAGAGTCCTAGCCTGTGTTGTCACTAGGTCATGTCACTGTTGTCGCTGTGTTTGCTCCCAGCACTGTCCATCGACCAACACAAATCTGGAAGGGGGAGCACTGAGAACAGAGGGGAGCACAACTGCTGGGACACTGCTGGCAGTATAACACCGCCAGTTAGCTGAGACTGGGGAAAACTGGTTGGCCCTTTAAGTGGTACCTGTCTGCTACCAGGTGCCAGCAGTTCATTACTGGGCTGACTAGTTCCCTGCCTCTGCACAGAGCTGTACTTGAGCTGTTTGCCATCAAACGATTCTCCTCAGTGACCTCACATTATCATGAAGTGCAACAGCAGCAAATGGGATCTATTACCCATCCTGAACTATCCCCCTGCAAGCAACTACGACTCTTAGCAAAATACAGCAAAGTAACTATTTCATACCCTGACTTCAACCAGCCCCACTCCTCCCCTCCCCATTACAAGGAGCTAAGTACTCCTTGAACACATTATTATATCACAACATATTCCCTAAAAGCATTATTAATCTTTTTTTTTTTAGGAAAGTAATAGAACACTAACACTGAAGGTGCAGCAGCAGACATGAATTTAATTCTCTAATGCAGTTCCGTTCCAAAATTATAGACAATCACAAATGCACTTTGTGAAGCTACACCATTAACATATGACACAAACATCCAGCCAAATGCTGCAGCATCCATCAGGAGCCAAAGGCATAAATCAGGCAGATTTCTTTATCTTTCATGCTGTGTCATCAGGGGATGGTTCCACGTGCATATGTGGACACTCAGTTGAGACCCATATCATCCATGTCACCTGCAATTTATTTCTTTACTGATTCTCTAGCTGCTGTTGCAGGTTTTGGACTGTGACTGAAAATGAGTGGAAAACGGCAGATAACTTTGTGTCTGGGCAACAGAGTTACAGAACCCACTTTGTTACTCACCAGTTCTCTATTTGATTCTCAGATTGGCGAAATATCTTTGGATCAATCACAGCGTCAGGTTGTTACTAATTCAATCACAGTGCACGTAAGCTACTGGGAAAAATGATGCAGGAGCTAACAGGCACGACAACAATTCTCAGATTTGGTTCTGAGAGATTCTAGATGACATTCTCAGCAAGAGATTGAGGAAATCGCAGCTGTAACAGAACAACTGCATCCTTACACTGTCACCACAAGTAAAACAAGGAATATCAAATGCACACAATTATTTCTTAAATCATGTAATTGCAAAATAAATTAAGCAGTCAAAAACTACTTGAAAAACAGCACTTCAAAGCAACTGTCCCCTCCTTTCTCAGTCATTTCCTAATCTGCCAAAAGCCATGAGCAATGAAATCTATTTTCAGGGAGCCTTTACAACGCCAAATATAACCCCTCATTCCATTTCAGCTAGGGGAACTCTCAATATATTGCATTTCTGAACCATCCTATCTGATAACATAAATCCCTTATTACAGTGCAGACAGGCTGAAGTAGCTCCCTTCTCATTAGAGCAGGAAACAGTCAGTGCACACAGCAAACTGCATCCAACCCCGGAGTGAAGAGCAGCACATTCCACTGGGTTTTTCTGAGCAAGGCTGCAGCCACAAAAGGGTGGATTTTTTTCTACAGAAAACTGAACGACCAGGTTGGCATTCAAATCTCAGTTTAAGTTTGACAAAAGACAATGATTCTCTCAGCTATAGAAAAGTATATAAAAATAAAAATAAAAAAATCAGTTTGCTAAACATCCCAAGCCATGAGACATCTCTGAAAGCTGTAGAAGTAACTGGTTGGAATGATAAGGATCTACAAGTCAACTGACGTCAATTCCATCTCTTCAAGAACTGAATTGGAGGAATTTTCACGGAAGACAAATTATCATATAGGAATGGGAAACACATAACATTATTTTTTTTTACAGCTGAAAGAATGGTTGTTTCCTGTTTCACATCATCTTTCAGAAATGAATAAGCACAAAGGAAGTCAAACTACTGTGGGCACCTGTCATCATTCCTACAGCCAGCTATTACACTCAAAATGCTCATGGTCACCGCAAAGGGATAAAATCTGGTAAAAGAATAATTATATGACTATGCAGGAGCAGAAAAAGAATAATTTCCAGAAGTGAATACGCCAAACAGCATCACTAAAGCAATCAGTAATCTTCCTCATGAAGAGGAACTCGCATCCCTTGTGTTGGAATTTCATCTCACCAGTCAAAAAACAGTGAGTATCCCAGGTTGCTATTCCACGATGTGCTTTAAGAGAATGTTTCTCTCCAGCCACATTCAGAGCTCCACAGAGCTCACAGAGCTCATAGTCAGAGCTTCCTGAAAGGAATCTGTCTCTGTTCACTCCTGCAGCAACATGAACGAATGAGGTGCTTCCTTTGCATCTGTGGATGTTGTGAGGAATTAGAACAAGTCAGATTGCTGCAACATAAATGGATTGCAGCAGTTGGCATAATAATAAAAACCTGATAATTACATGATCAAATTGTATCACAGGCAAAGAAATGCCTGCCCATTAAAGCTTTGCCAACTTCCTAACTTAGTCATTTCACGTGTCCCACTCATACGCCTTTTTCATTCTGTTGACTGTTAAAGCAAATGCTCATTTTGATTACAAATCTTTCCATCAGTTTTAGTTATCTGATGGTATTCTCCTGGATTACTGTCCCAAGGGATATTAAAAACTAAAAAGATAGCACCAGAAAAAAAACTTCTTTAACAGCTCACCTAACAAATTTGAGGTATGTTGTTCTTGAAGGAAGTTTAACTTGACTGAACAGCACCAAAATAAAATCCAGCCAAATTGAATCTCCCATTACTCTTAAAAAGACTTAAAGCTGTACTTCAGAAGAAGCAGATATCTTTATGAATATAATTTCAATTAATTTGGCAAATGCAAGAACACCATTTGAAAGTGTGAACTGTGTTCCTTTTATTAGTCTCTCTAACCTCACTAACCATTTAGGTCTCTTCCCATATCTAAATTAGAACTTAAGTGCAGTACATTCACTTTTCATTAATGTCTGGTATTCCCTTAGCAGAAAAAGAAAGCTACCATAATGGAATGTTAAGACTGTACCTTTCTGGAAGAGAAAAAAATGAACTACTAATAAAAAACTTAGCAGACATTTCAAAATACAGTAAATATATGACTGACAGCAAATTCTACCAATAACTGAATTCACTTTACTCAAAGATTTCACTCTGCAACTTTTTCCTCAACTTTCTTTATTCTCACTGTAGAGGGTTCTCATGGCCTACTGTCATTTTGGAAAGGAAAGTAGCCTTGAGGACACCAACTTCATGATGTCAGGGGATGATGTCAGCCCACATATTATGGCCAAAAAAATGAATTCCAGAATTCCACTACCTCTTTGCATTAAACACCCAATCAACCCCAACTCAGCAAATTAAATGTGATGCTCTGCATAAGGGCTGGCATAACTAATTAAAATACATCATTTGGAACACTCAAACAAAGTGGGAACTCCCCTTTTCAAAGTATATTTAGGGACACCATGTCACACTGTATTTATGTCTTAGATTCTGTTATTGCACCTGTAAGTTACATATCTGTAATTCTGCTGTAGGATATTATTCAGTAAACTCAAATTTAAACTGTCTGGTTTAGGCTCTTCTTACTCACAAATTCTTGGGAAGGTAGATATAAATCTTAAAAATCAGTCTTTGTTCAACAATCTGAATTCCTTCTTTGTTTCCTAGTCGTTTCATGTTCCTAGGGAGGCATTACTCATTAATTACTCAGGTTGAAGAGATCCAATCCATGCACTGCTGGAACTGCCAGGGACTGACATCAAACAGGAGTTTCCAGCTGATCCTGGCAAACCTCAGTTGGGCCTGTCCGAACTATAACTGGGCAGCCAAAAAATTCCTAACAAATACTGATCCTCTCATACCTGGGACTGTAAGGCAGGACAGAGCTCTGTGTGCCAGCAACACTCCTGGTATTCCCTGACCCCACAGGATTTTTTTTTTTTTCTTTTTTCTTCTCTCCCCATCATCCCCCCACTGCAAGATATGAGATGGACTGAGCATTTCACAGGATGAAGCACACAGCTGGCTTCAGCTGTTTGAGCAGAAGGAAGAGCTCATTTCTGCTTTAGGAAGTGAAACAGAAGGTTCATAGTCTTTCCAATACTATACATACAGGGGAACAAAATCTAATTCAATTTAACCTAATCAATTTTGACCTAGTCTCCTAACTTAAGCTGTCCAAGTTAAAATAAATATCTAAAACTCTCTAGATTAGTAACACAACTCAGGACAGGGTTACCTGGCATTCTCTTCCTCCTCTAGGCAAGTTCTCCATGTAGTCCATTGTCTGTCACAACACACCTGACTCTCTGATGTATCAAAACTCCACAGCTGCCACCACACTTTCAGCTGGGCATTGTCTGTCCTAGTTTTTAAAAGAATTAGTATTATCACATAGCGACTGCAAAGTATTATGAAAGACTAATACAATAACCCTGCTTCCTTATAAGGTAAATCACATCCTACAGACAGCCTAACTAAATCTGACAGCCCAATAAAGAATAACACGATTGCTTACTTTCACGCCAGACAGAGCTATAATGTAGAATGCTATTACTTAGGAGGAGGCTGTAACTAATGTATGTCCCAATTTCTGCTCCTGTAATAGAATTACAATATGTTTTCTTCAAAGGCTTACATCACCAAAGCAGAGAGACAGTTTTAGGCACCGGGTGTCAACCAACACTGAAATCAAAACGAAACGAAAGCAAGTTCTTCAGATCACTGCAGATTCAAGTCTCAGTTCCCAAATAGCTGCAGTTAAAATCCAACACCATCTAGGCATATGTAGAAGTGAAACACCTTGTGCAAATTCAAAAGAACAGTCACTGGTACCAGTGTTGCTTCCCACTGTTCAGTTCTTTGGATTCTCTTCCTCTTCAGGCTATTGACCATGTTGAATGCATCGTCTTCTTCCACTGATTTGTTCCAGAACAACAGTATGTCAAGAGGTATTAAATTGCTATTTCTAAGTTCTTGGAGACACAACTCTTCATTAAAATTTAACTTCAACAACTTCATGGTAACAATTCTAACCATAAGAAATATTCTTCTTATAAAAAATACTCAGTAAAAAGATTAAGAGTGGCTTCCTCACTTGGCAAGGCAACTGTTCATGGGGGCACACAGTGCACATCTTACATCAACCCCTTCATAAATTACCACCTTGCAGAAAATGAGCTGAAGAGTCAGTTCTGCTTTCCATCTTAATGAGGATCATGAAAAAAACATTCTTTCTAAATTATAGATTGAATTCAATTTTATATTTTTACATTCTGGTACAATTCAATTTTTACATCCTGGTAATGTTAAGACACTAAACAGTTGTGCTTATGTCCTCAAACCAAGAAAGCTCTTGGAGTTTTTCCTAGTGCATCATCCAGTAAAAACTACAGAAGGTACTGGATAAAACAGTAGTTGTGGCATAACTTCCAGTGATGCAGCAACAAGTATCAGAACTAAAAATTTCATCCTAACATGGGTTTTAATGATGGCACAGTGGGTGCAAGGACTAATCCAACAATCTTCTACAAAGCTCATTTCCCCTCCTGCAACTTCCAAGACAATATTTATGCTCCTTCCTTAAGGAACCACAAAAGCAGACAAGAAAGCTGTAGGACACCTGTGCCATCTTCACAAAAATTAACTATATCTGTTCTGAAATAAAAGCTTGCAGAATGATACTCATCATTTGTTTGCCATCACCTTTTTGTAGCTTCTTCATGACTCACAGGGGTGTGACAGGAAAATAATAGGTCAGGCATATTCCATACCTACAGCACTGACATATCCTGCTCTCAGCCTCTTATAGAAAATATAATCCGATTCTTAAGTTACAAGAATGAGTTTTTAAGAATTTAAATTTTAAAATTTTAATTGAAGATACAGAAATAATTCCCACTGGCATCTTGTCAGCAAGAGGCCGTGACCCCACCTTACTGACTGAATGCTGGCACGAAAGCCACAGGCACTCTGAAGGCTTATTTCAGTCTCCCCTTGAGCTGAGTCATTCTAACAGTTAACATTTGTAAATTATACTACTATTATTGACAGTTGAAACTGCTGATAGAATACAAGCAGTCCAAGCAGCCTATACCCCCTGTTTTAAATTGACTGTGCAGTGCAGAGGGAGGTCAGAACAGTGATCCTGCCCACAAGCTCCTCTCCTGCTGGAGTCATCTCCAACACGCACTCCAGCCTTTGAATGAGTTCCTCCTGCCCTTCCTTTGCAGGGAACACTTCAGTCTCTCATATCTAACATTATTTATTCAGCTCAGCTATCAAAGCTGCAGTCAGATTTTTCATGTGGTTCTAAAGGTCAAAACCACGTCTCTTCAGCTCAGGTCACTCTTGCTGCTCTTATATTGCAAATCAAGGGCAAGAAACTTAAGTTTCCTCTCATGAAAGAAAGAGAAACAGTAATTTGAGAACTGACAGCAATATCAGATGTAGGACAAATAGCAAGCAGGGGCAGTTTAGCAAATTTGGCATTCACTTCTCTTCCCAAAGATCATTTCAGGTGATAAAGAAATATTCTATATCAAGTTACCTTCTTATGCCACATAACCAAAATTGAAATAAACTGAAACTTTTATTGCTTAAAGAAAATATTTATCAACATTATATGAAAATATTTCCACATTCTAATTCAAGTGTTTTCTCACGCAATCTTTTACCTAGAGCACTTCAATTTGTTTGCCCTTGATTATAAATTATAAACAAGCAGTGCATGTGAACTAAGTTCTCCTTCCCTCTCAGAGAAAAATCAATCTGAATAATTAATTACCAAAACCCTACCCAGTTGTTTCTGCAGCAGTAGCACACCAGGCAAGTTCAAACTTTTTCAAATTCACTATTTCATAATCTAAACTTGAGCCAGGATCCAACTCTACTTATTTTAGCCTTCAAAAAGAATAATTTCTCCCATCTTTTCTAGATGAGCCATCCTGTCTTTATAAATATTGATTAGAGAAATATCTTAGAGACAATTTCTAGATGGATAAAGTTCATAAAATGGGTTCCTGTTGCAGTGTGCTGCCTAGGACTGCATCCCACACGCAGCTTTGGATGAAAAAAGCTCAATAGGCCAGGTAATAAAAGCAGGATCTGCATTAAAATCCAGTCACATAAAGACAAAAGAATAACACTAAATACAACACTGAAGTTCTCAGCTGGACAGACCTGCCACTCCAGAAATCATGGATTTCATGGGCAAACTCAGGAACTCCCCAAGCACCCAGCCAAGCAAGCAGGAACTATTTCAGGCTCCTGAGACAGGACCAGTCAAACATCTGGGACACCAGCAGACTGACCCCTGCACTGCCATACTGGCTCCTCAGGCTCAACCCCAAAGAATTAAACCCTTCCAATTAGATTATTAGACATTCAGCTCTACACTGGGAAAAGAGGAATTTGAATTGTCATTGACCTCTTTCCAGGACACTGCTTTGTCATGGAGAAAGTCAACTGCTGAGAAAACCACCCCTTTGATCCTGCAGCTTTACTTACAGAGGAATGTGCCAGATTTAGCAGAGGAAAGCAAGTAATAGATTTTACCCACAGACTGGGTGCTAAGGGTTACAGTTATACTTTTCTTCCCTTGTAGCTATTTTTCACTGCAAGAGCTTGTCCTACCTCTCCTAAAATTAGTTACTTCCACTGATGAATTAGTTAAAAAGCTTTCTACCCTATTTCAATGTATTTATTCATGATACACAGGAGCAATAAAGAATAACATTTGAGCAAGGCAAGTGTTCTCTGTGAATATTTATCCAGTGCTTTCCACACACACTGTGGAATGATCACATATGTTGTTACACACATGTGAGACACATGACTGTGTTCAAAGCAGGGGATTCATCTGCACAGCTAAGACCACTGTGATGTGCAAAGCACACAGACAAGCAAACCACGCTTGCTGATGACACAGGGCATCTCAGAGTGTCCATTACACCTCCTGGTGATGCTTCTGAGATGGCAGTTCTGCCACCTCCAATCCAAAGCTGCCTCCTACCAGGAAGTCAGTGAATGAATGCACTCTCGGTGGGAGATGGCTCTGCTCTAACCACGTAGAAAAGATTTGGGGGCGTATTCCCATAGCATCTCACAGCTTATTTTGTGTGGAATTCAACCAGATTAACTAAAAGTATGCTATTAAGTGACAGAGCGCTAAACCTTCCTGTAAAGACTCATGCAGAAAGGAAACCACATCTCTACATTGCAGCATAACCCCCTGGAGACTGGGCAGAGATTAAGGGTGATCTTCTCCACCCTTCCATTTACAGAGCAGATTACCCACAGTGATGCTCCTCCTTAACCTGCTTAAGAAGCCAGCAATGCCTTTGGGTGTTTGCACCAACCATTTTCACACCCAGCACCTCTGGCAGGGATGGCAGGAGATCCCAAACCCTGAGCCACAGGTCTCTAAACGGAGACTCATCCAACAAGAATCACTGCACATCAGAAATGTGATCTTGTCATTCAATAAGGGAGAGGTTTCAGGGGAAGTTTGCCAGCAAGATTTGGGATTCCTGGGCACCCCGAGATGCCACATCCTCTCCCCTGCCCAGTGCCATGTTCCCTACCATGTACAGATCACTGGATCCTACCAGGCCAACCAACCCTTCATGGTACAGGGGCTGTGAGAACAGGGGGAATGAGGCACCACAGCACTTGCACAGCAGGCAGGATATCTAGAATGACAGGAAAGCCTAAAAACACATTTAAATTAGTAACACTCACATACACAGCACATCAGAACTAACAGATCTGCTTTTCAGTCTTCATATTAATGTACTTGAAAAATCACAATTTTTGCTGATTTTCCAACAGTTTTCCCAGGTGTGAACCATGAAAACAAAATCTAAATGTCTTAAAGCCTTCTCCTCACTGGAATTCAACAGGATTTATCCTGAGGCTATGGGTATCAATCACCAGACATAGCATGGAACTGGACAGAACACTTCTGCACTTGTCCAGCATTTCAGCTTTGGGGATCACATAAGAAGCTGCAAGTACACAGCAGATGAGGGAAGGTGGCTGTCAGCAACACAAGACAGCAAAGATGGTTCACAAACTAGGTGTGAGCCACCCCAGCAGTCTGCAACAGCCTCTCCATCGACTCACTTCAAAATAGAAGTGCTGATGGTGTGCACACATGTACATCAATGTCCTATAAAAGTAGATGGTATTGAGTTATTTCTTAAAGTGGACAAAGAAATGTATGTAATAGAACTGCTAAACTATTTCCATTCCCCCTCCACCCCAAGAAGACATCATAAAATTAAAATAAACTTCTTGTGCAAAAACTTCCGAAACCTTAGATTGATCTGAGAAGCCAAGACCACCATTCCTCACTGGAATAAAACCCTACCTCCATGTTTTCAGGAAAAAAGGTTTGCTCTGTTCAACAGCATTACAATTACTTTGTAGAGTTTTTAATTACTTCAACTCTTATGTTATTCTATTTCTTTTCATCATGCCATACTAAAATCATTTCAGATCAATACATTGCCCAAAAGGTCCAAAAACCTCCAATCAGTGGATTATTTGGACCTACCATGTACTATTATCCTCAAAAAGAGCTACTGTTCTACTCACAAAGCAGAGATAAAACAGGAATACCTAGACCAAAATTGAAAGAAATCACTTAGTCCTTAAATTTAATTGCTTCTCAGTGCTTTCTGGGAGCTTTTCTTACTACAGCTGACCACGGATGGCCTCCATTATTTCACATGATTAGAAACAGTATTTAATTTCATGAACATTTTATTTGGCAGTGATTAAATTTTAAGTCTTTTGTGGTTACCCTTGTTTTAGGAAGGTTTTAAGAATAATGTTCACCCTTGCCAATAACTATCTGACCAGGGAAGGGAAAGAGAAGTTCATGCCAGTTCATGAACAAGAAAAGGAGAACAATGAGACAGAAGGAGAAATCCTGAAATAACCAACCTGGAGTTTAAGCCTTTATAAACTTCTTTACATCTACAAAGAACAGT
>JAYRBT010000010.1:24993855-25036451 GCA_036023395.1 Myiotriccus ornatus | reverse complement strand
GATTTGTGGATCCCTACAAATTTAGAGCTGGACAGCTGAATGTTAATACAGGCCTATTGAAAATAGACTTGTTTTCCGTGACTATTTTTTGCAGTCACTGGAAGAGGCCCACAGATCCCTCAACACCAAAGACCACTCTTAAAGAAGGCGTGCAGAGGAAAGAAAAAAGAACAGCAGTTTCCCAAAATAAGCCCTGAAATATTACTCTTCAAGTTATTACAACTCAAGGACTGTCGTGTCTTGTGCCTTTCGCTTCAGCAAAACACTGAAAAAAACTACACTTTGATTTTTCCTGATTCTACACTGTTTTTGAGGAAGAAAAAGATGGAAGCCAACTAGAGTTGCCTTCAGTGTCCTGTGCTTTTCCATTCATGACAGCAAAGCCACAGTTTACCTTACCTAGATTTAAAGACCACTTCATAATGCAGATTTTTTAAGGCAGTTTAATCACCCTGATTTAAGTCTTACCAGATTTCATTTTTCAATACAGATTTAAAATTCTGTTAACTAAGATCTTAAAAGTTCATTTTTTTTCCCTAAGCCTGACAACAATCAGAAATACCATCTGTTCAGCTGTAGCTCTGGAATTTTTAAAGTAGCTCTCAAAAGAAAAAGGGAAAATGATTCTTCAAACACAATTGCCACACAGTTTCTTCAGAAATACCTCAGATATTATTGCCAATGCATTCTGTCATATATTGACTTCTGCTAGTAGCCTTTTTGAAACTAACTCCAAAACAAATGTCAGAAACCACCATCATTTATCACCCAGAAAACCAAGACAGAGAGCCCCACAGAATATGTTAACTTTGTTTCACCAACCCACATTTTGCAAGCTCTGCTTACAACCAAAAATTCAACCCAATTACTGCAAATCTGCAACCCAGTTTAGACAAGGGGAGTAATATTTTCCAGATCCAGCCAGACTTCTATTGCATTTCAAACAACCAGGTGCGATACAAAAACAACCCACAAAGTTACAAGGGAAATACTCATTACTTAATGTGTGCTTGTAAGTTTTTGTGATACACCTGCATTGCCTTTTCTGTTCTCCTTCACACGAGAGGCAGGGTTTATCATCTTTCAGGGGACAAAAGAGTACATTTTCTTAGTCCTTTGACTTCAGAAGCTGGGAGTTTAAGGGAAAACCAAAACAAAACAAAAAAAAAAACCCAAATATCTTTATAGTCATAAAGTCCTTGTAAGCTGATAATAGTCAGACACATACAGCACATATATGAACACACACATACAGATAGAATTCATATGCATGTGCATATAAATATGAGACAGCATGGGAGAGGAGAATCTACACAGGTCAGAAGGAATGAAAAAAAAAATCAGTCCCAAAATAAGTAGAGAGTCCAATATTTCTCACCTCTTCTACTTACTCTGATCTTCTAGCAATTGAGTGATAGGTGAATGCTCAGAAAGCACAATCTTAACATTTAAATTTGATTGCAATTTTCTTCAAATGAAATAAAGGTGTCCTACTTGTCCTAAAATATGTATAGTAAGACACTAGTAAGGTAAATAAAGTGTAATTCTTAATTGTTATTAGAAAAGCAGACAAGTACTATCCATATTTGAGATATGCAACTTCAAGTGATCAGTCTGATTTAAAACAGAGACAAAAAACAGCTCCACAAAAATAAGTATAACTGAAACACTGGGAAACTGCAGCACTGCTTGTCTTTACTACACTCCAAGTATTGAACTAATAACAGACAGGAATCATGAGGATGGGATGGAAGACAGACAGTGAGGAGAACAGACTGCTTCAATACAGATACTTTGAAAGTCAACCCAGTGGAAAATTACCACACTTAAACCTGCAGGATACCCATCTTGGCCAACACTTCAATTAGTAGCCTTAAGCTGAATGAAAAGCACTTTGAAAAGAACCAAACAAAACCCCCCCAAAAAACCCCAAGATTTGTTCTATTGACTAAATGAAAGCATTTGTACCACAGGAAGCCTAAGGTGAAAAGAGATTAAATCAAACATTCCTCCTGTTTGTATAAAGGCAACTACTAGCAGAAGAACTCTGAAAGAACTGTTTACATTTACAGGAAAGCACAAAAAGGATGAAGCCCCAATTTCACCGTGATAGACTGCAAATCTTACATTGATTAAACGAGGGTCGAGATTTCCCATACAAAGACCAAACATCTAAATAACAGCATTAACTGCTGGGAAACTGCAATTCCATGCAGAGCCATCTTTAAAATCAATACAGAGAGAAGTCATGTTCAAATGAATTGTAATTCAGCACATACCCTTCAATTCCAAAAAACACCAATACTTTTAGATAACAGGCAAAATCTTCTTTCATAGCCCAATATTCTTAAGTGATCTATTGGTCAGCTGAATGATCTTGAGGATACTCAGTCCTAAAAGGACCATCCCCCACCTGCCCCCCACCCCAAAAAAGAACGACTTTTGCAGTCTTTTTCATTGGTGCCAAGTGTGAACATCTTGTACAGACCCCCCCATACCAACACCAACAGCAGCAGGCACATTTCACCACCAAGCAGCAGAACATAAAAGACTTGCCAAAAAAAACAGCAATTTCTTAAAAGGCATATTTTAAGAATCATCCATTTCCCACAGCAAAATTTTAGGGCAGGGAGGCCAAATGCCATTTAGATTCAATGTGCCCTAAACACTGAACTTTTTAATTATTTTTTTTTATATCAGTTATTGGGAATGACACCTGTCAAAATTAACTAATGTAGTTACACATACACATATATATTTTTTGATTTAAGTATTTAGGTTGGTTTTATCATGAAGTCACTTGAATTTTGATGCTGTATTATAATGCATAATGTTTTACCAACTTAGTCTTGAAACTCTTACATCTGTAAAACTTACCGTACATCTGTAAGCAGTCATCACATTCATTTTTATTGGAATGCATACAGCAAAAATAGGAAGTCATTTAGAGTGAACTCTCCTAAAGTGCACTTTAGAAATCTGCACTTGAACATTTTAAATAGTTACATTCCCCTCATTAATCTACTCTATATAGTAAATTTGCAGTTCAGAAAAGAAAACACTAGAGCATTGCAAGCATTCTGTAGATGTTTGCTGAAAAATCAGGATGCTTAAACAGCCCGATTAATATAAAACTAAAACCAGGAGCTCTTACTCTGTGGTTTTGCAGTCCTTCAAAAAAAGCCAAAGTACATGAAGATAGGAACGAAGGCTCAGGTTCTTTCTTTCTGTTGAAGACCCTGCTGTTGTAGGGTTTGCTCAGAGGAAACAATTGAATCATGCCCCATTCCAGGATCCTGGCACACACCAATCTTAAACTGCAGCCTCATGAGACGTGGGATGCAAAAGGATTTTCTTTCAGGTTTGTATCACTTGCTCTACCCCACAGTTAAATATGTAGACACATATGTATGGATACAGAATTAACTCTGTTTAAGGTAAACACAGAGCACACACATATACATGCTTTGCTGTGCACATTTTCTGCACACTACATAAATCACACACAGACGACCTCTCCATTTTTAAATAATCATAACTAACTAAACTTATAGATATAAATCCAACCAACTTTAATCAGAGAATATTTTCTTTTTGAAATAATAAATCCTTCTCAAGTTTGACATTAGGCTTCCTTTTTCCATTTCTTCAAACTATTTTCCCATTTTACACTTTTTGCTTCAGCTCGTGCTCTTCAGACTGGGTTCACCTGCTCTGTGATTCTCAGGTTTTACAGACTCAGACTCCTCGTCACTCTCCTTTCTACCTCAGCTGCAATTATCAAAGGTACCAGCACAGGATTTATTATGGGCTTGTCAGTGTACTACTTAAAACCCACTTTTGTGGCAATGAAGTGTGCCAAGTCTCGACTAAACCAGGATGGTCTTTAAAATCCAGCACAAAACCCATAACAAAACACTACAATTTTTGTTCAGCAATTAAGCCAATTTCCTAGGTCTCAACCACAGGCAAAGTCAGGCTGTAGGAGAACTAGGGACACTTGAAGTTGGTATCCTTGCCTTGGACAATGACCAACTGCAAGCGCCCATCGAAAAGAAAAGCACACTGGGTAGTCTGAAACTCAGGTTTTGGGATGACCTTAGGGGTTCACTGTGTCCCTTCTCATCCCTACCCAAAAGGTCTGCTCTGCTATACATGCTGACGCTGTTCCAAACTGTTCCTACAGCTCTCCAGGTAAATGTACTAAAAGATCAGGACAGAAGCTTTTCCTAAAGTTTACCCTAAATGTTTGCTGGTGCTGTTTATCTTCTGCCCTGCCCACAAGAGAATGGAGAACACAATTTTATCCTCTGCTTTGCAGGAGCTTTTTAGGTACCTGATAACCATTTGTGTGTTCCTCAATTCCTTTGCATTCAGGCAACAACTCTTTCAGCATGGTCAGGTTCCTTTTTCTGGACTTATCAATCTCTCTGTTCTCTGTTGGAACCAGCTCTGGCTGGTCCAGGTTCTACTTGAAGTGCAACAACCAAACACAGATTTTTCTCCAGCTCAATCTGGAATAAGGAATGTATCTTCCAACTCTGTTGCCATGTTCTAAATTATCCGGCTAAAATTGACCGCAACTGGTTTGACGATTTGTTCTTTTTTCCTGCGAATTTCTGCTTAATAAATCAAAATGGTAAGATATTTGAGAGACTGAGAAATGGCCATTTGACACAATCATGAGGAAAACCCAGGTAGATCAAAGATCCCATTTGATACATATCATCTACTTGTTATTTTCACACCGTTCTTTTTTAAGGATACCAGAGTGGGGAGAGAAAGCTCTCCAAGAAGAGCTACACTTAGTTCGTGGTCCTCTCTACAGGCAAAAGAAATGTAAATTTAAGCCAGGGCAAATCTTACTGCTACCGGGCTTTTAAATGTGTCCTTTAGAATTACATTTGCACAGTAACGTAAAACATATTTTGAATGTCAGGTCTTGATTATTTGCCACATTTGCTAAAACAGGCTATAGACAATAGCAAACTCTACTTGACACCACCAATTAGCTTGCTGTAGAATCAGTGCATTTTATCTTCCATTTTCCTATTATTCATTTCACAGTAGGGAACTCCCTGTGCTAAATGAACACTTAGTTAACACCACTCAGACACTCTAGAAGAGCCAGGCAAGTTATTTGCTGCCTTCTACTATAACCTTCTCGGAAACAAAAGGAACAAACAAATAAACCACTTCGAGGCAACTAAGTCAAAAGAAGGACCAAGAGGAGGCCAGGGGTAAATGTACAAAGGAAGGAAGGGAAGTGCATCTGAAGCCAGACTTAACCTCTGAAATGACTTTCCAGAAACGTCCTGTCAATCTGACAGAGAAAATCTGATACACACAAAGTGTATGAGAAAATGTACCCTCTGACGTTTTTATCAGATCTTACAAAACACTGCTATGGAGCTGTATCTTCAGGAATCCTAGGAATAAAATGTTTTTCATAACATACACCAAGCTAAACTACATGCAAGTAGCAATTTGCACCCTGCTTTCTTAATGCCCAGTGGATGTACAGGAGTACCAGATCAGCAATAATTTTTTCCAGTTAAACAGTAAATAATCAAAACAAAGCGATGGCACCTCTAAGAGCTTCCAATCCTCTTTCACACACTCCTCCAAATCAGCAAGCTGACAGAAGAACACTGAGCACACTTGGCTGGGCAATTTGTCTGTGATAAGGTGTATCCAGGTATCGAGACAGCCCTCAGAGTTCTAAAGTGGTCACTTCAAGGCTGAGGAAACCAAACAAACAAGTGATGAAACTCTTACTGCACATTGCTCTCACGCCACTTAACGTTTGATGACAAAAGACACATCCTACAGGGCGTTCTTTAAGTGGCACACACTCTGCTTACAACTGAAATATGCTTTGGAACCTCTGAAGCTCCTAAGTTTCCATTTTTGGTAGCCTTCCAAATAATGCAATTAAAATTGGTAAACAATGTGATTACGGCTGGCAAACATTCTCCAGCTTCACAGTGACAACTTAAATATAGTTGTCAGTCTTCTATGCTGAAATACCTGAATACTAAAGCTGTTATCAAATACTCTGACTTCTGTCTTTTGAGACCTCTGAATCATTTCATTATCTTGACACCAAGACTTCATAATCAGACAAATCTTTTATGCTATGAGACAGAAGAGTCAGTTTCATGAACTGCTTTTCAATCAAAACACTTAAAACAAAAAAAAGAGTACGCCTACCTCCATTTATTAATAATAATAATTTTAAAAAAAAAGAAAACACAAAAACTTTACATGTCTTTACTGGGGTTTATTGGTGAGCTACAGGAAGCACCAGCAACAGAAAGCAAGGTTGCTTCATCTCCCATCTTTCGACCCAAGCAGTGTGCCAAACATTACTTCTCCTGTATTCTGGATAAGGTTGAAAAGAAGGCTCTTATTTTTCTGTCTGAAATGATAATGAAAAATATTTCATTATTATTTACTATGAAAATAAGAAGAAAAAAAACAACTACAGTGTGATGCAGAAAAATTCCGACACTAGGATCTGTCTAGCGTGTTCTCAAAGATTTTCCTTCAATTCTTTCCCCCCAGGCTTTGAGCTTTCTTTTACGCTGAATATGCTGGCTCTGTCTCCCCGGGTTAGTTGTTTTTCTACTGCTGATAGTCATATCTGATGTATTCACATAATAGACTTGCCAAGTGGGACTGAATGTTCCAATGATTTGGAAATGTCCGGAATGACGAAGACTTCAAGTTTGGTCCATGTAATTAATTTAATTGGAATCAAATATTCTTAGTTATTCAGATTATTGAGAGGCTTTCATCTATACTTAAAATTTAAGACTAAAATGGTGTTTATGGTAACAATGAAGTTCAAATACAGCGAAACTTAAAAGGTTGATTTATTTGGTCTCACAAGAAATTTGGATATGGCAACCCTTTTAGGACTTTACTGAGTAGTCTAATAGTACATACTAGAATAAGATAATAAATTATTTAAGAGATCAGCCTTATGTAGAGATCAGTGGAAAGACAGAAAGAAAAAGTGAAGTGCTGCAGGTAGTATTTCTCCCTTCCTGTGACCACATGGACCTATGAATTTTCAATGTGCTGGGGAAAAAAAAGTCCAAAAACTTCTCTATTAGTGTATTCTATTTTCCATAACCGAAGACAGTTCAGTTTCCAGACATCACTAATGCAATTCCAATAACACAGAAAGTGTGCCTCTCTGTCTTATTGAACAAAGCTGTCTGAAAATACTTTAAAGAAATAATTTTTCTGTCCAAACCAGTGATTTTATTGGAACCTATGATAAAGATCTCACTGTCAGCAACCTGGTAGAAAGCTCACAAAGCCACAAATTGCAGATGAATATTTAATACACAGATTAAGTTCTATAACTGACCAACTACTAAACATTCTGACGTTACCTCTTCTATTTCTTTTTCCACAGAAAACTTTAGAGAGTCTCTGTGGTATCTTTGCCCTTTCTATCGAGAGTAATCAATTTTTGCAGCCTAAAAATATTTTGCGAAAGACATTTTTATTTTCTACTGAGTGAAAAGTGAGAACCAGGACAGCTCCTGTAATCCTTCTCCCCATCCTCAAAAACAAGGGGGGAAGGAAGGGTGAGGGGTGGTCGGTTTTGTTTTTAAAATGAGGAGCAGCAGAGTACAGCAAAGTAGATGAAACAGGATGGGAACTGAAATCATTATCTCTGATTGTCTTTGCTCCTCTCTACAGCAGGATGCCTAAGGCACCAGAGGAGCTTTGTACACCCCACATCTTACCTGCATCTCCAACCAGAATGCACCCACCTTCAAGCTGGAAGACTAGACTACGGTTACAGTATCAAGCTTTGCAATTGTGTATGTGAGACACCCACTAAACGCATTTTTATTCAAAGTTTGCTTACTATAGGAAAATACAGAGCAAGGAGAGAGTCGCGTCAGATTCTTATGGAAATAAACCTTATTTGCTTTCCTCTACTGATCGTGTGGGAAAGAAGAAAAAAAAAAAAAAAACAACGAAGAGACCACAGAGATAAGTATATCAAATATCAACTGCATACGGTGCCAAGGTATGTTACTTCATTTATTAGTGCTACATTATAGCCTTCGATGATATGTGATTTTAAGAAACGGGGTATTTAAAGTAATAAGTGAAAACTTAAAGTGCTTGATTGAATATCGGCATAAATAACCTAAAAATGCCTATTTTTAAACACTAAACACAGGCAGATCGTGCCTACCCTTACCCAAAAATGCTCTTTGCAGCCCTCCAGTGGTCAAAGACACAGCAAAACCCACCAAGAAAACGACTCCGATTTGCTTGATGAACTACCGGCAGCGTTTAAAAGACATCTCCCCCTAAATAAAAGCTCACATCCTTGTCTAAAGAAAAAAAGATCCATATAAAGGAGATAATGACCTTAAATTACATCAGAAAGTAAACAGCAGGAAAATAATTCTCCTGCATCGAAAAATGTTGCGTGTTTTATTTTAATCTGCCCAGAAAACCGTGTATCCCACCAGGACATCAAGGTATGTTGGATTAGTAACAGAAGTAGCAATTCTTTTCCTGAAGTCACCTTCTGCTATTCATACAGCTAAATACAAAGAAACTTAAGCAGCGTTTGCTGGAAAGAATCAATTTCCTCACAAAGTTTGGACTCGAGATGTTTGGCTTTTTTAAGAAAACAAACACACCCCAAACACTGAAGTTTTCTCTTCTATGTTCACGAGTAAAACAAACGGTAAAGCCTCATATAAAAGTAAAAAGAACTGAAACGTTTTAAAAATAATATAAAACAAACCGAGACAGAGTTCTCAAAACTTAAGTTTCTAAAACTTGGGGCTAGAAAGTCAGACCACAACTGCAAGGAAACAATACCCAGGAAAACCAAAACAACCAGAAGCAAGAAGCCCCCGACACCTGTGAGCGCGGAGCCTTCGAAAGGGTCAAGGCTGGCTGTCTCTGGGAGGACCGGGCGGATCGGGGGAGCGCTGCGGAACAGCGAGGGCTCCGGCACCCCTGCGGCAACCTGCCCGCGGGGTCACGGCGTGTCACGGCCCCGCGGGGAACTCCACAGCCAACACCTTCTCCTCCCGCTCCCCTCCTTCCAGCCCTCCCGTCCGGATCCGCGGACTCTCAACCCAGGCGCGATCCGCCGGGCTCCGGAGCGGCCCCGCAGCATCACCCGCAGCGGGAGCGGCTCCTCCCGCCCAGCCCCGCCGCTTCCAGCATCCCCGGCGGGCACGCCCGCAAAAGTAGCGGCCGGCGCGTTGTCCGCCCCACCGCTGCCGAGTCCCCCCCACGCCGTCCCAAACTTTCTGCCCGTCCCTCCGGGGAGCGGCGGTGCGGCGGCCCCCGCTCAGCCCGGCGAGGAGCGGCCGCGCTCCCCCCGCCGGCCCCGGCGCTCGGTCGCTGCCCGCGGTACCTGCCTTTGGCGGCGAGGAGGCTGCCCAGCCCCAGCGGCAGCAGCAGCAGCGCCGCCGGCCCCCAGCAGCCGCAGCCGCGGCGCCTCCGCATCCCCGCCGCGGCGCCGGCCCTGCGCGACTGCTGCCGGCCGCGGCTCTGAGCGGGGCGAGGCGGCGGGCGGGGGCTGCTGCCGCCGCGCCGTCATTCGCCCTCGCTGCCAGCGCCGGGGCGGCTCCGGCCCCCGCCCCGGGACCGCGGCCACGTCACGGCGAGGGGAGGCCCCCGAATATTCATGAGCGGGGGCTCGGCCGGGAGGGGCGGCCCCGCTCACCTGCCGGGCAGGTACCGCTCCCCCCGCCCCCGGGATGGGCGCCGGAACGGGGACACGGGAGCAAGGACGTGGAAAACGGGCGGGCACTGAGGGAGACGGGACGGAGAGGGTGAAAACGAGGCTTTGCCGAGGGATGCAAAGGGCACCGGAACAGGAGGACACGGGGGTGATGGCTGGAGGAAAGGGACGGAACAGAGAAGATGAAGTAAAACAGTTCAGTAAACTCGGAGGGGAAACAGGAGACCTTGGAAAACAGAGGCGGGGGGAGGACATGAAATGCTGTAATTGCAGGATAAGGAGAAATTGGGAAGGTTTTGGTAAAGGGGAGAAATGAACAAGGAGTAGGCAAGACTTCAAACCTTAGAGACGGAGGCTGTACTGGAGCAGTGCAGGAGGGCCATGGGATCGGGCTGTGAAGGCAAGGAAAGCCACGTGTGGGGGCTCAGAAATTACGTTCAGGTGCAAGTCGTAATCAGGAGCCCGGACAGCTGAGATGTGGAAGGAGAGCACCGGGAAACACGAAGACACTCACATGAAGATTATATACTAGACCAGCTGTAAGATTTAACTACATAAAAGCTGTGAGAGCACAAGGGATTATTGCAGGATACCTTATGCCCTGCAGGGTCACCTCATTTGTACTATATCCCATAAATTGCTCATCAAAGCCACCTAACTCTGGAAAACCAGTGGTCCCAACAGAATCACCACTCCAAAGGATGCTCGTTAATCACTTGACTGTGGGAGAGTTTCAGTGTGACAGAACGAGCTCAGGCTGCTCTCATGAAATGGAAGGAGTGGTACCTGAATACCACCTGCCAAAGGGCAAGAGCAGGGCTGTCCCATATAACACCATGTGACACTTCACTGAAGACATCACAGTCAGTGAATAAAATCAGCTGGCTTTGGGTCTCTATCATTATTCCTTTCCATTTTCTTTCTCTATATGTACTTCTAGAAGAATGATTCGTTGAGCTTTGAGTAGATGGAATGTAAGATTCCCTCCTCCTTCTATCCACACAGAGAAAAACTGGGATGGGACACAGAGACAAGAACCCAAGCTCTTATTCAAACCTAAGATGTAATGCTTCATCTGCTAAGGAAGGAAGCTGAAAATACACATTTACAGGGAAAAAAAAAAAAAAAAAAAAAAAAAACCAGACAAAAAATTTAATTCACGTTATATTGGGTTAGGACAAACTTCTTTTTGGTTGCTCACCATTTAATTAGTTATGGGATCTGCTTTCCTGTGATCTCTATTGTGAGCTGGAATGGAATAGTGTATAGAAAAAACAGAGAAATTCTGCAGTAATCTTGGACAATAACAGAAAACTATACAGAGAAAAACAATTTTTGCCAGCATTCACTTGTCATCTTTCTACAGAAGAGATTTTTTTGATGAGGAATTCAGCTATTACAACCAACCTCTGTTGGTCAGGAGGAAAGTCCTCCAGCCCCAAAGTGTTAAATGTCTCCAAGCAGTGCTGGCTGTGTGTGCACAGTGAGGGTTTCCTGCTCGGAGCTCACGAGTTCGTTCAGTAAGATCCATGTCCTGACCGTGCTTCCCAATGCCCAGATGGGATCACACCGTGACCTGGCTTGGGAAACCAGCCATGGACATTGCAGCTGAGCCTTTTAAAGGTGCACTGCTGCACTGAGTGCCTGAGCATCTGTCACCCGGAGGCAAATATTAAATATAGTGCAGAGAGGTTTAACTATCAACAGGAATGGGAATGACATCAATCCATGTGGTCCCGGCCAAAACTGTCCACATTTACAGCGGTGAGACAGACAGAGACTGCAAAGGCATAGAAGGAACTTACTTTAAAATCTATAGGATTTTAGTTTGCTAATTTAAAAGGAAAAAAATCAATGTGGCAAGCAGCATCAGAAGTTGATAACACAACATCCCACTTTGTGAAAAGTTTGAAATACAACCTGTGGACTAACATCTGAAATAATGTACATATAAACACAGGAATGTAATTCAGAGCAGGGTATTTTCATACAGAGAACTAGCAAGTATTTGAGGGAGTGAAAACTGAAAAATATTGCTTTTCAGTATGAGCCTATTATTAACAATCCATAATACAGTTGGTTTGGTGGGAGTATGTAGAAAGCATATTTGCAAGGTGGAGGATGTACAGGAAGATGCATCTCCGCAGCTAACTTTACAGTCTAAATAAATAAGCCATATAACAGAAATCAAAAGGGACAAATGTTACCCCCATTCCACAGGCAGGGAGATGAAGAGGCTTCACCAACAGGTAACATTACATTGGTGTGAGAATCAAAAGCTCTTTTCCCTTTACTTGATTGTATTTGTGTGTTGAATGACAGCCTGGGTGTTCTACAGTCTTATGCTGGTGTCTTACACAGGTGATGGAGGTAGATGGACAGAAATGTTTACAAACAATAATGATGATGTGGCACTATGCAGAAATTCAAAACAATTAGTTGCCATAAAGTCTTCTGTTGTGAGCTGCTTTGCAACCCAGTGTGTCCATTAACTTCTGCAGCCTTCATTGGCATTTAAGAAAGCCAGTTGGAAATCCTTTACTCATTTTATTCTTTCTTTCTAACCATTGCGCAGCTGAAGGAGTGCATCTTTCAATTTTTGCTTGCATACATTTTTGACAGACCCATTGCAGTAGGGAGATGTATTCTTTAGTCCCAAGCAGGAACTTGCTGAAGGATTACACCTGAGCTGAGACCCATCCATTAACATGTCTAGGACCGCCACTTTCTTCTGATGTGTTTTATAGGTCTTGTAAAATAGAAATTCTAAAACAAGGGGGAAAAGGTCACAGCCATGCATTCACTGCGAATTATTGACATGGGCCTGGCACCAGAAACAGTCAATCAGAAAGATCCATTTGAGTCTAGAGATGTAAAGATTATTTTTATCATAATTTCCCCAGTGTCGATTCAAGATACTGCTGCAGGCCAGGATTCAACCCTGACAGGCAGAGTTTGCTGAAGAAATCTGGGTAGCTCCAAGGTCACAGTCATGATATATCAGGATATTTAGCCGGGATTTTTAACTATTGTTATGATCATGTTTTCTAAATAAAAGCTTTCAACATAACAGTGAATATTAGTGTTTCTAAGTGACAAAGACGAGAGAATTTAGCAGTACTATCTGTGTACAAAGTGGTGTGACTCTAGATTCTGTTAAAAAACCTATTTAAGCATCAAAAATAGAGGAAATCATGAAAGAAGAATCTTTTTCAATGCTATAAAAGTCACTTTGTCATCCCCAGAAAAGAATTCAGTATGTAAATACACATAATTCAGATCCTATAGCAAACCCCACTGTACCATTTGTTATGGAATCAGTTTCTAAGGTTCACAGTTCTTTATTATTTTATTTATATTTGCGTAACACCAAAAATGGGAAGCACATAATCTGACTGGGTGCCTATAGCCATGATTCATACAGTGTCGATGTATAATTAGCCATAACCAACTAACTAAGCCACAGGAATCTACATTTGATTACATTTAGGAGACGTTTATGTATTACCAAAGAAAAGGGCAGTATGTTTTCATGTTGGGGAAACTAAAGGGAAAGGAGCACAAATGCCTTTTTAAAGAAGAAAATTGATTTAAAATACAGCCTTATAAAGCCTGCATTTTCATATGATACATAGAATCTTGCTATTGCAACCACAGGGGAGAAAAAAGTACACGTCCACTTTTCCAGCAGAATGGAAGTAAATTTGGGGTTTGCTGATGAATATAAAGTAGTGGGTTTTTCTGTGTGCCAAAGCAGCAGCAATGACACTGGCGTAACTGATGTTTCCAACAAGCATGAAGCAGGCCTAGGGTCATCCTGATTATTTTGTTCTCGTTCCACGGGCTTAAACTTGCCTTGGACATTAGAGGACATGAAGAGAATGATGCAGCATTTTGCCACTGCTACCACAGGGGCCAGTGCCTCTCTAGACGTTTGCAAGCATTTCCCCAGACTTGCTCAGGTCAGGAGCTTTTAATAAATAAGTAGGGTGGCCATAAAGTAGAACAGAACAAGCAGCCTGAGAAATGAGCATAAACACAAACATTACTTTCCATATATGCTGCAACTGCTAATGTGTTAATTAAACAGAAGAAAATGTACTTAAATTATTTATTCCTAATAAATGAACCACCTGAATAATAAATACGTGTGTTTTGCAATCATCAGGAAGTTTTTTAAACAAAAGGCTCTTTTGCAGCAGGAAAAATCACATAAAAGGTGGGGAGAGAACTGTATTTGTTTAAATAACATTAAGAACCCAACCAAAGCTCTAATGGTGGAAATTAATACTGCTGACAGGCTATTGCATTGTCTCCTACAGTTTGTGTATAATGCTGTAATTCCTGTTTAAGAATACAGATAGGAGCTCTGAAAGGATATTTAACCCTACATTGTCTAATCAGTATTGTGGGAAAGGTGCACCCAGTTCCTCAGCTCTGATATTCGAATCCTTAACGCTGAACCTTCAAACCTTGCTTTTGTCAAGCTCCTCAATTGCCAGAGACATTGACTGTGCTTTGGGCTCCACAGGAAGCACACGGTTTTAATTGTAACTTCAAAAGCAATATTTGTTCTAAATGTATTACGAGCCTTGCTTGGCTTCTACAGTGAGAGATCACTAAATAAAATCGTGTTACACGTTAAGTTAATCTTACTTAATCACATCAAAATAGCCCTTTGATGGATACCTGTGTAAAGCATTTGTGCCTGGCAGAAGATGAAGATGGTAATTGGGTAGGAGACATGACCAGATCTGAGCTAACATCCTATTACCATCGTGCTCCTGGATGGGCTTTGGAATGACATTTAACAAGTCTTGACAGCACGTTCCCTTTGACAATCCTGCAGTACTTTTTGTAAGACAACCCCAGTTCCTTCCTGGCTGATGAGATACCCCTTCCCTAACTTCCCCACGAAGTTTTAGGTGGAGAGTGTACTCTTCCATGTTCACAGACACAGTGATTACACACACAACAGTGTATTGAATCTCTGAAAAGACAAAGAAAGCAACACTATTCAGGAAATCCACTGATGGAATCCACAGTAGAGCGCTTAACACTATTACTCATTTTATTGTTTTCCTTTTAATGAATTTCAGATTCTTACTCTATTTTAAAATTAAGCAATGAGGTAACACCTACTAGGTGTTCGCCTTTTCAGTGGTAAGATGAATTACAGAGTACTGTTGTCCTTCTTTTGTGTTATCTAGTTTGTATCTTTCATTAAAGACATTTTTTTATGTAAATTAATTAGAAATTAGAAGCAGAGGCAATGTATTTTTTATAGGATTAAGGAAATTGTCAACAGAGTACAAGGAAATTAGCAAATATATGCCAAATTTTTAATGAAGGTAACACAGGATTTCAACCTTAACACTGAATCTAAATTGGAAAAGATATAGTTAAAATTAAAAATTGTACATTAACAAGTATTTTGCCTAGAGTCAAGATGTAATTTTAAGAAACTTAAACCAGGAACACACTAGATCAATATTTTTTTTAATTCTGTGAAGTCTGCCTTAGAATTAGTTTATCCAAAGGTATCAAAACCAGCAGGCACAACTGAGGGCACTGTCTCAGACTCTGGTTAGTCACACAAAGACATTAATGCCTCCAGCACAACTACAGCTGGAGCATCCCACATCCACTCACCATAAATTACTTCCTCTTCTAAAAGTGTGGGCAACACAATCTTACATTTACAGTTAAACAGCAGGCTATTGTTTTCAGGTAAGCTGCTATGTTTTCCCTTTGGCTTTTTATTTTTTTCCCTTCACTTTTTTTATACTTTTGAGAAAGATTTCAATGGAAAAGTAATGAATGATAAAAACATGATTTCAAAATACCCCAGAATCTCCCTTATTTCTTTTGTGAGAGTGTTCTCAGTGTCATCCCTGCTATTAAAGAGCAGTAACCCTTCTCATCTCTCCTATTTTGTGTTAGCAACTGAGCCCCAGAAGCAATAAAACAGTTTTTATTTGGTTACTGGTAGGATACTGGATGACCACAGGACCTAAATCAGTGTGTGAGAAAGGGGACAGATCAGCATCTGCCCTGTGGCTTGACTCAAACAGAGAAGGAAAAATTAATGTGGGGTGCCTGGCCCAAATGTACAGCGCTCTCCTCAGATTATTAGATCATGAAATTGGTGCTGCTGTACAACCTGCTGAACCAGGGCCTTTCTTTGGGACCGTTTCTCTACACTCAGAGAGCCAAAACCGTAGCCTTGTGGAACACTATGTCAGCTCCTCGTGGCATGGACTTCATGCTTGCTGAACTTGGATGGCAGCACTTTAGGGAACTTAAAATATCCAGGGGAAATGAGAACATCAACATGCCACCAAAACTACAGTACTCTTAGCTCTTGGAAGCAAATGCCATCCCCTGAAGGAACAGTAAGCAAATTCTGGAGCTCTTTAAAGCATTTATTTCTCCTTTCTCGTATTACCTGCCTTCAAACCAACTCACCTCCTGCACAGTTCACAGAACAGACAGTCTGTACACAGCACAGTAAAGTTAGAGATGTAAATTGGTGCCCCATTGCACGGTTTATAACCCATGTTAATTCATTATCTTCTCCTTTCTGCTTTGTACAGACTTCAGGGAAAATGTGGATCCACCCAGGGACATGAAAATGGTTATTTTAATGTGTGGAGAGGGAAGAACAGTGAATACCCAAGGTGACCTTTGAAGCCCAACTAAAATGCAATTTGACAATTTTTTAACAGTGCTGAAGAGAAAAATTACAGAATTTCTATCGACCCTGAGGGACCTGTGTGGCTCCCATCAGACTGCAGAGCAAAATTTTTATAGGATGTTTTTCATGCACCGTGCCTTTTTCAGAACTCCTTCAGCTCTCATGCCTTTTCCTTTGTTCCAGAACTTTTAAAGGATCATTTAGTTTACCTTATTCACTCTCAATATTTTGCAAATTACCTTTTCAATTAATCAATACTGGAATTTTCTACCTTCTTCTAGTTTCTGTATGTTTTCTTAATACTTTCTGAAGCTCTCGGAAAAAGTGTCAGACTCTACATTAGTGCCAACTAGCCTAAAATCTACGGGCTGTTCACCTTATAACAAACACGAGTCATTCTAAACTAGCACTTAGCTTCTATTTATTTGTCAAAGCACAGCTTCCCTTTACCAAATCATAGACTTCAAAACGAAAAACCACACCTCTGCAGGAAACGAGTATTCCAATATAAAAGTGTAGGCAAGGCTTGGAATCTCCACGTGGCTATTAACATTCTGTGACTGCTGCCTTTCCTGGAGTTTAATTGGCAGGTTATTACAACAGACCGAATGTCAAAAAATGTTGATGCAGCTAAAGATTTTCCACTCACTCTAAAATTTCCTCCTCAAGCTAAATTTGAACCAGTTACTTTCAGTCGCTGCTCTTCATTTTTTTAATTGATGATAATTCCTTATAATTTCCTACCTTTCTCCCCGTCTCTGATTTCTCTTGATTATTACCATCATATAATCCTATACTATATTTTTATTTTCTTTTAAGGCCTATTTCTTGATAGCAACCATTTTAGATTTAACGCTGCTTGATTTGAGCTGCCTAGAGCTGTTGCATGTTGGCTGATCACTTAACCAGACCCGGTATTTACGGGAGCTAAGCCTTTCCTTGCAGGAACATAGGTAAAGAGTGCCATCCAGAGACACACAGAGCCCTAGGCAAAGAGAGAAGAACCTGCTGGGAGCCACAGCACTTGTGGGCTTCCACACACACACATCATGGGAAATATAATGCAATCTGGATTATGTTTTTTCTGTAAAGACCAACACAGGTAATATGTCTGCACCACGGGAAATCAAAGTACCTGGATACTCAGCAGCACCTCACGTCGTGCAGGACTCCTGCAGTTCTGACTGTGCTCCTCTGCTTTGCAGCAGCTGAACTCTCGTCTGTAGAAGAGAAACTATGGTGATTTTTGTGGCTTTAAAGCACCGTGGCCATATTACACACAGATAAATGAGAACACGGTTTGGAAACTAGTCAGAAAAGCTGTTACTGAAAGACAGTGTTTCCAAAGATGATAAATACTGGGGCAATTACATCAGAGAAATTTAGTGCTGAAATGCATTCACATAGCTATCCATGAATCTCTGAATTTCAGCAAAATTCAGCTGAAACCAAACCAAAGAATTGCAGTCAAACTCTTCTAAAAAATGAGTTTGAGAAGCCCAGAGTGATTGCAGAGACGAATTGCACACACAGGGCAAAGATAGCAGATTCATCATTCCAGGAGTGGAGATGAATTCTTAAAAATGTAACCTTATTCACTGGGTTTCTGACCCAAAGGAAATAAAACCACCAGAGTTCACATCCTAGAACCATTCCAAATGCAGTGCTATCTCTACAGCACAGATTTAGACAAAACAGCAATTTTGTTACGGGAAACTACATTACACCCAAGGACAAATAAGCTCCTGATTTAGTCAGAGAAGAGATCTTCAGATCCCATGTTCCTACTGTTGCCTGATAACTGAACGAGTAGCTAGAGCAATATTCCACTTACTTATGTCTTAGCTCACTATAAAGGCTTAGAGTTTCCAGAATCACTAATCCTTTAACCGTGAAAGTGATAAATATTGCAATTATTCTCTATTTCCCCCAATGATAAATTTTAGTACATAAATAAAACTTGAGCAAGGAACCTCTCCCCACACATGAAGTGGTCCTGGGCTAAACATCACAAAGGAGGCAGAAAGGATTCTCCTAAATGCACTGTGTGAATGAAATCTGGAGTGCACCCCAAAACTTGTTGCCTTGTTGACAGATACTTGATGACACATTAAGTGGCCATTACCAACAGTAACTGGGGGAAACAGTTCACTGGAACAAAATGCATCCTATCCCCCTCTCTATCATGCTCTTCAGTGCTAGAAAAAGACTTTGACCTGCTGCTTGAATGCTTGAATTATGCCCCTTTCATCCCCCTGCTTTCTGGCACCACAACACAGGACTCAAGATTAAGTATATATATCTTCTTTTTCCATAGAATATCATTAGTGAAAATGCCCTGGTTTGGAAAATTACATTTTGCTACACTTCCACGGAGAGTGCTGGTCTTCCAAGTAATTGAGAATTGACTATTTTGAGGATTGTAAACTTCAGCAAAGCTTGTGGTAGGCAATGAATTTAAAACGAACTTATTAGCCCACTAAGTGACTCAAATTCTACAATAAATGGACTAACAAAATAAAAAGGAAAAGAAGCAGAGCTTTTTCGCAAAGAGCTGCATTTTCTGACTATCTCATTAGAGTCCTGCTGCAGAGACTGCAAATTTCCCAGTGAAATTTCTCATCACCAGTACACAGTAGGCAAGTATTGTTTAGCAGTAGCCCAACAAATGGTTGGCATTTACATTTCAGCTGTCACTGGTAATGACAAAGTAGCTTCTATGTTTCGGTAACTTAACAGTTTGAACAGGCTGCAATTTAGATGTGATAATATGAAAAGTTTTATTGTAATACAAAAAAAATTTTTACTCTCTAAGGGGTCCCAGAATTCGATAGCCACCAGTTCACAGATAAAGCAAAAAATATCATTAAAATATAAACATAATTAGCAGTACGATTTCGTTTCAGCTGCTGGTCAATAAAGACAGGCCTGTACCCTGAGTAGGTTAACACTGTTCATTAATCAATAGGAACTTTTACTTTTCCTAAAATTTTTTTTAATAAGCACATCATTACTTTGCCCGCTTTGATTGGAGGTTTGCAATGTCAATGAAGTTCCTGGTAGCCATGCTCTGAATGGAAGAGTAATGTAATTCCACAGTGAAAGAGAAAGCAAACTCCATAGACCCTGTTCCAAGAAGGCCACCAGCTCCTTCCTATGTCCACGGCTCTTCCCGTAGGAGCCTCCAAAAGCAGCAACAGGACACCTGCAGATAGCAGCTCTGTGGCTGAGCAGAACCCTCCCACCCATGAGTTCTGGGAAGGCAAAGTGGAATAGGAAGCTGAGCCACCAAAGCATCCCATTTACCTGCATCCTGTCACAACGGAGTGAGCTGCGATCTGAGGGGGGCAGGAGGCTGTTTTCCTCCCGGGAACTGGGACAGCGATCCAGAGGGACTGTGTGCTGGGAATGGTGAGTGTGCAGACAGGTGTTGGCCACCCACAGACGTCACCAGTTTCGTATGGACTCGCTGTACCACAACACCTCAGACCAAACACCCCTCACAAGCTTGTCATTTAGTTTAAGCAAATGGCATCACATCACATTGAACAAATTGATTGATTGATTGCTCAGAACATTCAAAACAAGCTTTCCATTTCTCAGCTCTTCCCACCATACCAAGTCCATCAAAAGAAGTGTGATTATATTGTATATTAAGCACATCAAATGTTTGCCATAAGATTTCCTTCTTCTTCCTTTTTTTTTTTTTTTTCCCTTAGGATCAGGAGCAAAGGAGGTAATAAAATCATTAAAGCATAACAAAAGACTTTGATAAAAGAGAGCTAAGAATGAACATGTTGCCACTTTACTTTGGTCCACTTTGCAAACAAAACAAACTGTCCCAACTCACTGTGGTTTTGTTTCCACTGTGGAGCAGAATATATGACCTGGATTCACGTGAAGGGCCATCAAAGCAGTGGATGTGGTCCATGCCCACATCTGGTGCCCTCCAGCTCTTACCTGTGGCTCAACACACAGGACCAGACCAGGGTAAAATTGAAGACTGTAAGTTTTCTTGCAATCAAACATTTTAAAAATCTGAAAGTGGACAAATAGGAAATCTAGGTATTTTCACTATTCTATAATCATTCTTGTTACAGTCTATAGGCCCTTCTTCCCTATTTTCCTTGCCTGATAAATCATTTCTAGGGCCATCACACAGAAGGACCTCCTTTATGGTTGTAGAGTTTGCACTTCTATTTCTCTCTTTACATGCACCCCAAGTCACAACTGTGCATCTTCATAGGAGGGTTTGGGTTGGAAGGACCCTCATGACCATCTCGTTCCAACCATGCCAGGGACACCTTTCACTATCCCAGGTTGCTCAGAGCCCCATCCAACCTGGCCTTGAACACCTCCAGGGATGGGACACCCACAGTTTTTCTGGGAAACCTGTTCCAATGCCTTGCCACCCTCACAGGGAAGGGTTTCTTCCTAATATCTCATCTAAACCTACACTCTTTCAGTTTGAAGTCATTCCCCCTTGTCCTGTCATCACTCAAGATGGACAAGGTGCTGTCAAGTATTGATCTGATCCATTTAACTGGGTTTGTATCTTTGCTCTGGCACAGCAATTCAGTAATCCCATGCTGACAAGTGTTCCTGCATTCTGTATAACTTAAATATCATCCAAGCACCTGCACATTTTAAATGTGTCTATTTGAAGTTCAGATTCTGCAAACCTTTAGGTGATTAAAACATAATTTCCAAATGTTTGCAGGAGCTAAACAAATACAACTTGAACTACATTTCCCATCCAAATGAATAATGGTAGAAGTATTTTTATGGTGGTTATCCAGCACTTCCTGCCCATTTTGCCTAAGCGAACATCGACAGTGTAACAAGTAGGCAAGAAGTCTGGTACAATTCATTGTATATATTTTCATGTCCTAAATAAATGTAAAAGGATTTTGCACGGGTCTCAGTGCATTTTCAGAAAAATTAATCTATTTGGAAAAAAACCAAGCCAAACCAAACCAAACAGCAAAAAACCAAACCAAACCAAACAAACAAAAAACACCCAAAAACAAAGAAAAAAAAAGAAAAAAAAAAGAAAAAGACACTCATGGTAAAAAGCAGCAGAGGCTGCAGAGAGCTGAGGAGCACCATGACCTTTGTTTAAGGAATTGTATTCAAGTCACAGTCTTGTTTCTATCTGTATCTTGTCATACAAATTACTCTTTGACAGAGAGCTGATATCTCATCAAAAACTATTATAAAGCCATAATTACTACTTCTGGATCATTTATCTGAAGCAGCAATATGTTTCTGCATAAATGGAAGGCACTTGGGAAATTCTACCAGTCTATGGTCCCTCAGGTGTGCTAGAAAACTGTTCATTAACAGAACAGAGACCTATATAAGGTCTATGTGGCTTTGTCATCTCCATGAAGGAAGCAAGACTCGGGGCTAGATTGTAATTCTGGCCATGTTATCACTTCCCTGGAAATTTCCCAGAGCACGAGATATCCTTCAGCATTTTTCTGTGGCTGGTGCATTCCCTGATCAACTGTCCTTTCCTCTCTCGGGCTCACTGTGAGATGGGAACCTGGGAAAGGCCTTTCCTCCTCCCTGCACTGCCTGGGGTGCTCAGTTTGCCAGGACTGTGTTTGTGCCTAAATCCTTGCCAAGGAAGATAAGGCACAATTTTCTCTCCCACTCTTTGATGTGGGTTTTAAAAAAATTATTATTATTATTGTTTTTCTTTTCTTTGTTTTCATCTTGCTCTCCTCCAGTATCTCCATTCCACGCCATGACAAGGAGTGATGTACAAAAACTGGATGTAATTAGTCTTGAACAGGAGTTAATTACTGAATGGTAAATGCAGCACCTGCCATAACATTTTACAGTTGTGCTGTTATAGATTAGCTTAAAAAAGCATCTGATGAAGTAGCACATGATGAGACAACTCTTGGTAATTACAAAGTAGAAAGGAACGAGGGAAAAAATTAGGAAAACTGTAGCCAAGGAGATCAGAGGCGAAGATATTTTGCGACTGTTATTCATCTTTTCAGATCAAAGCAAGCTTTACATGTGAAAGAACTACAAAATTTGACCCTGAAGAGAGGAACAATACACTAGGTTTAGAAAATAAATGGGAGACATAATATTGAATGTTACCAGAGCTTTCGAATAAAGGGTTGTTTGGGATTTTTTTTCACACTCTGGAGAAGTTGCTGTTCTGCTCTTGCTACTGAATTGTCTACAAACACTTCCACTGTAAATCCTTTCCTAGGATATATAAGGAAAAGTACCAGAAGATGCTCAGACTTTAGATATGAGAGCTCTAAAACCATGAAAATAAGGGCAATTCTGCAGAAACCACCCGAGCTAATCCCAGAATTATTGGGAGATATTATTTAGAAGTGATGATGTTTTCACTGAGGCCAGGTTCCAAATAGGGTAGAATATAGGGTATTTCACCTCAGGTGTGAAGAGTAAGTGTGATTAACTTGTTGGGTTATCCCACAAGAAACAAAATGAGACTGGTTAGATTACACATACAAGTTACAGCTTTCCAATTATAAATCATATTTCCTATAATCAGGTATTGATTACTTAAGAATCCTGAGGAAAACCTGTTAATTTGTTTTTCCTATCAAAAAATATAACAATGTTTTAGACTTTAATTCCCCTAGTGCCTTATAACAACAGGAACAGCAGGACAGAAAAATGAATGGTGTAATCCTACCCCCCCACCAGTTAAAATCCTGGGTTTGCTCTCAATTACAAGCATAAAAACTCTAATATTTCATCACTGTTCTGATAAAATAAGAGCTCTATTTTAACACAAATATTGAGTCTGTAGAAGTCATTTATTACAGTGCTATGAGTAGTTAAAAAAAGCAGAAGGGGAAGGCTCATTTCAGGCTCAGAGACTCCATGGGATCAACTACCACCGATTTCACTGAGTTTTGCCTTCAAAGTTAATATCCAAAGGCTCGAAGTAAAACTTCACTGAGTTCAAGGAGGTCAGGAAATCACATCTCTAATCCAGTTTGAACTAAATCACACATGTGAAAAACAGAAGAAGTCAGTCCAAAACTGATTTTTCGAAACCACTTTCTGCACATTGTTTGGCTTTGGTTGCGGGGCTTTTTGTTTGTTTCTTTGTTTGTAATTCAACTCATTCTGAAATAAAGAGTAAGACTGGGAGTGCTACTGGACAGAAGTGGTGACCTGGGGCTCTGTCACAAGTGCTGGACGCAGTTACTTGGTGATGCAGCGGCTCGGGCTGAGCAGCGCTCGGCAATCCAGGGACAGGCTGAGCGGGGGATCCCAGTGCTCTCATCCCTGCTCCTCATTAAGCCAGGCCCAGGAAATGAGCCCAGGCACCGGCCAGCTGGGCAGACATTTGCCCAGCAGTTTGCCTGCTCCTCAGCCCCTTCCTGCCTCGTGCCAAGTCACAGCTTCCCGAACTGCAAGGGCGCCATCCCAAGAACAGCTGGGCCAGGGAGCATTCCCAATGGGCAGCTACAGGGACACCAGAGGAGCTGCAAAACAACAGCTCTGTGAAAGCCACGTGCATATTTCACAAATAATCCTGTCCTATTTTGTCCTAGAGATACCCTATCTGCTTGCTTTTCTATACCAAAAGATGGTATTACATCCTGTTCTTTTCTGGTACGTCCCATCTTGAAAGGTTTGGGGTTCATTTTTCTGTATTTCAGTTAGTTGCTAGTTTTTCTGAGTTTAAAGAAAGCTTTGATAGTTTGCTAAGTGTTTACAGCTCTTACTGCAGCTACCAAATATCTTGGTTCTGTTTTCCTTTTGTCTGTTGCTTGTAAAGGTTCTGTTCCTCCTACAACTGCTGCACTGTAAACAGGACATTCCCTTAAAACTACTGCACTTCAATGAATATGGATGTTTTACAAAGCTAATTACTGTATATATAACGACTTAACTATTTAAAGGCACAGAAAATGGATAATTCACAAAAGACCAAGAATTAGACAACTAATATATGAAAAATATATGTAAATGCTACCCCATTATGAGGCAAAAATATGGATATGTATGTCAGGGCACAGACTGCCAAAAAAGAGATTATGACAGTGAAATGCATTTTAAAAAGTCAATTGCCTGCATTCTGAGTCACGTCTGTCAGAAAAAAAAGAATATAAGAAAGCAGGATCAAAAGAAGAACAAAAATTAATTTGAAGAAGGAGGAAACCCTTCTTGTCTTCACAAAAATCCAACAGAGAATCAGCAAACAGTCTGAAAAATCTGTGATCAGACTCCAGCCAATGTACAAGGCAGACAGACTGGAGAGAGTATCAGCAGGGCCTACTCATACACCTGTAATGAGGAGCCTGTTGCAGATAACTGTCCAAAGTAAAATAAGCAATGCACTCAAAGATGGAGAAATTTTACAAGAAAAGCCTCATCCATTTCTTGACCTTCTACCTGTTTCCATATATTCTCTAAAGATGCAGAAGAATATGAACCACACTGTTCATTAAATACACAAAGGCAGCTTCTTCTGAAGGATTTCAAAGCATCTTGTCAAACATTCCATTACATTCAATTCAGTCTCACTTCAAAAAGGTGTTGGCACCTTTTTCCACAGGTTTTTCAGTAACAAGAGGTTCCAGTGCCCTCAGATTGCACAGCAAAATCGTTGTGAAGCTGAGTAACTGTTCTCAGAGGGAAAAACAAACAAACCACCAAAAGCTGACATTAAAATTTCTTTTTTATATAATTAATTAACTATTAGAAGAGATTTACATAAAACTGATGAATTTACCAACAGCCAACAACTTTAAAGTGAGGCCATGTCAAAAAAAGAGACAGCTGAGAGTAGCAGTTAGGCCAGCTTAATGATCATAATGATTCGGTGTGACTTTAATGCCAACAATTCCCTGTGAGGCAATGACTTCTCTGCTGATGCTTCACAATCATGAAAATCTTATTGTGATTTAATTATTTGGTCAAATGTTCCTGCTTTTTCAAAAGTAGCATACCTCAAAAAAAACCCCAACATTTAAGGAAAGACATCAGGAGAAACTTCACAAAAGCGAAAAGGTGGAAATTCCTGGTCTCTGTATGATTCTTTCACAATAATTTCTTTTTCTCAAAAAAAAAAAAAAATCATTAAATAGACATGCTGCATTGGTCATTTTATTAGTCACAGTTCTTAGCTTTCACACTCCTCAACAAAAGACTGAACTTCTCAGTCCCCATTGCAAACCACCACCTGCATAATCTGTGAATAAGAAAGCTTGGTAAGTGAGAATTGAGGGACTGGAGGTTTCAGTCAAATCCATAGGTATGTGCCACTGATTAAAATCATGGTCTAAACCTGCCCCTCTCCAACCATTCTAGGCAGGATACTGGTAGGTCAATGGACAAGACAGGTTATGAGCAATCCTTTTCCTCTCTTTTATTTTTTTTTCCTTGGATGGTGTTTTCATTTTCTTTTTAAAAGGCGAGTTTTGCCAGATTTTCTAACAGCAGTTTCAGACTTACCAGCAATGCAGGGCAAAATATTTTGTGCACAGTGGTAGCAAAAGCCCCTTTTGCTGGCACCAGAGAGGGGAGGTGATTGCTGCCACCCCGAGCAGCCCTGGCTCCCACCCTCCTGGGTACGTGGCACGTTAAACTCTGGAGAGGAGCAGGATCAGCCTGTCTGTGCCCAGGCTGCTGCTCAGGCAGGAACTGGGGCTCTCAGGTCAATGCAAAGGGCACTGCTCTGCTGTCCCCAGCTGGGCCCTCTGCCCTGCACGCAGCCAGAGGCAGGAGCTGCCACTTTGCTGTTTCCCTGCCCTGTTTGTTCGCTGCCCACTCCCTTCAGCTCTGCCCCATTTCCTGCTATCCACAGGATCCATTTCCATTAAAATCAGTATAAGCTGCTATTAATATCCACAGAAGGTGGATCACGCTGTTAGACAATGCAGTGGGGGGGGAAAGGAAGAATTGCTGTTTTGGGCATTTTCAGCAAGGGCTGTGAAGCTACAGATTTGTGTTTGTTGATCTCCACAGGCCCAGGGAAAGTGAGAACCACAGTCCCTGTCAGAGGGGTAGCTCTCCTGGGCACCCAGAGAGGTATGGAAGGGGCTTACAGGTACAATAACAGGAAACTAAAAGAATGGGATAAAGAAGAAAACCTGAAATTAGTAAAATATAGGTAAACATGGAACATCCCCACATTTTGTTATGCCACAATTTCCCTGCATAACAATGTAAAAATAATAAAAGGGTTGCCTAACAAAAGCTAGTTGAAGGTTTGTGCTGTTTAGGGCTCTCCAAATCTGCTCTTCTAAAAGAGTTGAACTGCTGGTAATTAAAGAGTCACTTTATTCAGAGCTCTGACAAAAAGTTACACACAACATTTCAATTTCACGTTATCTTTGCCATGTGGCAACATTAGACTTCTATGATGCAGGGATGTCATGACCACATTTATATTCTCTCCGCTTTAATTTTGGTTAATATGATAATCCAGAAGTCAATTCTCTCTGAAATAAAATATAGGTGTTACAAATCTAAGATGACTGCAAAGGAATATCCTAAACCAAGCTACATGAAACCATTTAAACGCTTTCTTTCCATTTTCCGTTTCTGAACAAATCTATTCAGACATTATCTTGAGACGAAGGAATAATTGTAGCTCTAATTTATTTGTATTCCTGTCAAATTCACAGCACACAGATGCTGCCTAGGAACTTCAGTGTGGAAGAAAGAAATGTGGAAGACCTTGCAGGTTCTACCTGTAATGCACAAGTATTCAACTTGAGCCCTTGGGAATTTTGTCTCAGGGGACAAAAATCACTTCCCTGCAAAGCGCAGGATTTTGTAATTTTTCTTTCTTCAAGAAACGGTCATAAACTCTCTTCAATATGTGGCAGCAACAGCAAAGCAACTGGCTGTTGGCATGGAATACCTGGATGCAGTATCAGCAGGATGTTCCAGGGGTTCTCTCAGAAAAAAGGGGATTTTTGCTGCTGCAGAAGCACCTGGTCAGAAGCATGAGCGGCCTGGGAGCTCACCATGGTATAGTTCTGATGGTTGCAAAGGGAAATAGGTGACTAAAGGCTCCAAAGACCTCAACAAATCTGCCCTAAACCGTTCTGGGTACTTTCCTTTAACTTCACTTTCAGGTGAAAAAAGGCTCTTGTCCATAATCCAGCTCCTGTGTGGGAGGAAAGAACTCAGCCCAGTCACTGAACTTCCATGATGATATTTCACAGTCTTAATTCGTTGTTTTGTAAGGAAAATGTCCTCTCAACATGTCTTTTACTGCGAGAAGAGCCAGAAGAGATCCCTGCAAGGTCTCCTGAAGGAGGAGGCAAAAGGGATCCCTGGACAATCCCTACGCTCTGCACTCACTGCATTTCTTCGGGTCTGACTAAATGAAACGTGGCGAGAAGATGGGAAGCTTCTTGTGGCTACTTAAATATCTAATAAAAAAGACAATGATGTTCTCTGAAAATAAAGAAAAGGATAACAAAGGAGCTCATTTTACACAGAAGAACAAACTAAAATTAAATAAATGCAGCAAAGACTAATTCTAGCCTTGAACAGAATACGTGGATTCCTTATATTCCCAGACCTTATTTTTACATGAAAGAACATTAATCTTAAATAAATAAAGGGGGAAAATAGTTTAAAAGCATTGGTGCAAAATGCAACAGCAGAGTTCTGCAGCAGGAAAATGATGGTCACATCAGTCTTTGCAACAGTGCTGGGACTTTGCTCTTTATATTATATCCTCAGGCAACGTTTTTTGCAATTGACACTGGAAGACCTGACTATTTTTCCTTGGGTGACAAAGATGAGAATTTAATTTCTTAGCCTTTTCCTTTCCAAACAACAAAAAAAAACCAAAATAGCACTTTCCTTTCTATGGTCAGTTCAGAGCATCTTTGAGCTTCCATTAGATTTGGAGATTAAAATCAAAAACCATAATCTGCCTACATAATCTGTGGGCACCAAGTGTAGGTTGGGTGCCATGAAGTGATAACAATTCTCTAGCAGTGATGCTTTCTGGCTTCTCTTTTTCATTAGGACAAAGTGTAGTACCACCCTACTTTTAGGCAGAGCCAAACTTTATGTCTACCTTGAGAAATTCTGAGCAAGTTCACAAAGCCAGGCATAAACTAATTTCATGATAGGAAAAGAGGGAATTACTGAGCACTGGAAGAGGAAAGTATCCTTCTTACCTCAATGGATTTATCAGCCAGGCCATAGCACACCTGATCTTTACACAAGTACCCAGCAGAAGTTCCTAAGGAAAACCTCTGAAAATAAGAGCTCCTGCCCTCAGGGGGAGCCCAAGGTGTGATTCCTGCCTGTTTTCCTGGGAACTCAGACAAAGACAAATGCAGAGTTCCCATCCCACGTGCCTGCATGTTGGGTCACCATACAGATGAGCACATCCTCTGTGCTACACCAGGGCGAGTCAAGAGCAGTCTGCTCCCCTGGAGCAAAACTTACCCTGGCCCTGGAGAGGAAAGTGGCACATTCTGGACACCAGACTAATTGAAGGCACCACTAGAATCCAGTAATTAGGGAGCATTACATGAATGTTACAACTGTTTCTGTGAATAACTACAGGTTTAATGTTTAGATTTATGCAATACCTTCTCATGACTCTTTTGGGTATCTGGTTCATTTTAAAGGGGTTTTTTTTCCTCCCAGGACACTTCCCATCGAACTTCCTACCAACCAGCAGAGATCTCTTATGCCACTTCCCAGGGGAAACCCACTCAACCCCACGACTGGACTGATCCAGAGACAGACTTTGGTCAATGTGGGGAGTTCTGTTTGCAAAAAGGAAAAGGGACCACATCTTGAGACCTCAGCAGATAGAATCTTCTCTTTTCACAATGTTGGGCTGTTAACTGACAATGCAGGATTCCTCATCTTCCCTAAAAATATCCTACAGACTGAAAGTGTAAATTTCCTGAATTTCCCTTTCTAATTTGTAGTGGCCAGTCTAACCTCACTGACCCTCATTAAAACTCCAATAAAGATAATCACTCCTGTAGTCATTATCAGAAATCATTATTTGTATTCAAGCCTCTTAAGAATCTCTAGATTTTGCTCTGTGCCATGAAACCACTATTGGAGACAAGAGCTGGATATATTGAAAAACAAAAATCATCCGTGGGATTTTTCCCTTTTCACAGTAACTAATGCTAACCTGTCCCAGAAGATTTGGAAAAGGTAACCTGCTTTCTAAATGCAGGAAAGGAAAGATACTTGAAAAAGATGAAAATCTTTTTGATATCAGAGACAAAAATGACTAACGTGCATTTTGCTTTCCAGCTGAGATTTAAAATTGATGCACAGTTCCTTAAAAACCCAGGTATTCGCACTAATTTAAAATTCATCTCTCCATGAGCACCAGAATCCATTACCCTGAGTGTGCAGAGTAGAGGAAGCAGGAGTCTAACCAATTTGTCAAAATAATTTTCCAGTTTAATTTTTTCGTGGTTTATAACAATAACAGCCATTTCAAGCAGTGTGATAAATCTGCAGATGTGTAAATCTCTGATTCCAAATAGATAGGTTGCAAATACCAAGATTCAGGAAAAGCATTTACATAGAAATACAAACTTTCCTTTCTAAATAAAAGCACTGATTCCTACAGTTAAGAACACTTTAAAGTATTTTCGTAGCTTCATTTTTAAAAGTCTCTAGAACATGTGTGTTTTGGAGGACCCAAAAAGGGTCTGGAGATTAAGATCTGTGTGCTTTGACAAGCTTTATCACAGCACATAAAAGATTTTGCCTTCTTTTTCCAGTGTGAGGATTGCTGTGGCTGGTACACAGAACGTGAGAGCAGGGACCCATCACTCCTGTGCTCCCCAATCTCCTGCCTCCACTCACAGGGAGAAAAAAAAGAACCCTGATGTTCTGGGGAGCTGGCTAGGGGCAGAGGCTAAGAGGCAGTTGTGATGCAAAGAAACACTTCAGTGGCTGCTAATGGCATGTTAGCTGTGCTGTAATACATAATGAAACTAAATTAAGTACAGGCAAACTTAATTCCAGCATGCATGAGCTTATTAATATTTGACTTGGAAACTGTAGGAGCGTGATGAGCACACGTGGGAGCAAAAGGAACAGAAAGAGCAGAAGAGAAAGGAAGGATATAATTATTATTTAGTAATTCTTAGATCAGCTTGGAAGTTGCTAAGCACTGTAAAAACACAGTGAAAGTGACAATTCCTGCATAAGCATTTTAAAAAAATCTCAAAACATATCACAAGAAAAGATCTAAGAGGCAGAGTAGTTAGTTCGAAGCCCTCCCTTCTATGTCAGTGGCAAAGGAGTACTTTAATTTGCTTTATGGCCAGTAAATAACAAAACCCTAGAAGATGCAGCAGGACTGACAAGACTGTGCAATCCTCACTGGGCAGCACACACAGCTAATGAAACACACTGGCTCGTTGCCTCCCGAGCTCCTCTGCCTTGCAGTGTTCTCCTACACCTGAGTATTCCTGGTTGAAAAAGGAAAGGCTGAAATTATAAATCATAGCTAGAAATAAAATGAGTTTGGCACATCCTAGGTATGAATTCATGCAAAGCATACACAGAACTACTTGAGTACCTAAAGAAATGAGCAAGCAGCATCTGCAAATTAATATTTTCTTTTGCTGCAGAGCACAAAGTGTGGCTTTCCAAAGGCAATGAGTCCGGAAGGGACATGATGCATGAAGAACATGAAGTCTCCTACTACCTCAAATGAAATGGCCTCTCTGACTGCAGGTCACCATTACCCAACAGCAACTAGAAATCAAACCCAAAGGTAACATTTGATGCTGCTGATCCTATCTCCACAGAAAAAGGGGTTTTTGCTACCATGTCTGAAGGGTTCAGAACTGCACCTCCCTCTCCTGCTCTTCATCCTATTCCATTACCGTCGGTGTTCTCGACAAAGCATCAGAGGTGAGTCTCCTTTGATCTCATAAGGTAAATATCCCTCCCTGAGCACTGCAGCAGATGAAGTACCATCACATTTTGTTAGTTAACAGAAAAACTGCAGGTCCACATACCTTGTTGAGAACGTGTTTTACATTGCAGTGTAATATTCAGTGATGTTATGTTACCAAACACTGAGCAACCTGACAGATACATCTGTTAGAAGTATAATTACACAGGATAACTTGTATTAGTGTCCCTCTCTGTTAAACAAAACAATGGATTTTCATTCAGAGGGGCACCTTGGAAGATTAATGGTAGTAATGAAGCATGAAATATTTCCTTCCTAGCGTGGTTAATCTGAAACAGAGGAAACAATCATTTCACCCTGGAGGGATAACCCTTTGAGGAGAAATTTCAGCAAAATAATGTATTGTCATATCTCATCCACATATGTCAACAAAGAAACTATCAGTGTTGTCCTTACTGTAATAAAGGCCAACAAGAACAAAAAAAGGAAATGCAATCAGCAGAGCCTAAAAACAGATGCACTGTGGTATCAGCAGGAGGGAGCAGGGAAGGCAGGAAAACCACGGCAAGAAGCAACAGTGCAAAGAGCAAAGGAGGACAGAGATCAGAAATTCAACAATAGGGAGGGAAGACAAAGGGAATTGTTTAAATAAAAGCAGTGAGGAGAAAGGTATTTTGGGGCAGTTTTTTAAGTTAGCCACATGAAGTGTTTGTCAGAGCAAAGGGCCACGGGGACAGGAGCAGGACGGCAGCACAGCCACCAGCACCACTGCAGCTGGGCGGTGGCAAAGCAGTACCACTGGGCACACACTGCAATTCCTAAACTGGCTCCTCTCACCCCTTGGACAGGCAGCACTTTGGCAATGCTGCTCTCTCTCCTGCCCAGCCCTTGTGGCAGCTCCTGATGGCACAGCAGTTCAGCAGGGGCTGCCCCCTGGCTGGGCCAGGACAGCACTAACTTCAGAACTGGGAGGCCACAGCACGTCTTAGACAATCTGTGCCTTCAATGGGCTCCACCAGCTAATACACAAAGCTAAGTACATACAGATGTGTGGATATGCCAGAAAAACAACACTTAAAGTTTGTTTTTTTTTAGTAAAGCCTTTTCAAGCAAACACTGGTGTCCACACAAAAAACATCCTTTGATAACAACTTAATAGAAATAGCATCATCCCTTCAGATTCTTACTAATGCTCTATCTTCAAAGAACACTCACAAGCCTTTCATTTTTGGCAGATAAGCCATGTGATCAATATTTTCAACACTAATCAAGGCCAAGAGCAATTTCATTTCTACCCTTCCCCTAAATTGAGCTGGAATCTAAGCAAGTGCATCACTCGTTCATTTTGCTCATGGTAAGCAGATTCAGCTGAAGGAGACAGAAGCTTTCAGTGGTAACTAATGCTGTTCAACTGATAATACTTTATCTCACATAAACATCAGTACACCAGGAAATGCTAAATTTTCCCTAGAACAGAAAAAAAACCCACATTAAATAACTATATTTCTAGATTCTTCTTTTTATACCTAAGTGCCTTTTTATTACTTGAACTGATGACTGCTGTTGTCCTGATAATTTTTTATTCTGCAAGATGTTTTATGCTCACAATATTCTCAGCGTGAAGCACTAATTAGAATCAGAAAACTGGTCTAGTCTCATAATCTTTTTCCTACCCACATTTACTGCAGGAAATGTCTTTCCTTTAGAGAGTGCACCTTCTCCCTTGTCAGCTGGAAAGCTGGGTGAGCATCAGGACTGTCACATCCCACTGTTCAGGGCTACCAAGAGCAAGTTACTTTCCACAGCACAGAGAGCAGAGCAGGCTGTCTCTCCTGAGCTACAAATGTGGTTTTGTTTGTTCAAATCATACAGCACTCACCATCACTACTGTGCAGCTTGAAGGCCCAGCACAGCCCAAGCTTTGAGGAAGCAGCATAGGTGCAGTCAGCAGCTCTTCCTTGGCAGGAGGTTTCATGTATCTCTAATTGGACGGCTTCTCTAGCAAGAATAACTCAGTTTACCCACTAGGCTGGTCTTAGGTCTTGTTTATAACCTCATCACAATGCAGCTGTGGCCAAAACACATCTTTGAGTAGGATGCTCTTTCTAGCACACTGTCCTATTTTTGTGCCACACAGCAGTCAGTATATTTTGTTGCTGCCAGGAAAAGAATAAGGGATGAAGTGTAGAGAATATCCCAGTGGCTACAAAAGTGCACTGCCATACTTCACTTCACTGGAAGAAAATGAAGCTTGACTATTGCAAGCTCTGTAGCAATCCCACAGACTTGCCTTTGGCTTTGAGAAGGCCATTTTGGCTTTATCCCTCTACAGCAGACACTTTAAAACGTGTCTCACAATCTGTTTTGGGTGTGTGGTTTTTTACCTTTCGTTTCTTCCCTTGATACTACAACATAAAACACACAAAAGAAGTTCCCTTTCCCAAACATCTCCAGAGCTAACAGGAGCTTACCAAATGCTGTCTGCTGTGCAAGCACAGATTTAAGGCAATTTTATAGGGCCTGTTATTTACCCTGCTATAACTGCTTCTTTGTTAGACGATGGCACTATAATTATCTGCTTTTATCATTAATAGCTTGAGTCAGCGGTTAATGCAGAGGTGACAAATCACTGAAATGCCTGACAGTTTATGGCTTTTAGCACTAAGGAATGTCTTTTTTATTTCCTATCCCTTGTGTGTATCATATTTCCTTTGGATGTTTTCTGTTCTCTTGCATACGCATGCCCATTTATAATTAAATATAGCTGATCATAGTTTATTCACACACAGCCAATTATCAAATCTCTGTTGTTTAGTGTTAGTACATATTTGCAAAGTGGTGGAACAAGAGGAAAATTTCTAACTGAGGCAGTACCAGAGTAGTATCTTCAGTCCTTTATGTCCACTCTGAAGCATCAGCCAGAAAATAAAGTACACAAGTTTGCCAGCCATCAGAAGGAGGGGGGGAACTGCCAGTACCCTCAGCTATACTCCAAAAAAATTGAATCAAATGTTTCAGGCCAAAAGCAGGAAAATGCTCTGCTTTCCCTACGAACTCAAGTACCCATGTTTCACTTGCATCACGTTACAGATGTACAGGCACACAGACCAAAGATCTCTGTCCCAAACCAGTGCTACCAGTGCCACCCTAACCAGAGTGCTGCAGAGAACAAGCCCTGTCCTGCGAGGGGCTGGGCTGTAAACATCAGGATCAGAATAAGGAATATCCCTTTGTCAGGAAATACAGCCAGCCTGGGACACCATTATTTACACACAGAGTATGTCACTACACTGGAGAAGATTCACCTTATGTAAAAGCACAATTAGGTTTAGTTCCTCACCCTCCTCACAAACACGCACCCCCACGGTTTGAAACGAAATGTAACCCCTTGTGTTGCAAGAAGTTGGTCGCTTTTGGAAGCCATCAGTAGTAACTGTTCAAACAAAACAAACTCCACTTCAAATCCACCGTAAAGCAAAGGAGCAGAAAAAGAAAGAAGCAGAAATTACCTTATCCGTACTTATAGCCATAAGGCTAGTTAGGATTCCTTCTGAGTAAAAAATAGAGAAGAACAACTGGCAAATGTCAGCCTCATTATCCTGAACTCTTTTTAGTAGTGAAACAAAAATTAGCCCTTAGATCTTTTTTCAACAGCTTAAACCCTTCTCTGTGTTAGAAAGCTTTCCATTTCTTTTGAATAACTATCACGTTATGGGAACATCTTTTCTCTTTAGTACTAAGAGCACATGTTTCAGCCTTAATGGCTATATGTACACTGTATTTGTCTTTCTACAAATGCTTGATGTTAAAATAGTTGGGGCATAATGTGGTGAAATACAGTGAGCAGGAAATAAAAGCTGAGCAAAAAGAACATTGAGTTCAAAGGTAATTGTTTCTCTATGATTCATACAGTTTTTTATATTTGCCTTTAGAAATACTAAAATGTGGAACATTTCAGCTAAGTAAAAGAATTCCTGAAACAATTCCATATAATACACATGCCACTGTTTAAATCCAAGATAGTGTTCTTCAGTCTTGAGTCTCTAATGTCTACAGAGAATACAGTTGTCCTTAACCTGACAGATCTCAATGGGAATTTTCCAAAGTAATAACTTGGTAAGAAATCAGATCCTAACCTGCTGCGTATTCCTGAAGCTCCAGTAAAGTTCACAGAACTGTGCCACTTCATGCAGGCGAGGGCTGTGGCACAATGCAATTTAATCCAGACAAGAACTGCCTTTCCAGCTGGCAGTTCAATGCTAATGCGTGGTTTTACAAGTCACTTGACTGCAACACAGAGCAGTTTCTTATCTTGGCTTTTCTGTCTCCTGCACACTTTTGGTCATTTATTCTTTGCCATTCTCCAGTAATGCATCTCTCAAGTGTACACCCACCTCCTCTTGAAGACCAGGGCTGTCCCTCCCAGATACGACTCAACAGTTACTGCTTTCTGGGACAGTGATGGAGCACAGCTAATTTTCCCTATTCATGATGTCATAACATCATTTATGGGAAGAGATATTGCTCATGTATCCACATCATCTATAGGTAATGCTCAGAAGAAAAAAAAAGACCAGCTGTCAGGTTTTGTAGTGTCTTGTTGTGGGGGGTTTTCCCCACTTATGTCCTTGTCCTATAAGGAAACCTCTGGCTGTTCTCAGTTCAGGATTAGTTGTGCAAACCCTTCCCCACCTCCATTTGTCCAGGTTCCTGAACTGAAACTCAACTGCATGGGTCTTAATCATGTTTACCTGTCTGGCATTACTGAGCCAGGAGCCCAGAGATATTTGTCCCTTACAGCTCATGTTTCTCCTTTCCCTGGGATCTGTAGAAACAAATGTGAAGCTGAGCGTTCCAGGTTTCTATGCCCTCCAGATCTCACATCCAGAGTTTCTCTCTGGAACCACACAGAGATGTACCAACTTTATGTGCCCCTTGAGCCTTGGTACAAATACATTCAGGTTTACCCACCACTTCAGCTGGTTCACCAGCCTCCGGTGGGCACTGTGGGCTGTGGAACTCAACTCCACGTGGATGGGGAAAGCGAGATTGGAACTAACACAGAGATTTCTGATGGCTGATCAGGAGTAACAGAGCAGAGAAGCCATTCTGCCTCAAGCCTCACTCAGAAAAGACCCCTCAGAGCCAATTCCAGGCAGCCCAGGCCATCTCCCATTTTGTGTGGTGCCCGTGGCTCCACGGAGAGCAGCATGAACAAAAACCATCACCTAAGAATTTTACTGTGTGAAGCACTCAAGGATTCCACTCAGCCACAAGTTTAAGATCAGAATATGAAGGCTAAACAGAACATTGCATAAGATACACCAAGAGGTCAAATTTCATATTGGAAGAAATGGGAGTGATACTTACTCGCTCCAGAGGGATGTTGTGAAGCTCAGTAAAGTTCTGTGTGATTCTCTGATGTGCCCTATCAATGCCAAGTGTTATTACCTCTAAAGAAAACAATCCCCCAGTGTCTCTTGCCCAAGTATGATTTATAGAGCTTGCCACAGAGCAAACCAAGGAGACAAGTCTGATAGATGCAGAAACAACAGCCTGTAAAAGAAAGGGTGCTGCTGGCATGGAGCTAACAGCCTGTAGAAATGGCTTCCTGCAAAAAGCAGGACTGTTTCACTGAACAGCTGTCCTGACTTTATGAGGACACTAATAAATCTTCCAACACTTTTTCTATTATGCTCAATGAATATCTATCCTACACCTTGAATGCCTGCTGGAAATGGTCAGTTTACACAACAAGATACTTCTCCACTGGACTTGCAGATACATTGATTATGCTGGCTCCCCTCTCCTGACAGCATCCAAGAAAGTCACACCTGAAATCCCCTGAGGTTTTTTGAAGTTCTTCTTCTCATGCCTTTAGTTCAAGGCAGCAACAGATCACTCAGGTTACCTCCCTAAAGTTTCTCTTAAAATATAATTACAAGCATAGAGGACAACATTTTCTATTTTTCCCTATGAATTCAGGAAATTCAAATGCAAAGTCAGTTGAAGAATATACCTACCATCCTAAACACTCCATTCCTTAAATATGATGCTCATTACTATTTCAAGTTACTTACAGCTGATATTCCATCAGAAAACAGACAGATTCAGGGTACTTCAAATACACTTCATGTTATAAGATCAGAGAAAGATTCACAGTGATGAAACAGCATTTATAACAACTGCTAGAAATGAAATAATCCACAGTAGCCTAACTCATGATGAGAGTCAGTAATAACTCAAATTCAGTGCAAGGCAGAGACACTATTAACTTGTGACCCAGTAAGCCAGCAGCTGTGAAATAAAGTGTTCACTTAAAAAACAGCAAAACTCAAAACCCAACAAATCCCATCAGAAAAAAGACTGAACATGTTGCTTATAAAATGTTTACACCCAGTTCACCAATTTGTGCAGTAATGATACTTAAAGTTTGTTTCTCCTGAATGGCTTTGAGATGTTAAACGCAAAACAAGAACTGGAGGATTTGAAAACGGAGAGCACATAATTGCTACCAAAAAAGAGATGGTATCAGCACATTGCACACACCCAGTGAAATCCATAGCCATGGCTATTTTCAGCTATCTCCATAAATTCCATTTTGTCCTCTCTTTTGAGTTGATACATTCATGTTTTTAATTACATTTCCTGTAACTGTTTGTGTTTCGTGGCACAAAAGCGGGTCATGCTGAACTCAGAAATAAAGTAAATCAGCTGAGAGCGTTACTGAGGGAGGGATGCGCAGAAACACCCTGGGAAGGTTGGGAAGGAGGGAGTGGGAAGTTACGGACGGGGTTGGAAGGCTTAAGAGAGAGAGTGGGACACAATGTCACTGCTTTGTGGCATGAAGCAAAACAGAAAGGTATTCTCCAAATCTTCCTTATCCAATGTTTTCCAGGTTCCAAAAGGAACAAAGAAGAGGCCTGTACTCAGTGGGGTTACCTGAGTATACATCTGACCTAATGGGCTTTTCAGTATATTTAGAGTTGTTACACATCGTGATTCTTTTGACATTTATTTTTAGGATTGTGCCAGATTCCTGCTCTGCAAACCTTACTTCCCCAAACTTGCTGTTAAAGCTCTTTAAAAAAATTTGATTTGCTGGTTTATGAGCTAAAACGAGCAGTTTTGCTAAAGACTGTAAATGGCAAAATTTGGTTTCTTTATAAAAAAAACAATCAAACAAACAAACATACATTTGCTTTTGTGAATTTTGTTAGTTTTTCTAATAGAAAAAGTTGACCAAAAAGTATTTTCAAATATTTTTAAAGTACAGAAAACATACACAAAAAGCCTTGTGAACATCATATGATTAGAGAATTAGAGTGTCCACAGTGTTTAAATAATATTTCTGGTGTCTCTAAGGCTCTGCATCTCAGCTCCACAGAAAGGTGAGCACAGTAAAAAGTACATGCACACAAACATTTCAAAATGCAAAAAGGATTAGAAATTTGTAAGATAGAAAATACTAAGAACGGCGACAGCAGAAACCCCCAAAGCAAAATCCTGCAAACTGATGTCAGGAAGAGCTTTACCTGTTCCACTGACAGGGCTGCATACAACTATTACGTGGTTGGGAGGTCTGTGAACCCACTCTTTGCTATAGAACAGGGAGCACTTCCCATTCCAAGAAAACCTAGTGGAGAAACACTAAAATAGGATATTGCCTCTTTTTTTCCCGGGAAATCCAACTCTTGCTGTATGGCCAACTATCACAAACTCTATAAAGAAAAGGGGTTGAGGTTGGATCTTCCCAGGGTGTCCTGATGGAGTTGCATGGAAACTCCTGCTGATGTCTGATGAGAAATGTATGTCCTCCTGGAAACACATGCCAAATGGAAGAGACGCTGAAGTGGAGGAAGATGTGGTGCCCTGAAGCCAAATAATATCATCAAATGTAAGAGCAACTTGTCCTGACGGCAAGATTTATTAAAAAAATGCAAATTTCCAGCAGGACCTGAACTGTCTCAGATGAAAGAGGACTGAGAACTGGTGTTTGGTTTGCTTATTATCCTTTCCTGTCTTCACAGTACCCACAGCTAATGAGAGGTTCAATCTGAAATTTCCTATCAGGCAATTTTTTGAAGTCAAAAGCACAAAGAAATTACAGGTAAGGAGACTTGTACAGCTACAGAGGATATGAAATTTGAAGTTTAACCAAGACTTATGTTCAATTTACATGACTGCAAAAACCCGTTATCTGATGGGCATTGGTGAGTCAGCAGATGTCTGGAGACAGGAGAAACTCCTCCCTCTCTCCCTCCTTGTGTCTTTCCTGAAGAAGCTTCTCAGCTTCAAAGTCATCTATAGCTGCAAAAACAACTCTGAAAATTTGACATTTTAACACTAGAATCCAATTTCATCTTGTTTGGCCCTTGACACCCGATTTTAAATACATTTAAGTATCTTAAAACATGTGCATTGCCAGCTAGAACACCCAGTGCTGCCTACCTAAGGAATTCCATTAGGACACCAAAGTGCACCAAGTTTAACTAAACAGCCCAGTGCTCCAAGAAGATGTAAAGCTTTCGAGGCCAATTTGTAGCAATGGCCACATGCCAAACAAACTGCTGTGCAACAAGTGATTGATGTCTTTGCTGACATCCCCCATTTCTCTGCCAGCTTCCTGCAGCAAACCCTGCACTCCCGTGAAGGAGGCTGATGGTAACTGATACCTGCTGGGAATCTGCCCCTTCTCAGCCATGGATTTCTTTGGGCAGCCACTCACAACTAAAATCTACTCTTGGAGAGCTGAGGCAGCACTGTTTCACACATAAATATAGCCACCTCAATTTGTCTTCCTGTGCCCCAAATTGCAGGGATAATTAAAAACAGATTTTTTTTTTCAAGTCAAGGAAATAACACTTATTTAGAGCAGTTAGGAACCCAGACCTCCCAAAAAAACCCTAGAGAACTCCTTGTCTGAGAGCCAACAGCCTGTAGGATGACATGGGAAACAATAAAACTAAAAAACCCCGAAATAATCAAACAATGCATTCCTCACTCTTGGGACTGAAGGACTACTGCTGCTTGGATTGACATCTTAAGGTGCCCATATGAGCAGGGGCTTTGTTGAGACACAGACTGAGAGTCAAGCCTGGCCAGAGGAAATCGGTTGATGACAGATTCTGTATCTACATTCACACAGCAAGGCTGAATACAAGGCACATGGGATGCACAGTCCAGCAGGCACTGCCCTGCAACCAGAGTCTCCTCTGGTCGAATGCTGAGGTTCACTTGCTGGATGAATTGGAAAAAAATTTTATCTTTTGGCCACTGAATGGGATGTATTTTAATGACACCTTAAACAGAATGTTAAAATGCTAATGCAGCTAAAAATGCTTCAGAATCAATTGTGATAAATAGAAAACAGTGATTAAAATAAAAGTTTTCCATCCCACTTTGTCAAGCACAGGTACCATATTCCCCAAATTATCCTTTAAATGAGCTAACTTCTAAAGAGGAATCACTGATGCTGTTACTTTTACAGCAAGTATATTGCAAGTACATAATATGTGAAATGTTTGGAAGGAGAGCTCAGGACGGAGTCCAAAACATTAAATATGATAAAAGTATCACTTATAAGTAGATGCAAAAATATTTTTCCTAGTTTCCAGATGCAAAACATTCCACAGATGAGATTCAGAGGTCAGGCCCAGCTTTGAAAAACATCTTCATATAAGAGTTCATTTTAAAAAATTAGCGATTGCATCACATTATATTACAGATATTGCATTAGTTACAAATGTAGTTCTCAGCAGGTCTGGAGAGCCCAGACCATCTGCTCAAAGTGCCAAGGACAACCACTTGACTTCAGTAAACATAAATAAAGATGCACCATAAAGACAGACCCACTGCAGTTGAGTAGATTTGCTGTTAAAAAGTGAAACCTGTTTGGTTTCCAAGCACCTGATGCAGCTTTAGGAGTGAAATGAGTGAGATAACAGCATTTACTAATGAGTCCTCACTACTTTTTGGTATTTATTAACATGATTACCTCCGAATGAAGAGAAATGTTTATTTTTTATCTAAATACTTCACATGGGTTGTGCCAAGTCCAACAGTTGCCAGCTGTAAAACTGACAGAATATTTACGGCGGGCTCTAACAGCAGCCACAGCTGATGGAGACTGCCCTGGCAAGCTCTTGAAGTTTCTCCTTGAATAGGTCTTAGCTAAACTGTAATACATAAAACATAACTTCAGCACACAGTAATTTGGGCTTGGGTTTTTCCTCTTCTTGTACGTTAGATTTCGTTTTATTTAAATGCAGCATTTCAAGTCCCTCTACTTATTTTTTTACAAAAATCTGAGAGAAACAAAACATCAATCTGAAAGATAAAGAAAACACAGTCTGTCTGTTTCTATGGTTATTTTAAATCAGGTTTATGCAGGCTGTGACAGGGGTTTATTAAATCAAAAGCCAAAGACTGAAGTGGCAGTTCCAGTCGAATTGAATGAAAGCTAAAATAACTGCAGTCAAAGAAAGGGTCAAAGCCTGTGTATTGCTTCATTAGCAACTCTCTTTTATTTGTAGCAATGATTTTTAAGGTGCTAAATGTTGTGAGCACAGAAAGATGCAAATGAAAGGCCCTGGACTGAGGCCCGACGCAACAGAAGCTCTCGCTGGCCTCAGTGCCCCCAGCCCCACCGTCACAACCAGAACCTCTCCAGGGGTTTGGTTCCCCCTAAAAGCTGTGTGCCCTGTGTGCCACAGGGAATTTCGGTGGGAGGGTGACCTCCATCCCTGAGGAGGCTCCATCCCCTCCCTCTCAGAACTCCACGCTGTGGTACATCATGAGAGCACGAGCCAAAACCCCAGAACGGCCACAGCACGTCAGACACGGTCCCCTTAGCCAAAAAGCCTATTTGCTGTAGGAGATGATTCAGGAAAAGGGTAGAAACCAAGAAAATGTATTCTCATGGGTTCCAGCCTTAAACAAGAGCAGCTTTTTTTGAGATAAAATTCAGATGGACACAATGATATTAAGAAAAACTACTGATTCTCCATGGCTTTGTGAAAGACACTTTGTGTTTAAAAGAATGTTGTCTGATAACTCGGTGGAAAATCCTCAAGGCTTTTCTTGAGAAACACTGATATTGTCTCTGTGTATGTATTTCTACTTATTTTTTCTTCTTCTTCATGCCATTATTGATCTTAAAGACCTCATGTCCTCTCACACTGGCTGGAGAGCAGCCAGGCAGAAAGGGACCTGGGGGTGCTGATCGACAGGAGGCTGAACATGAGCCAGCAGTGTGC
>JAYRBT010000010.1:24963584-24989574 GCA_036023395.1 Myiotriccus ornatus | reverse complement strand
TTGGAGTTGGATCAGGGGTTGGACTTGATGATCTTGGAGGTCTTTTCCAACCCAATCTATTCTATGATTCTATGATAATTTAAACAAGCATGTGCAAGATTCTCAGTGATATTCTGAGCTGTGAACGTGTTTCCATTTCACATGAGTCCTGTTTCATACTCATTTAATGACACCTAAACCTGTATTAAAACATGCTACAATATAACAAAGACCTCAGCATTTCAAGAGCACAGGTTTTCAGAGGAGAAAAAGGTCAAAATCTATTAAATAAATTCTGCCACCTGCAAAGAGACAACTCTGTCAAAGTGATGCTAGAACTGATGGTTTTGTGATACTTACTAATAGTATCTACAAGGACCTGATGATCTCCTGGTAAACCTCCCAGGAAACCTTTCGTAAGATCTGTGAGGAAAGGAAACCAAGTGTAGAGAGTCTGTTGTGTTTACAAAACCAGTGTTGGGGTTTTTTTATAGCACCTGGTTTATTTTTCCAATTCCATGAAATACGTGGTAAGAAATAAAATGTTACAAATACCACAAAATTCACGGTGGCACCTGTTACCATGAATTAAAGACTTTCTTCAACAAAATGTTGCACAGCAAACAACTGATCAAATTAATCAATCTATTGACCACCTTGACTTTTCTTCCAAGCTTCAGCCATTTTCCTCTTGCCTAGAGACCAGGTAACCTGGCTGTCTGACAGATAACTTCCATTTCTGACCTAGATCCAAACTGAAATGGTTCTGGCTTTTGTTAATAAATTATATAGAAGTAATTCAAACTACTCAAGAGAGAAAGAGTCCAGATTAGAGTTATTTCTGGGTTTTATTATACCTTTCAGTTTTCTAACTTCCTTTTAATTTTTTTTCCACCTCTAAATCTGAGAAGGACTTCTAGTTATCATCTCTTTCATAATCACACTGGAACGGGGGAACAAAAGATGAGAAGGAGGGAATGGAAGCAAATGAGAAAACCCCAAAGTATTTGGTATTGGAAAAAATCTGGAAAAGTAGGAGGCTGGTGAGATCACTTAGTAGCAAAGCTACTTCCAAGAACAGGCCATATTGCTAGTTTAAAAAACAAACAAACAAAAAACCCACAAAAACCAGAAGCACTACAACAAAAACACAATAAAACCCCAGACACACCTCTCAGAAAATAAAATCCACACCAACAGAAAAGAATGTTAGATGAAAATATCTTTACATTGCCAGTTGAGGGTGCAAATTCTCCAACCAGAGGTCTCAGCATGTGGCTTCTTCAGGTTTGTGCCAGCATGTGTGAGAAAGAAAAGTATCTTAGAGGAACCATGAGACAGATCTTCAGCTGATGCTTTCACATACTCTCTGTCGGGCCAGAACAGCAAGGATGCTTTCAAAACAGCTTCTTAGGAGCAGCTTTTCCTTTTCCCGATCCCAGAGAGCAAAGAGAGTGCATAAAGCAAAACAACCCCCCCAAAAAAAATAAATAAACGCAAGAAAGGAAAAATACATCTCAAGCCAAAAGGTGTTATTCAGAGATTACACTGGAGCAGCAATAGTAAAGAAGAATAAGTGTGCAACAAAACAGGGATATTGCTGAGTAATTCCTTCTGAGTTTTTAAATGGTCAGCAAAATGGTGGAGTTCCGTAACACAGATGAGTTACAGCCAGAGACAGACAAGTGTAGTGCACCCTTAGGATTAGGGGAACTTTTTCTGGGACGAGAAAAGATTTTTCTATTTTCTTACATAAAGCATTTGTTTCTTAATTTTCCAGGCATTCCAGCCAAGCTGCTTAATCCAGCTGCAATGTTTGTTTGATATTCTAATATCCCACCCTCAGCACTGAGGCTGTTAGGAAATGTCTTCCTCTTCCTTCTAAAAAAAAAAAAAAAGAAAAAAGAAAAAAGGAGGGGGGTAAGACTCTAGGGAAGAAAATGCCTCTTGAAATTTTCTATTTCAAAGAGCAACTAAATGATAACAGCAGCTGTGCACGGGTACCACCACGCTCACCAGCTCCCCTCCCTTCCTCCAGGGTGACCCAGAGAAGATCACAGTGGCCAGAGAAGTGTTGTCAGAGGGAAGGGTCTGCAAACCCACAAATGGAATATATTTCCAAGCATCCCAGGCCTCTCCAGTTTTTCCAGTACAAATCACGTCACACACTCACTGCCACTTGGCGTGGGGCACAACGGCACATGGTCAGTACAGAAGGTACTTTCCAGAACTCTCAGATGTGGCAAGGGAAGAGCCTAAATAAATGTGCAGGGGGGTATTCACACACACCACGTTCAGCCATACACAGGCTATAACACCTGAAGCAATGTCACCATTTTCGTTATTATATTTCAGTAGGATTTTTCTCTAACTGAAAAAGTGTATTTTTTATTGTTTGCTTCAAACATTTCTGCACTTTCCCTTCCAAGAGTTGTTTGGGGATGCACACAATAATTGCTGCCAGGATGTGCTATTAAAGCTGGTAGATTTTTAGACTCACACAATCAGAGCTTGGCAGCAATCTGCTCCAGTGTAAGACATTCCCTTTATGAAGGCAGCACCACCAGGGCTCTGCAGGCTGGAGACAAAAGTTTCCTATTCTCTTTTCCCCAGGACGGAAGAGTGAAGAATAAATCTCCCCTGGACTTGAGGCTTTCATGCAGCCACACAGTCCTTTAGGTCTGACTGTGCTGTTGTGGCTAATTGGTCAAATGGGAGATTAGGGACAGAAGGAATAGGGAGACCAGCCTGGAAAACAGGAGAAGTAAAATTCATCTTTCAATCTTTCCACCATCTCCTTTACTTCTGCCTTAAAAAGTTAAATATTTTTTTGTAAGAATCTCCAAGGGAATATCTGAAAGTCACAAGTTAGTGTCCTGTCTTTGTTCCCTGGGTCCACAAATAAACGGTACGCAGCTCCCAGAGAAGTTTTTGTGCAATACAACTTTTGTTTCAATACAACTGATTTTCCCAGGTGCTGTGACTTTATATTTGTGTCTTTTACAGAAACCGAGTTTTCCTTATGTTTGTTTGAAATTCAAAACAAACTAGGACATTGTTTTAGGATCATTGTTTCAGAAACCTACTTGGGCAAACAAAGAGCACAAGGTACTTCCAGGATCTGACAGTTACGAGCCGAGATGTTGATTTTCTGGAAATCTTCTATAAAATCCCAGTGAGCATCCCATCACTTACAAGAATGTTTGTGGGAAGTGAGCACAGAAAAACGAGCAAACAGAGGCAAAGTGAATTCATCTGGAGACGGAGCTGCAAATTCAGGACACCTTTGGTGAGCTCTGGCTCAAGCATTGCATCCTGGAGCCAGCAGAGACTCCTGAGACCATCCTTTGACAGTTCACCCTGTGTGAGGAAGGGGCTCAAGCAGACAGCAACCATGTTCTTGGGCTAATTCTGCCCCACCTGACCAACCCTCTTCCACAGAAAACAAACTCTTGTTCAAAAGACAAGAAAGAAGGAAAGAAAGAATAAATGTTTAGTGTTGAAGACATATGAGATGTTTAAAAATATACTTTTTGTATGTTCATGAAGTGTACCAATTATTCAAGCTATGCATTACTGAACTTTAGGTGTGTCTAAACAAAATATTTAAAAGGGTCCAAATAATTTTATCATATTGACAGTACAGCTAGTGTAAGGAATTCCACACCAGCTTAACAGCAAGCAATCAGGGAACAAAACAGCAGGTATGATTTAGATTTAAAAAAAAATACAGGGCCATTCACGTAGCAAATAATTTCTCAGCTTACTTGTACACACTGCTGCTTGCTCTAAAAGAAAGCAGCTTGGTTGAAGTGGTGCTGTATGAGCCTGGCCACGAGGGCACTGCTGCACAGCCACGCAGTGCCTCACACATGGAGAGGAATATCGGGTTGTTTCAGTAGCAGAACATGTGGAATATGGAAGGCACTTGGGCCACTGCAGGGGCTGAAGGCTTCTCTCCACCTTCATCATTAAGTTCCAGTGTCTACCACTCAAAAGAGATTGGAAAAGTGAAGGGTTTCAAGGGCAGATCAAAGCAGCACCAGCCAGAGAAGGAGAGAGAAGGGAAGGAGTGAAGATGAAGAGAGTGCATGGCATGCAGGTACACATGGAGCAGAAGGGGGAACAGTCCCTCTAATCATCTTTTCTATTAAGAAAAACAATCCCACAGAAACTAACGCTGAGGAGCACAAAGCTGGCCCGGCCTCAGCGCTGGAGGGTGGCAATTACGTCAAAAGGCAGATCATGAAAAGGTTTCCTTTTCGTGGTAGGTAAAGGTGAAGTGATATCATTCCAAAACATTAATTCTCTCCTGGGAATCAGAATACACCCACCCATAGTTATTCTCCACACTGGGAATTTCTGAGAGTTTCTGAAAGAATTCTTTGTCGCCTGCTAGAGATGGGCAGTGTGGGCCCAGGGAGCTGCTCAGCCCTGATGACAGTGGTCTATGTTAACCTACATATGAAGTCCAGAAATAGATAAAAGAGAAAACAATAGTACTTCCTCAAAATTTCATCTTAATATAGTGCTTCTGTATCATTAAAAGTCACACACATCACCCCAACTTTCTGAAAATGACCTTTCAGACAGCTTGCTACCTAATATATAAGCTTCAAAATGTTTTAGATACAGCAGTTCTTTCAAACTACATTAATATCCAAAACTTTTGTTTTGACAGACAAAAATTAAAAGCTTTTTACCTTCCATGAATCATTCTCTGATTGAGTTTCAGTTAGTTTTCAATCAAAAACTTGATCCTGTTCACCCTTAAATAGTAAAAGTGTTAAAAATTAGTGGCTGTTTTCTTTCAGTTGTACTATAGCAGCTTTTTTATTCCCCTGTGAGTTTAACAATATGTGTATCCTCCCACTGCTTCAGACTCCTGATGTACAGAGAGGTAGATTGGGGCAGGCTGTGTTCTCGTTTCTCCAATTTCATGTTAGATCTGACAGGAGGAAAAACTACACACTTGTCATCCTTTTTCAGACACTTGGTCCTTTTATTCAAGATGCTTTTCATCACATTTTGCTTCTCCTACAGCTTTGATCTCCCTTTACAAAAGGCAGGATCCACCACTGTACAGGAATGTGAAAAAATTCCTCGAAAAGAGCCTCTAAAATATTGTGCCTTCTTTCCCTACCTTTTTTTTTATTATTTCCTATTCTCTCTGTATGATGCCATAGGGTTCCTCATAAAGTATCTGCACTAAAAAGTAAACCTTTTCAAATTAATTTCTCCCATGGAAAAGTCCTTCTTCCTCAGATAACCCCAGGGCACAAATAGGATCTTTTTAGGTATTCCTGCTTGTTTTCCCTTCCATCCATTCTCTCTCTAGATCAAGGGTTCCTGGACTCAGCCTGCACAATCTTATCATGCTGTTTACCCAGTTTAAATGCTTGTCTTCACAGAGTCTAATACTTCATCTGTTCATTGCAAGTCGCCTTAATTCACCAAGTTGATTAAACATTTAAAAAATACAAAATTAAATATTCATGAGAACCAGTTGTGTGTGCCCCTGCCCTGATTCTAGCCCTGCAGAAATATAAACAGTCAGTATGGCTGATTAGTGCAATCATAAAGGCATATTCCTCTCTTCTTTTCCCTGCATCAGAATAATTTTCTTTAACTTTTCACCGGGTCACATCAAAGTATTTGTTCACTTCTGCACTGTTCTCTTTCTTTGCTGTAGCATATTTCTCGGTTACCAGAAGCTGAGTCACTGTTCTTACCTCAGCCAGCCACACTGCTGGATAACTAAACACTGGCCATAATAACTCCTTTTTGAAAAACTCAGGTGCAGATCAGGGCAGCTGCTGGAAGCGCAGTGTAACAGAACAATTGCTGTCAGCTGACACGCCTCCTTCCCGGGCACCAGCGAACAGGATGGTTCCCAAAAGGGATGGAGATTCACAGAGACAGACACAAATACTGCCCAAGGCTGAGAAGTGCCTGGGCACACAGCACAGACAGAGAAGGGGTGCACTAAAGCACGGGATGAACTGGGACAGCTCCGTGGACATCACGTTCTCCCACCCCAGGGGTGGCAGGGGCAGTTGGCCCCAGGAACAGGGAGAAGGGAGCACAGTCATTCCTCAACTGCCCCAGATGTGCATCACTGCCCAAAACTGTCACCCAAACACTGTGTGCACATCCTGGCTTTGGCTTCAGGCAGACCTTCAATTGATTAAAAACCATTGCCTTATTCACTGAACATGAAGAAGAGAGGAGAGAGCTGAGGAAAGACAGGCAGCACCAAGGGATATTCAGACCCAGCAACTCCCACTGCTTATCACCCAATTTCAGCACTTTTACATTCAAGAAAATTTCAGCAAAATAAGGGGAGCTAAATTTAACTCAGTCCCATGGCTGAAAGGTGCAACCTGAGGAGTGTTTCCAAAAATGGATCTGGATGGGCTGACCTGTTTTCTGACATAACTGAGTGCACCATCACATCATAAGCATGAAGTACAGCTCCAGCAGAAGTCAAGGTCCTGCAGGAAACACCATTCCTGCCATCAATATTCCTCTTTTCCAGGACTGACTCCTGCAGCCCAGACAGGTAACTTTGATTTCAGCTTTGGTCATTAAAAATATGGTTCTGTCTTCCTCCCACACATAATACTTGCAGAAAGAAAAAGGGACTGAAAAAAACCTTCGACTTAAGACAGAAAACTTTAAGTCATTATATCAGTTTTCATCTCAGAGGTTTTTTCTTAATGGATTTATTTCCAGCAGAAACACAGTTTAAAAATACATTCACATTTTAGTATTTTTTTCTTTTTTTCTTTTTTTAATAAGAGATAATGACATCCTTTTAGGGAGCTGGATAGAAAAGAATTTTTTTTGTACTTAAATTTCTTTATTGTGGCTTTGAATCCCCAGGTCAACATGTCGAAGTTGCTCTTTACAGCCAGTACCAGCCTCAAACAGCCACTTTGCAGGATTTGCAGTAACATGCTCCCTCACCCTGCTGCTACAATTATTCTGAGATATGCACTGCTCAGGACCACTGCATGCTACAGAACTTACAGTAATGGTAAAATTAGTCAGTCTCCAGCAAGGTTCAGGCCACTACTACTGAATACTGATGTCATGTTTAAATAAGTCCTGTATTAAAGCAGCGAGTGGCTTTTGACTATTTCCAGACTTTGAGGTATTTTCATACTGCAACTATAGCTGCACTGTGAACATATAATTAGTATTTCTCTTCTAATGCCACCTTCTCTCCTTTCTCCCCAGCCCTTCCTGTTGCTGTAATTCCTTCCCAGCTGCTATCCCACCCAGCTCCCTCTGATTTGGAGCCACCACCTGACAGGGACAAGCTTTAAAAGTGGAGGTTGTCTTTATTTTCATCAAGAGCAATCACAGCTGCAAGTTTCAGTACCCACAGAGGCTTTTAACTGTGACTTTTTATTAGAAGTGCTAAATTGGGAGTAATAAAAACTCCCAATTTAATAGTTTAATAAAAAGAGGAAGCTAAAAGCCAGCATGGCTGTGGAGGAGCAGCAGTGAGACCAGAGGTGCCAAATATTTGGGTTTTAAATGGCTAGGCTTTCTCCTGTATTTTATGATTATGAAGAAAGGCTCTCCAGTGAGCTGCTCTGGGCATAGACAGATTTCTGCTTATGAACTGGAGAATATCCCTGTGTACTTAACTGTGCCCTGACAAACACTGAGCTCCTCCCTGGATGCACTGTGACTGCATATGGGGGCCTCCTGCACAGCTGCTGGGAGCAAAATGTACTTTAAGTCCTAGCTGGGATTTTATTATGCATTCTGCAGCCAGACCTGAGGCCCAGCTCTTTGAAAGAGCAAAAGATTTATCTACAAACAGGGGAGTTTTTTCTGGGCTTTTGAAACTGGCTCTGCACATCGTATACATTTAAAATCTGGCCCTTATTTCTTGTAAGAAATTTGGGGTTATTTTTCAGAAACAAGGTAGGGTTCCAAGGCTGGTTTCGAACAGCAAGGGGTAACCACGAATTCAGCCAAAATGCAACTGGAAGCTTGCATCCAAGTAGCCAATAGCAATCTATATGTCACCACTGTCACATAAAAAGGCCAGACTTCCAGATCCAAATACTGCCAGATCCCCCCAGTGATCCCCCCAGATCTACCCAGTGCCTGGTAGCACATTGAGCTTTCATTATTCTGCACTGCCAGAAATATTACAGGAGTTTAGTTTTATTTTCAGATGCCTGAACAAAACTGGACTAGAACCAGTAATCCCACCACTAAAAAAAAAAAAAAAAAAAAAAAAGAACCAAAATCAGATGAAAAAACAAAACCTGTAATAGAAAACAGAGACTATCCCCACGCATATTCTTGGGGTGTTTATGGTGAGATCCTCTCAAAAACAGACTCCCTGTGCTGAGCTGCTGCTCCTGGGTCCGTTTTCCCTTCTCATTCTCCCCACACAAATTCAGCTGCTCCCTCCCCACTGTCCCAATTTCTTCCACAATAATGAAGATTTACCAAAGATTTACCAATGCCATTTCCCTTCCCTGACACGTTTCTTCTCCCTTCACCTCATCAGCTTCACCTTTACAGCAAAGAGCCCAAAGGAACACACGACAATTCCAAGTCACAAAGGACAGATGCATCTCAACACCTTGTGAAAAGGCTGAGAACTGGAAAAACCTGATTACAGTAGAAGGGTTTAGAAGCAGATTAATGTGCAAAACACAACTCCCAAACTTGTTCAGTATTTGGCCCAAAACTGCTAGATAGTTTGAGTTTAATTTAAAAATAATTTTTAAAAAAAATAGGAAAATGTTTCAAATGTCAAAAATCCTGATGGTTCTGAAATAGAACCTTACACTCCTTCCTTTTTTATTTTTTAAATAAGGCCAGGAGTCAGCTTTGTGGTCCATAAAAGCCCTAATATTGCATGAGTTAAACAAGAATGAAGAAATAATTTTGGAAAAGATACGGTTTGGTCAGAAGTCATTCACGGGCCTAGCTACACATGCTAACTACAGAAGAATCAGCAAATTCCTAAGAAAAACAATCTGAAGGATAAATTTTTTATTTAAAATGAACTGACAATTTTGCAACATTTATCTAAATAGGAACAATTCATTTCTTATTCTTGGGAATAAAGAAAGGATAGACTTTAACTAGATTGCTTCAGCTGTCCTTGTCAATATTAGTACAGAATATCAGCACACAATCTCTGCTTTAAAAAAATATTTTAAATGTACTTTTGTTTTAATTATTTCCATATGCTAAAGCAAGGCATTCTAGACTTCAGATAGCTGTTTTTACCATCCCGTAAACTCTAGCTAGAGTTTTTAACCTTCTGAACGTCTAGATCAACCAGTCCTAAAATGTTATACAAGGAATTTTACAGGTTTATTAAATGACTCCATTAAAAAGTGCTTATTACTGGGGGAGTACACAAAAGTTAACAGGCAGAAATTATTCAGGGCTCTGCCTCATGCAGCACAAAGCACCATCACCACATCAAGACAACAATCACTGCTGGATGCCACCACAGTCTCAAAAGAAACTGTCAGGGGATAAGGAAATTTTGAGGGAGACTAAACCAACTGTGTGTGCCTTGCAACAGTTCCAAAGGTCACAGAGGTCTGAGGGGCAGAGGGCAGGGAAGGATCCAAACCCCGTGCTCGGGCAGCTCTGCTGCCACTGTTAGCAAATTCCCATGCAGGGAATGAGCAACTCGGATGTGGCTCCTGCTTCCAGTCACACTTTCTGCTTTAATTGCCCAAATCCTACAAGACTGTTCCCAGCACTCTCTCCAAAGATAAGTGTGTGTGTGTATATATATATATATGTGTGTGTATATTTCTGTCACTTGATTCTTCCACACAAGAACATTCCCATCCAGCCCTACTCCGAAAGCATTTGTTTCACCCATTTTAGTATTTGTCACTTGAGAAGTTTCTATTCCCTCCCATCCCAGCAACTGCTTTCAGGAGCCTGTGTTAGTCCGTAACCTTTGTGATTCCCTGTTCAGTGACATCCCACTGGGCAGGGAAGGCAGGCTGTACTTCAAAACATGCCATGTGCATTAGCAGTTCCCATGAAAACAGAAGAGCATCAACTGCTGCAATGAAGGAGGGAGCCCAGACAGGGCATCATTGGCAATTTGGGGCTTTTAGGAACTGAAAGAAAAAAATAAATCCAATAAAACTTCTTGCATCTGTTCCACTCAGTTCTTTCCAAATCCAGGTAAAAGACCACTACCCTATTGCTTTTGATTTTTATAAAGCCTAAATCTCAGAAAAGACTACAGTTAAAATTATTGTACACAAGTTCCCTTTATAAGGACTGTCACAGATATTTGATGCCTTTTCAAGAACTTCTGGCATATCTCTTTTGATGAGTTTTGTTGTTCTTTGCTTGGTTCTGGGAAGTCTTTGCATAAATGCTTTGGGTTAGAGGATGGAGTTTTTTGATAGCACAAAGAATAAAAGTTCTATTTGAGTAGTGGATTAACAAAAATGGTTAGGGATTATATAAAGAAATATTTCTTTGTTGAAACAGATACTTTCTTACTAAATTTTCATGAAAATTTTATCAGGAAAGGCTTCTGAGGTTCATGATGAAATTCAAACCCACAGCCTAAGAAGCTGTGTTGTGGTTCCCGAATGTCCAACTCAGACTTATATAGGATGAAAAAGGTCCTAAGAAAAAGGAAATCCATAGTTCCTGGGTGAAGACACTCACCATGACACGAGTCAGGTTTTGGCCCTTGCTCTCACTCAGACATCATGAGCCTCCCAGATTCCAAGTGCTCTGTGCTTAAAACAAGAATGGCAGCGTTGCCTTCAGTGCTTTGGAGCCTGTCCCCTGCACCAGGTAATACAAAACGTTTTCAAGTTTCAAAATAACTTCAAACACAAGTGAAGAAGAATTAAAAATCTGAAATATTTTCTGAAGTCCTTTGGTGATTTCTGGGGCGGGTCAGCTGAATTTCTTCTACCACTCTTGTCCATAACCATTCACACTATATAAAAAGGTTCCTTTTCCTCAATCATCCTCATTCCTCAGTATGACTTTCCAGCCCTCAGTTTCTCACACAGGCTGGCCCCATTCCCAAAAGGGTGTTGTTTCTTACTGTATCACATTTTACAGAGCCTTTTCCACAGCCTGCAGTAAATGACAACTGCTGGATTTCGATCTGTAAAAATCTGCAACCCTGGCAAGACCATTTAATTGATTTGTGGTCACGGATGAGATGCCACGTGGGTCTGTCTGGAGTAGAAAAAATTTCATGGTGCTGCGAAAGTGTAAAAGATGGAAACACCAGGGACTGCTAATTCCATGCCAATAAGCTTCAAGGTCATCTAGAAGCGACAGTATATAATTAAAGGGCATAATTGTACCACCAGAAACCTGATCTCAATTAAGCATTCCATCTGAAAACTGTTTAAATTTAAAAGAGAATGAAGACAAAATCATACTTTCAATGAATTTTTAAGGTCTAGTCACAGGCTATCCAGAAAGCCTGACTTTCCACCTCTGATCTGTCTGGTAATTTTATTTATACACAATTACAACTCTCCCTACTCCTTTCACTCAGAGGAGTTCTTAGTATTTAAAACATGCCTTAAAGAGCTGCTGAGACGATGCTAAATCTATTTCTGTCCTTGTAAATACTGCTTTGCTCAGGGGAGTTGAAGCATTTTGGAATCCAACTTTATTTGGCATTCTTATTTTGGAACAAGAATAGTCAAATGCCAGGCATAACACTGAAGCAGAGCAGGAGTTCCCTCCCAACACAGACCACTAATATCACTCTGAGGAGAATTCTCTCTGCACAGAACCCTCCAAAAATACTCAGCTACTGTTACTCTTGGTTCATGAATATCAGCACAGTGTTTTGGAGCTTCTGGAGAAAGAGATGCCCCTCACTCCTCCCATAATGCTCAGAAGGATTTACACAGGACGGAAGTTTCAGACCCACAGCTCAGTAATAAAGATGGATATCTTCCATGGAAATTTTATATCATTCCACTGCACCAACAGCAACTAAACTGCTATTTTTTATCACTCTTTTTTTTGCCTTTTGGCACCTGCCAAAGAGCAAGTGAGCTCTGAGCTGGCTCCCCAGGTTTCTTGGCTTTTACAGTTACCTGGACATTTTCTCCAGGCTCCTCCCTATGGGAGATTATCAGACTCAAAGCCTCTACTGGCTCACTCTTCCCCTCAGAGTTTTCCAAACTGGTTTTTCCATCTGCTCCTACATATTTTTCTGAACATTCCCATTCATACTAAATATTGCCAGACACAAGGAAGTATTTTAAATGAAACAGCACGTGCAAATACTGGCACTCATGTTTTTAGCATTCTGCTTCTGTTTTTCTGGAAAAAACAAAGCAACCCAAAATTTAGGAAGAAAATTCAAATGCTGTTAATTAGTAAAAACAGGGAATGGGATAACAGGAAAAGTTGTGAGTGCTTGGGGAATAGCATTGGAATATCCAGTGACCCTGAGGAATTGGAGAAAAGGTCTGAAACGTACAGGTGCAACTCAGTGAGGATAAATGCAAAGCACTGCAATGAGGAATAATCCACTACAAACCCAACAAACAACAACAGCAACAACAAAAAAAAACTAATAGCATCAAAAAGACAACATCCCCCCCTCCCCCCCCAAAAAAAAAGATGGGAACAGTGCAAAAAGCCCCAGTTTTCCAAGTAAGGATGCCGGAGTCTGGTAGATCACAAATTGAAATCAGCATTATCATATCACTGCTCAAAAACAAACAAACAAACATAAAGGTTTTAAGACACATGCAGTAATTCCTGCCTGACAGTGTCTCAGTTGGAATATATATCATCTGAGCACTGCACTGAAGATTCATGTCAACCCCAGACTGTCTGTAGGAAAACAATAAGAATTACCAAAGACCCAACACGATGTCACATAAACATAAATCCATTGAAATGTCTAAGAAAAAAGACAAAGAATTAGGATTGCGTGTTCTTTGAAAGAGCACTCTTCCATGGTTCTGATTCTAATCTCTACGTACACAACACAAAGGGGACGAGAAAGGGTTAGTAAATTGTTTATCCTCTTGGGCAAAAGAAGAAATAATGGGCTCAGCATTCAGCAAGAGAGATTTGGGCGAGGCACTAAGAAAACTTGTGCAGAGAGGACAGTGGAGAACTGTGATACATTGGTTCAGCACTGAAGCATTTTGGAGAACACATTACAGGAACATTTATCAGGGAAAGCTTAGTAGAAGTTATCTTGCCCTGTGAAAAGGTATAAACTAGATGGTGTCTTGGGGTTTTTATCAAGCCAAACCTTCCCATAATTTACGATGATGCTTTCCAAAGCTGTGCATTTGTCTGCGGATTTCAACATTTACTCCCATTGGAGTTAGTCAGATTCATTGGTATTTTTTTCTTCACCTAAATCTTCTCTCAAAGCCCTGTGCCATGGTCACCCATCTTTATTGCTGAGCAGAAAGCTGTCTGGACATGGTAAATATTTGCCCTTCTCCTTGAAGAACCCTCACAGGAATCCCAGTCTCAGTAGCATAAGGACTAAGAAGTTGTGACTGGAAAACCAATCAGACGGAAACCTTCCACCGACACTGGATGCTGCTCTTATTTCCTTGGAGTGTAACCACAGTCATAATTCACAGCTCTGTTCACTGGAGCTGTGTAAAGCTTCTCAGCTGCTCTCAGGGTCTCATTACAGAACTGCAACCACACAAAATTAATCAAATGTTTCAGCAGACCAGAATGGTTTGGTATTAAGGCTCTCTAATTAAATCTGGAGGTTGGGAAAAAAATGGAAAAAGGAAAAGATTATTTCAGGTAGGAATTAACCAAAATGTGGCCTGATCTGTAACCACTTCTACTGTTAGAACCTCTGTGTTTTATCTGCAAAATGTCTTAGAAAGAGGCTTGAACTGGAAACTGGAATACAGATATCCAATATGAGAGGAGCAGATATTTTCAGTTTACAAATGAAAACTCTCTGTAGTATATCAAGCTACGGACAAAAAATCTATGGACTTTGCCAATTTTCCTACCTAGAACAGAGCCCAAATAAATAAATCAATAATAAATCTTAATATTCTAAATTATAATTTTCCAGTTCCTCTTTCTTGTCTCTCATCTCTATTTCTTCCACATCATTTGTTTTCCTCTAAATTTCCCAGACAGCTTCCACTGTAGCAGAACAGATCTCAGTCCTAACCTTTTCATTTCTATTTTCCCCAGTGAATACAGACCCTCTCTAACAAGCCACACATTCAAAATAGCAACTTGGCTATTCGTTTATTGAGTGAACTGGAGAAACTTCACCTTTCTGTTGACCTTTCTAACACACCCAGCTGGCTCTGAATACACATCTCCCGAGATCTCCAGGTTCACTGCAATACAAATAACTCATGACAGTCCAAATCCACCAATCATGCACTCCTGCAGAAGGAAGTTCGAATCATAAATCCTCTCCACTTGTGCTGGGAAAGTTTGTTTGATTTTACTCTGTCTCATACATCACTTGCTGTCTGCTGAATTCAAGGGCATTTTCCAGGTGGATGTTTTTATGTGGTCAAGAGACTCTTGGACAACATGATAAAGTGAAAATAATCAACTGGAGAGTAATGTTCAATCAGAAGGTAAAAAGAGAGAGTGAGGCTTTGGTGTGTTCTTAAAATTAATATAAGAAAGCATACTGACAACAAATAAAGGTATAAATACTACCCCAACTACAAACCTGGCGTTTGTTTTAATCTAGAGGATCAGCAGAGTGACAATACATGAGCTTTGAAATGAACAGACAGAGGGAAGGTGATGAATCACCTGCTCTAAAGTGCATTTGACCCACATGCATAACTTCTGTTATGAAAAGCTGGAGATAAGCAGATGGACCAAACGAGGCTGTATCCTGGTGTCATGGTGTTAGGACACAATAGGATACAGACTCATGAGGTACTTCACAATAATTAAACCGTGCACTGAATTCGATTGGACACACTGCATTTGTGTAAAACAGTAGGATATGTGTTATGTGCTTTACAGGATGCAGGGAGAGACCAGGCAAGTCAGGCTTTGTGGCCAACTCTAATATTTTCATACATCGCACTTTTCTATCTATGGAGTTATCTCACAATAAACCCAAGTGACCTCCTTAACTTCACCCAAGCTCAGTTTTCAGTGTAAAGAAACCCTTGGCCAATCCATAAAACCAGGGTATGGCTTCCCCACATCAAACTGCCCGGCAAGGATTCCCTTGGTAATTCTGTCAAACATCTTTGAGGTCTTAGAAAATTTAATTTCGTTATTTGTGTTAAAAAGGTCCAAAGCTGTACTAGTTGTCAGTATCAAAACAGTCATAACTGTGTATTTTCCAATAATTGATTGTGCATGGCTTTTCTCCTTTTTTTTTGGCGGGGGAAAGGGGGGGCATTAAAAAAAAAGTTAATTTAAAAATAATCCAAACCCTGTAATGTTTACATAATTCTCAGATTGCAGCAGGAAAAAGCATTCAGAGTAAGCAGAGGGAAACTCAAGTCATCTTGAAAAAGGTTCACAACCAACAGAACTAGCATATGTTGTGGGAAACTGGATTAACTGATTCTCTCTCAAATAAACACATCAAATCTACCTCTTGGCATTTCTGCTGCAATCATCTAATTCCACTCTCATATGAAATATCTAATCAGATTTAAAATGTTTATGCCCAAATTCTAATGATGCAGAGCACATCAAGTATTTCAGTTATTTTATATATTCATAATAAATTAAAACAGTTTAAATAACAGCTTTACCCCAGACTCTAGCTCTATATTATTCATAGTTAAAAATCAGGATATCACACATTAACTATTCCCTTAGAGAAAAAGAAACCAATCAGGAATTGAGACAACACAGATCTTGATAATAAATGATGCATATTCCTCATTCTGTCATCATTATATTTCTCATTCTGTTGTCATTTCACTTTGAAATGGAGTGATGAAAATACACTGGTTTATCCCTGATATTACAGTTAGATTTAATTAAGACAATTGAACCGTCTCAGAGCTCTAACGCTGAGCTACTCTAGGAAATAACCCTTTGATGATCAGAAAAGAAAATAACTCAAAACAAAACCGAGCATGGGCTCTTCCCCATCCCGTGCCCAGCCCAGCAGGGGATGTTGGAGCTCAGGAGGGAGCTGCTCGCTTTGCAGCTTTTTGTGCTGCCTGAGAAGGCCCCAGTTTTCTTTCTGCCTCACCTGCTCTGTAGGAAAGTGCCCAGAGTATTCCTCAGCAGTCCAGAAAGGCAAAGGTTCAGAAAACACCTTAAAATCTGTGACAGTCACGCTGTCTCTACTGTCCAGGCTATGTTTTTAAGCCCCCACTTCACCAAAACCCCCTCTGCTTATCCCTCTCACACTAAAAAGAATTCCTCCTACATGGCCACTAACCAATCACCCCTCAAACATCTGACTTAAATACCAATTATCATCTCTAAATCCAATACAAAGAATTACTGGTAGCAGCAAAAAATCAGCTATGCAGTTGTAAATAATGAGGAATTATAACTTCTTTTTTTCCCCTAAGGTTTTGTGAGTGGAGAAGTAAGCCAAACTCACAGTCTGTACTGATGAAAAGCAAAGATGCAGCAAATTTTACTGTCTATCAGCTTTTCTTAATGTATTCTCTCTACCTTAATGATGACACAGATAAATCTCAAGTGCCCCTCTTTGCATGCAGTGTGTTTGTGCAAGGTGTAAGGAAAATTAAATTGACTAAATTAAACTTTTTACCCCTGAGCACACTCAAAGCTCAGTTTGATGCTTTAGCCCAGCACAGCAAACCCGACAAACAGGAAAAAGCACCACAGCTGGTTTACTAAGACACAAGAAGGGCATTTGGAGTTGCCCAAAAAGGGGAAAAAAGATCAGTTACAGGATTCATATTTTAAGAGCATGCTATATAATCTGCAGCAAAACCCCCTATTAAAACTCAGCTGGTCAAGCACATCTCTATTACAGTTCTTGTCAAAACAATTACTCTTTGAAGAAAAGGGTTTGATGCACTTAATTTAAGTGTTCCATATTCAACAGCACAGTCAACTGAAAATTCTTCATCAAAAAGCATTAATATAAGATTTTACCTAACTAGAGTTTAACAAAAAGGTAAGTTAATACAAAAATAATCTCTTTTGGTTTGTGTAAAATTAGAAACAATTTAAGACCTTGTTCCAATCAAGCACAGAGGAATTTCTTAACTGTTGATTTTCTCTCTTGAAACCTCATCCTATCCAACTACAAATTAAGCTGCTCCTGCAGCTTCCCATGCCATAATTGCTGAGCTGGTCAGGTTGATTTACCTGTTCTCAGAATACTAACACTGAGTAAGGAAGTGCTGTAATGCTCATACCATAATTAATCCCTGCAGGTGGGTTTCAGTGGCTGTACCTCTCACATTGTAAAGGTCATTAACAGCCTTAATTGCTCTAAACAACCTCACCATGACCCTCCATCTCTGTGCCCTCCATCTGTGGGCCCAGGAGCCCCACATAAGCTCCAGCCTGAACAGTCAGTCTGAGCTTAAGCCACGTTGTGGGTTTCATGTTTCTTCTTCTGACCATGTGGTGTTTGAATCTCACATCAGCCCCGACTTGTTGCTTTGCTTTTGCTCGATGCCACCGACACGAACAGCTGCTTGTGCTACCATTGTGCTCTCCGGGAGAGCTTTGCCTCTCCTTGGCACCCTGATTGACTTCCCTTAGAAAATAACTGTGTCCCTTGTGTTCTCTTACATTGCTTGCTCCCCACAGACAGGTGAGGTACTCCAGGGTACCTGAATCTTACCCTATAATCTTTTTTATTTTTATTTAGAAAAGCAGAAATACAAGTATCCTACTCGTGTAACCTTACAGCTACCTGGGTCTAAAGGTACTCTCTTGTCACCTCTGCTCAGTTGCTGTCCAGTTATGGAGATAGCTCAGCTTTCTGACTGACTCCATTTTCATTACTGAAGCTCCAAGGCCCTCAAGTAGGCTCACAAGTCAGGCCTAAGTTACTCAATAACTAACCCTGATAGTTCTGCATTCCTGCCAGCACTGCTCACGGTGTATCTTGGTTGTATATTCCCACTTAATAGCATTTTGGGCATCCAGCTTCCCAGGAACTGTGTGGAGCCTACACACTTGCCTCTGGCTTGGGGCAGCAGTGTATTGCAAATCCCAACTGGCGTCACAGTCCCTAAATTACCACCCCGCCATGGATACACTGAAAGTGAGGGTGTAGAAAAATTAAGTCCTGTCCCTTGAGTGGCAGGTTGTACTGCTCACTGAACCATGCTGAGCTCCCCTGGCAGGGACTAAGTTTTGCCTTTCATTTACTGTCAGTCTGAAACAAACAACAACAACGACAAAAAGGCTAAAATCTAGATAAGAGTATCATAATTCTGCTTTACCAGATCACAGGATTTTTAGCATTGAAATTCTGGCTGGTTTTTTTGTGTGTGTGTGTGTGTTACACTTGAGCTTACACTGCAGAAGAACAGGAAGCTCTGGGGACTGGATAATTGGTCTGTTAGCACTGGGTCACTGCTGTGAATCCAGCTCAGGTCAATGATAATGGCAGTTTAGTTGCCTGTGTTAATTTTGCTGATTGCCTCGGTTCAGGGCTGTAGAAGATCAATAGCTACAAATAGCCCATCACCACAACTGCCATTATTCAAATAAGTTCATCAATGTATTAAATACCAAACAAAAGGTGCAAGAAACTTTATTCCCACTAATAGACTTCTTCTAAGACAAGATTTAAGCCTATGAGTAGTGTTCCTGTAGTGAGGAAGAATATTTATTTGCCCTTTCTCAGGTGTATCTACAGCAGATAAGCAGTCATGATTCCAACACTTCAGCTTGGATATACCTTTGCTTAAATCAAAGTTGTATCTTATATAAACAAATAGGAATTTATTTTCTAAAGTTATCTTTGAATAAGGAAGGATTTTTATGTGAGCCTTAGCTGGAGTTTATTAAAGGCTGTACTGTTAAATTCAAGATCTCTCAGGATTTCTTTGGTCTCAGTGTAAGGTAAGAAGGGCACAGCCAGACAACAGAAACTGTGTCATTTAACAACACCATAAGAAGGAAAAATGAACGGATGGACACAATCTCTATTTCAAAAGCCAATTTCAGACTATCTAGCACTACAAATACTAAACCTCCCTCATCAGAACCGTAGCTCTTGCACAATGTCATGACAGCACACATTAAGTTGCATTAAGTGCTTTAGACACAGGGGTTTATTTCTGAATGGTTTGGTTATCTTTTTAATACAGCCTGAACTCTGAATATATTCAATGTGTAACACTTGTTTGGGATACACAGAAAAGCCTTTGTCAAAGACGTCGATTACCAGCTTCCTTTGCCTGGGAAAACAACTGGAGTTCCAGAGTACAGGGGACTGACACCAATGCCCTCATGCCATGCCCAAACTTGGGAAGGCACCGACACCCAAGAGGGCAGGAAGGTGAGGCTGAACATTTTAGGCCTATAATAAAAAGCCAAGGTTCATGTGCCAGAGTGAGAAGGATGCATTATCTCTGAACTTTAACTCCCCAAGCACCACGAGTGAACACTGGGAAGGCAGCATGAGCTGTTCCAAGGGGAAAGAGAGCTTTGCACTTCTGCTACAGTGATCCCGTCTGGCCTAATTAAATGATCTGCATTGACAGACTTCTGGGGAAAGTCTCACTGTGTTCTCCCAGCTGGAGGATGAAAATGCAGTTGAGGCCTGCTTGAGGGAAATAATATGGAAGTGTCTCCCCGGGAGCTGGGATGTGTCTGATGGTTTTAAAAATGCAGGAGCAGCAGGTGAAGATAAAATCCAAGAAAACATCAACCCCAGTTTTATGAAAAGCCAGTGACCCACTTTCTGCTTAAGATAAAGGTATCACCTGCGGGTCCAGGGCCTCCTCAGTGCACGAGGCCAGTGAAGAACCAGAAAGGAAGATTTCCTGCAGGATAAATGGTACTGAAACAGAGTATGAAGCACTGAATGCAAATGAAGTTATGGCCAGTAAGATAATGAGTAGCTGAGAAGAGCAGCAAAATGAGCAAATGATAGAGTAATTATGACTGAATAGGAAGAACTGCCAGCATCAACCACTCACACACTGAAAGTCCACTGAGTGTGGAGCCTTTTCATCTGCTGTTGTCTTTTGCTGAGCTCTTGGAAGTTTTTTGCACTTTTGCTCCAACTCATTGTAAAACCTGCTTTTCCCTCATGAACATTGACTGTTGCTTTTTAAAATACTGACCTGTGGTCCCCAAAAGGATTGTTCAGGCAGGGATGTTCAGCCTGGCAAGGGGGTGCACAGCACTTCTCCTCTTGCTTCCATGAAGGTGTTGAATACTACAAACTCCACAGATTTTTCTTTACACAAATGGGGAGGCTTTTGTGTTCGATTTTAATATGACCCAATATAGTCAGAGGATGGATATATTTAGATCATGCAGCTTTTCACGTGACATCCCCCCCTGCTTTGAGGTAACAACATTCAAGTAAGTCTGTCAATGAATTCAGGCAAGAAAAATCATTCCTTGTCTTTTGTATTAATGTCTTGTTCTCATCAGTTAACTCTGTCAGCTGGATTTTTTAGAAAACATTTTGCAAAATGCCAAGAATAGCACAATCCCTTCAGACTGAGATGCACAACATCTGCCTGTAAAGTGTTGTAGAAGGCAGACGCTTTTCTGCTATGTATGCACACACTAAATAATGATAAAATGTTCCATTTGAGAGACTTGAACTGGAGCAATGACGATTTTTTTGGGCACTGCAACAAGGAAAGTGAAAGTTATTAAACTAATTCTGGTGACTCACACTTAGCTTAGAGGTCCTGACTCTAAAACTGGAAGTACAGAGCTCTAATAACTTATTTTAATCCACCAGTATCGTAGCGCATTATGTGAATAAGGCACAATCACACAGCACACTGACAAAGATCTTTCCACCTATATAAGATTCTTAAGATTTTTATTACTTAGCATTTTGAACTCATTGTGGTGTAACTCTGTGAAACAGATTTATATTAAAACAGATGATCATAGACCTGGCTCAATCCATAATTTATGTGCAAACTGAGGTTTTCTGTGAATTTTAAATGAACAGCATGATGTTACATTTGGTAGCAGGTTTTTTTTCTTGTGTTAGTGTCAGCCTGAAAAAGAAGCTCCTTCAGGAGATCACAGAGTTTCATCAACCACCGCAAATTTGAAGGTAACCCCCTCAGTACATATGCAGATTGGACACATCTAATGTTTCTTTTTAACTGTATTCTCAAGTAAAGCTCTGAATCTGATTACATATCTAAGTCTGCAGTGCAATCCAGATGATAGGCACATGCAGGCATCAGGTTATAAGTTCATTTAAAAGAAATCCGTGTGCATGGACCTTGGGTGATGAATACATACCATTGTTCTCCAAAGAAAAAGCCTCAGGATAAAAGATTTTGCATATGTATATGATCCTTCACCTTATGACTGCATGCTGAATGCACACACAGAACTGCAGGAGGCACACCTACGTTATTTTTAAGGTCTTTTTCTATTTATTTGATCAGTTTATCATAGTTCTCTTTTAACCTTTCTGTCTGTTTTAATGAGTCAGCTAATTAATTTTAAGATCCCCTTTCCACCCCCCCTCAGAAAAGATTCAAGTTCCCAAAACTGTAAGGATTATGCCACCAGTGGAAGAGACATGAATATGATTAATGAAATGATTTGATCACAACTCTCACTTGTGTTTCTGTAGTGCTGCACAATCTATGGCAAAGCAAATTATTTCCCTGCATCTCTTCCCTTTTAGTCTCTCTCTTCTGTTTGGATACCCATTTTCAAGGCTTCTACTACTGCCTGTGTGAAGAGAACCGAAGACTACAGCAACCAGAGCACCTTACACAAGGACAGCCACACAACAAAGCTATTGCTATCACCACTGTTGTTTTCTCTGGGTTTTTTTTTGGCCAATATTGTTCACAAAGCCAAAGGAAGCAAACTGAAAGACTCCCTCTAGTCCCTCCACGTTTTGGTTCAGATGAAATTCAGGACCGAAATTCTGTTACACCTTTTTGCTGTTCTAAATCACAGCAGCGATCAGAGCCAAGGGCTTGCTTTCAATGCTTCCTAGAGTTAAGACTCCCACATTTTTACAGAAAATCTCTGCTTGATCACACCAGTTCCAGGCCTGTTTAATGGTTTTAACACTTTCCCCAGTTACCTCAGTGATTCAGATCTTGGGCTTCCCCTGCTCACATGGGCTGTTGAGGTTCCTCCCCTGGAATTACAGTAACTCTGCTGGGAAGTTTCCCTCAGCAGTCGTGGTGGGTTAGTGCTGAAAGGAGTAAACCATACAAAACAAAGTGCCTAAACCTGGAAAAAGTGAGATAAAGGTCAACAGCAAGTAATGGAGAGGGAGATGTAATCTTATGTAGGTGCTCTTCTATTTACTGCTGTTATATCTAAGGGTATAAAACTTATACATAAATAGAATCATAGATTTAATAGACTACAGAAGAGAACACCTGACTTCTCACAGTGCTTATGCTCTGTAATTACTAGCAAAAAATCCAAAACTCTATACAGAAATCCACACCTATGGTGATGTAATATTCTATTTTTCTTTTTCTTTATAATGGCAATAACTTCTCCCAGATCAGACAATCCCTATCATTTAATGACCATCGAGGTTAAGTACCTCAGGCAATGCCAAGAGCATCAGCTCCTCCATCCAGTCACCAGTTGCCAGGAAATACCTGTTCCTGAAAGCAATTATCCTTAAATACAAAGTATTATACACAACTGTAGAAAGAGAGGAGAGGATTTTGCTACACTTGTTTACAGAACTCCACCTTCGAGTTTCTTACTTACTAGGTTTTAAAATTAGTGATACCCAATCTATATGAGCATAGATATAAAAACACTCCTTAAAGAGAATGCAGAGAATTGACACAAATGTACACAAATTTTTATTATTATATGTGTGTGACTTACAGTTAAGGCAAGACTGAGGTCTCTGTCTTAGAACTGAGACTGCTATCAAAAGTATATTACATTAGTGACTTGACCCACTTGTCAGATTTTGTGGGTACAGAGGACATAGTGATGGTTTTAAGCTAAGAAATACCTCTTTTCATTCAAATACTGTAGTTCTGATCCACAAAAGTAATTGATCTGGATGCTCTTCTCAGTATCTGAACAGGATGTAATGATAATATTCTGAAATATTTGACCCAGACTTGTTCCACCCTCACTCATGGGCTGCATGAAAGAACCTAATTATCCTAATGTTTAGACTGTACTATCATGCCCACAAGCCTCATAACTCTGCCTTCTCGAGGGAGATGCAATTTTAAGCGATCATTGGTGGGAGAATCACAGCTAAGCCTCACCTGTGTGTGAACAACACAGCTACATATGGTAATTTTTATTATATACTAGTGGATTTACAGATCTTCATGTACTTACAGTACATGAACACTTACAGTATTTACCCAAAGTCCAAATAAACTATTTTATTTATCATAAACTACAGTGTGGCATTAGGAGAATACATTTGTATGTAATTAATGAAATATAGGACTTGGCTTCCAGTTTAAGAATATGAAACCTTAATATACTTTAGCATTTTTCAGCAAACACTACTTCTGCCAGGAATGAGAATATTTCACTCGGATATTTACAACAGCTTCCCCCAGAAGCACAGCTGCCAGGTAGCATCTGACTACCTGTACTCACAGCTAGAAAGCAGATCCAGCAGTTTTTATGGCACTGTTACATGAAAATGAAAATAACAACTGCTAGTTTAGTGGTTCAACACAGGACACAACACCAGCTATGACAAAAGGGCCCTGAATGGATCCTCACTGACTCTGCAGTATTCCAAAGGGGTGGCCTAATCTGCAGGCACCCCAAAGCAAGGCTGAATTTCCAGGACTCTGCACTGCCATCTGTTCAGCACTCTGAACTGCCAGCCTCATCATCTTCCAGCCCAAACCCACATTTTTTGTGGCACAAACTCATTTTTCTATGAGCAATTAAGGCAGCTCCTGGAGATGGATTATTACAAGATGCACTTAAGTCACTGAAATGTTAATTGGTTATTTTGGACCAGCCAGAAGAAAACAAGTCCATTTTCCAAAGTTTAACTGATTTAGAAGGCCTGGTAAAAACAGCCCAACCTCCTGTCCTCAATAAAACAAATCAAATCGTGCTCTCCTGGTTCCACAAGTGTGCACTTTATCACAGCTATATAGAATATGCATGCAGATTATAAAATTACTGGTGTGTAGTAATACCAGTACAGGAAATCATTTAGCAATGAGTCATGGAGAATTTCCCATAGATACTGGCTGCTCTATCATGGAATGCTTTGGGAAGAAAGCGACCTTAAAGATCATCCAGTTCCAACTCCAATTCCAGGGGCAGGGACACCTTCCACTAGACTAGGTAGGCCGAGCCCCACCCTTGAACATTTCCAGGAATGGGGCATATATCTTGGGAACAAAGAGGAAAGTGGAGTAAAAAGTAGATTAATATGAATTGTGATGGTAACACCATATTAACAATAGAATTTCTCTTTACACAGGGCAATTTCTTGGTGCTACAAGCACTGAGTGCCCCAGGAAAAAAAAAAAAAATCTTTTGTGAATGCTGATTTTACACAGCAGACATCTGCAGGAGCCAAGCTTGGTACAAATGCAGCAAGTTTCTCAGTACTTTTGAGAACTGGTATGGAGCAGCAGCACTTCCTGCCGCTGCCCAGAAGTGAGGAGAGACCTGTTCAGGAATTGTTTACGTGGCAAGACACACAGCTCACAGAAGCTTTGCCTACGAGTAACCTCCCAGCCACTGTGGTAGAGAACCAACAAGGTTTCCAGTGGAAATCTGCCAGTGAATTGAAAAAAGGTTTATCAGAACCCTGCAATCCAAGGAGCAGACGGGTATTTCTCACTTAGACCATATTTCTCAGGAAGACTGCCAGCTGTGGCCTTTCATTCCCTCACCTTTCTTTCCCCCTGGGGCCTTACTGGGCATGTCATTTCCCCTTTGGTTCCATAAGGAAAATTCCAGGTTTTTTACATCCAACAAGCAGCTAACATCATATTAGGCACAGTTCACAATTTTGCTTTGGGAGCTACATCTGTTTCCCCATATCTTTGGTTGTCCCATCACAAGGCATAAACCCTCTCCTCCCTCCTCCTTCCCAGTGGATGTTGGGCTTGGGATCCAGCCAGTCAGAGCTTGCACAGAATTGCAGGAGTGATCTTTGATTAGTGCTGTTTTTCTAAGAGTATAGCGTTGTATAATTGCTATGTTGGAAATCCGGCCTGGAGCAATTGGGTGATGATTGGCTCCCAGGTTTTATTTTTTTAATTTGGAAGTCAAAATTAAGGCATCAGCTCCCCCTCTCCCCTCCCAAGTAATATCCATTTCACCCCTTTGAATATGTTATGGCTTCATTTTCATTTTTAAATTGCTCTTTGTCAGCTCTTGGCTATCAGTCCTCACTTCAAATATTCAGAGATATTAATCAGTTCCTTTCATTATCTGCACAGTGTTTGTTCTAGAAGCCATTACTGTTACAGTTTAGAAACCTACTTCTAAAGGGGTTCTTGTTTTGGTTTTTTTTTTTCTTTACTCTTAGCAAAATATGGCTTCATCAAGCTTAAGATTACTAAAGGAACGAGAGTGAATAAAGCAGTGTAAAGAGGAATAAGAGTATATAGCATAGCAACAAATTCACAACAAATGCAAGGGGGTTATTACAGGAGTCTGTTAAGTGGAACATTCATTCTCTCACGGTACTGTAATTACAGAAACATCCTACTCTTTATAAACCCCATTTTTAAAACCAAGGTACAGTCTATCTTTGTACAATAGGTAGTCAATATCCAGCCTGGATAGTGAAAGTCAAGTCCAGTGGGCTTTTATCTACATTTTGCTTTCATTTTTCCATGTTTCAGTCCTCTCCTTTAACAACAGCTGTACTGGCTGAAAGAAACTATGGCACAGT
>JAYRBT010000010.1:24924762-24963484 GCA_036023395.1 Myiotriccus ornatus | reverse complement strand
TTTTGCTTTCATTTTTCCATGTTTCAGTCCTCTCCTTTAACAACAGCTGTACTGGCTGAAAGAAACTATGGCACAGTATTAGTACCTATCATTAGAATACCACCAAAATCCACCAAAAAACCAACCAACCCAAGAAGAACAAAACCAAATATTTAGCTGCATCAGTCACACTGCAAAAAAAAAAATAACTCTTTTCTAACACCAGTTGCCTAAAATGAGACATAGAAAAAGTGTCCATCCTTCATAGTATCCTTCTTCAAAGGGCTACAAAACAATTGGTACAATCAATATGCTGACTGAATATTTAACACCAGCGAAACACAACTCAAAAGACCCTTGGAGCCAAGCAGCCACCAACAGAACCTCCAGACTTCTTTCTACATCTCAGACTCTTTTGTCTTAACACAGATGGCCACTCAGATGAGAAACCAACTGTCCATAGGATTACATAAACAATATCAGGCTTCAATTTTGTAAAATATACAAAACAGATGATAAAATTACTAAAATGTTTCATTTCAGAATATTGTGAGGGGCAAGCCAACACCTCCTGAAGTACAGACTGGTGTCACCTACGAAGCAATCTCCAGAGTATTTGTTCCCTTTCGCATTAAGCGTGAACACCAATAAGCTCAGTTACACGATGTAAAGGGCACCTTAAAACCCAAGAGCAGATTAGTGTGCACTTTCCAACATCTTGTGTTGTGAATGCTTAGGTCTGTGCTGTAAAAGAATTCCATCAGGGCAGCTGGAAGAAGGAAGTGAAAAATAATAGGCTTCCCATCCCCATCTTCCTCTCAGTGCAGAACCAGGTAAGAGTTTTCAATGCACTTGATACAACTTTTAATTAGTCCTGTAATGATAAGTTTATTCTCTTGGGTTTCTCCGACCTCTGTTGAGGTTCACTCTAAAAATCCCACTATCAGAGCCACGAAGGGAGCAGTCATATAGTTCTACTAAAGCATTCAGATTTCAAATTCTTCCTTCCCCTGACACAGTTCCTGGGCAAGCAGGAGCATCAGGTGTCAAGAATGCCTGAAGACAACCACTAAAGTCTCTGTCCTGTGATTCTGCCAGAGTGTCCAATAAACACAGTCATTACCAGGACAAGTTGGCAAAATACATTGGGATTGCAGGTTTGCTGCCTTCATTTGGCCAGCTGTCCAAGGGGCTGTAGGCTTCTCCTGGTGCAGATCAGCCTGCCCACCACTAACTTACCAAGACTTTAAATATTTATTTTTTTTTAAAACAAACTCACAGATTTCTACACATGCCATCAGGTTTGTTTTTATGATTTCAAGCCATGGATTTAAGACAACCTGAGGAGCTGCTCTGCTGAGCTAAGGCTGACGCTGGATGGGAATTGTTTCCACAGTAGTAGTTATTTGGTTTGACTTCTGCATATTAACTTTACTATTTGCACAGGTGTTGCTGTGGTGTGAACATGAGATATCAGGGGTACAAAACTGAGGGATCCTATGACATGCAAACCTCAAGTCTGGCATTTCTGCAGAGCTGTCAGATTGTTGCTGCCTCTAAGAAGAATTCTATGTGTCTCCTGAGGAAAAGGGTTACATTGCACATTATCTAGGGGAATGAAAACTTTCTACATTGCAAAATAGAGCAATGATCAAAGAAATGGCAGAGAAAAGGGAGAGCAAAAAAGATCCCCATGTAGAATAGCAGACTGAGAGCCATCTGAGACCGTGAAAGAAAAATAGAAACACTGATCTTTATATAGTAAATTAGTACAAAAAATTGTAGAGAATCTACATGCAGCATAAGACTGACATTAATTAACATTAATAAAGAGAAATTCACGTTTGAAATGCCTACTGATATTTATATTAATTAGCACTTCTGATCATATCTTGCCCACAAATGCCTCAGGTATCTCACGAGACACATGAGACTTGTGAACTCTTTATTCAAGAGCTCAAAGCTGAGATGACAGACTGCTGAACTTAAAATGCTGCACTGTCTTACTAGCAAGACTTTCCTGCCTCTGTAAAAATCATAGGCTGTTCGGCAAGCAAAATTGTTTCACTGTAACATTTTAATTAGTTTATCGCTTCTAAAGCTTTCTGACAGATGTGGATTTCAGAGTGGGATTTGAATAAGAATAAAATATCTGGCAAGTAGATGCTACACCCAATGAGTCTGGAATCTAAGGCACATTGGTTCCCACCCCTGTAAAGAGTTCTGGGCTAGTGTCTACTTTCTATAAAATACCTCCACTGAAGCTCCTGGTCAGCTGAAGACTTCTGCAGCCATCTGGAGAATGAATCCAACGTGGTGCCTCTTGGCTTTACCTACGTAGACCAGCTCCTGGAAGGCAAACAAGAACATGAACAATGATTACATTAGAAACAAAAGAGAAGTAAAAGAGGTTTCAGTCCATGGGTAAGTGAAACTTGGAGTTTGGATTTATACCTAGAATCTATCTTTGCAGAAATAGCTATAAATATTGGCAAATACTGCAAACTCCTCTCCCAAACATTGCAAGTATTGGAGTGTTTATTTCCTCCAAAGTTTGAGCTGGATGCTGTGACAGATTTCCCTTGCTATGTCTTCTGTGCACACCTCCTATATTTTTTAAACCTTTTCTCCTCCTTCTCCCACTCCCTACAGACTCATGAAAATATAACAGGAATCCAGAATAAAACTGGCATTAAGTTCTTATCTTTGAAACCTCAGGGGTGAATGGGTTTGAAGTCTACAGTTAGTTTCACGAGAGCTGAACACACAGTGATACAAAGTTGTAAGTGTGTGGTGAACACCAGCTCTGCTCTCTCCACCAAGGAACATGAGGACTTCTTGGAGTATTAAAATACCCGTCTTTCCTTAACTTTCCCCATCTATATTGTTCTAGAGGCGGGCATATTAATATTTTTTTTCTATTAAACAGTTTAAAATCACTTCCTATGTCTCAGATCCACAAGCTGGGGGTGCTCTTAACAAAATGAGATTTTTCAGCTGTCACTGAGCAGCCGGAGGTGAACCTGAGAACCCACCTGCCCTGTACGTGCTGTTATCGCCACAGGAACAGCTGTCAGGCTGCAAAAGCAAAGGAAGAGATTTAAAACAATAATTGTTTCCTAACTCTCGTTTACTCCGTTTTCAGCAGACTGACGCCTGTTGCCATGGAAACAGTCGGAGAGCAGAGTACCAGGGATACACCCTGACCCCGAGGTTGGAGGATTCCTACAGCTCCCATCACACCGACAACAGGTTTTTTTTACTGTGCCTTTAATAAGAATCAGAGACACGTTACTTACTCATGCAGGAAAAACGAGCTAAGGTGGCTGCTTCTAATTTTCAAGCTGGACTTCCAGTCCCAATTTGCATTAAGCAATTTCAGGATATCTGATAATACAGGTCAACATCTTCAGTACAGCCACCACCTTCTCGCAGGGTTGCAAGGGTGTCTGCCCCAGCTGCGGATTCTCCCCTGCACAGTTCATTCTACTGTACTTGCAACCCCACATGCAATCAGCTGCTTCTTCTCATGGTGCCCATTTTGTATCAGTGAGATCTGAAGAGACAGAAGATGAATTGAGCAAACAGAACCAACAAGTTTTCAGGACAGCAAAAGAGAGGAGAGCTGTCATGCTCAGAGTGCAGATTACAGGCTGGAGTCAGACCTGAAACTCAGACACCAACTCTAGAACAGCTTCTGCTAAGCATCATCACTTCAAGCTAAAGAGTATTAATACATTTAAATATTCATCAAGTAAATCTTAAATATTTTAAATGTTATGTGACAGCAACTATTCCGGTCTTTTGATCATGACCTTTTATATTTCTCACTGTGTTTCCATAAAGCCTCAAGAGATTTGTACGTACGCTTTCAGTGCTCAGTTACCACAGTGTTGATTTAGAACAGCGATACCAGAGGCAACATCCACAAGGCCCAGGGATGGTGGTTATTTTCCTTAATGGCTGTTATATGGTGAACTACCACCAGGACGCAATTGCATTGCAAGCACACTGCACGCAATTAAAAATTCAGTGCCATGTCCAGCAGACTTAAAATTGTACTTGGGGCACCAGCTGCAATTTGAACAGACTTTGTTTAACATCAGCATCATGCTGTCATTCTGCACTGATAACAACTTTGGAGAAGACACCACGTGGGGAGAGATTTTCGGTCGTCAGATTATTCCCACATTCTGATTTAATCAATGACAGCTGCGTTAGGTCTGCACTAAGTACCCAGAAAAGTTCACCCCAAGTTTATTTTTGGGATGTTCAGCAGAGAAGTAGGCACATTTTTTCCTCAGGTATTTTTTCCTCTCAATATTCAAGATTTCAAAAGGTATCTCTAAAACTTGCCTGAGTTTTCAACACGGATTTCATTGTGCACTTCAGAGACTTTAGCTGTGACGCTTTCCTGCAGCTTGCCAAATGCTTTAAAAGGTCTCAGAGTTGGTGAACTCGGGTTCAACTAATTAAAGTGAATGGAGAATTCTGAATTCATGAAAACCATAGGACATCAATAAAACATAAAGCCTAGTAGGTCAGTCCAGAAGTCAGCAAGTCCATTTGCCAGGCACTGAGTAACGACGAGGATGAGGAATGCCAAACAGCAAAGGGAGCTTGTGGCAGGAAAGGTCCACTCACCCCCACATTCATTGCAGCACAGAGAGAGGTATCCAGCCTGTCCCTTGAATGGGCATTTCTGATGTGTCATCTCATTTTCTGTGCCGTTCTGCACCCACCAACCACAAGTCTGGCCCAGTAAACAGAGCACTGGGGTGGTTGGAGTACTATCCCAGTACTATTCTTTCCTAAGTCCTTTAAGTGAGTAACACTGGAAAAGCCAGTCTTTTCCTCAAGACCCTGCAAAATTGTATTTATCTTTGCAGAGCAAGATTAAGTGATGGAAACAACAAGAAAAAAAACCAAAACCCCCAAACAAACAAAAAAGAGCCTAGGTGATTCTTTTCTTAGCATGCAACAAAATAAATTAATCAACTCGATGAGAAAAATTATCCTCTCCCAGATTGTTGTGGTATCCAACTGTCCCCACTTCTAAGCTATTTTAATTGCAAGTTCTGAAGGGCGGAAGCTTTCCCGCAGCTCACAATCCGAACAAAATAAATAACAATTAAAAACCAAATAGGCTCTATTGGTATTGGCACCTACTTCATCAGCCCAGCTACTGAGTAGAAAGCACAGGGCTACTATTCTTATTTGGTGTGTACCAAGAGCTCTCCAAGCCCCCTGCACCGACCCGCAGCCTGTGTGTGGGTGTGCCGGTACGACTGCCTGTCATGGGGAGGCACTGCCATCCTACATAACCTTGCTAGGAGATCCTGATGGATGCTGCCAGCACAGACAACTGCCCCTGACTTGCTTCTCCAGTTCTAGATTTCCTGTACAATTCACTTGTTTCCTTGTCTGTTCAATACAAAAAAAAAAAAAAAAAAAAGGGCAATTTTGCATGGCTATTTATACCGTGGTAATTTGGCAAGTTCCAACAGAGGGTGGGGGTTATTGCACTAGATACTGTACAGGCACAGCAAAGGCATCCTCCAGCCTCAAGGAGCTCCTCATCAAAACAGGTAACACATAAACGGGAAGGAAAACCTTATTTAGAATTGCTATTTAAATTTTTTACCTTTATGTTCCCCAAATCCTTTGTTCACCACGGTGTGTACACTGTATGGCCTTGAGCAGGGTTATGTCGAGCAAAACCACCATACAAGTGGTCTGACAACAGGTCAGTGCTCTCCCTTCTGGCACAGTCACGTTTAGCAGCAGCTCAGAGCCCTCTGCCCTGGGCAATTCACTCACTCAACACCTGTCTCTGAGCTGAATGCCCAGTCACCAAAACAACTCCAGATCAAACTCCGGGTACCACAAAGAACTAGGAAATGTTTGCCTACAATTAAGCTTTAAATGAAGAGGAGATCAAGAGAAAGAGATACAACCACATAAGAAAAATCATAGTTTCTTGAAGTCATCCAGATAAGTTTTTGATAAAAATCATAACCCAATTGGCTATTAGCAGATTCAATACAGGCCACGATTTTTAAGCAAATACCACGTTGTTAATTTGTAAGTGTGACTGTATTGAGCAGACTGTGAGACAGTTTGCTTCTGTGAGTTTATGAGGTGAGGGATAATCAGGAGGGATTACCAGCTGTTAGGAAAAGGTGGCAGATTATCAGAAGGGAGAAATGAAAGGTAATCTACATACACATCACATCTCTTAAGAATATATCTTCTTGGGGCCAAGAGCATGTCTGTGTCTTGGGCTGGCATCTATAACAACAGCATTTTATGCACTGCCATAACATGCCACATTTATTTATTGTATGAAATTCAGTAGAAATGGATCATTAAAAGAACACATGCAAGGAAGTCCAGAGGTATCAAAATTTGTACGGAGAGTTGACAGAAAACAACACAGAGAAAATTATGTGAGGAGCCAGCAAATGAGCGAGAACTCTGATGGAGCAGAGGGAGGCCGTTCTGTTCAGCTGCACTTCTATGCTTTGCACTGACTTTTCACCAAGGTAAAAAATGGCTTTAATCAGGTCCTTGGTGTCTATGCTTGGTTCTATCTGCCTTTCCATTGATGGTGAGAAAGTCATTTCACCTTGCTGGGAAATCAAAGTGGCAGGGGTGGAAATGGCAAGATGTGCATCTTGAAACCAGAATTATGGGGACTCTTGGCCAGTGGAGTCAAAGTTTGTCTCAGTTCCCCCCATAAAATGATGAACCTCTTTGCCTGCTTGTGTGAAGGAGCACTTCTCCAAAATAATCTTGCTTTTAGCTAGCTGGGGATTTTTCCCACACCATCAGTTGCTAAAAAATGTAATTCTGTTTTGTTGCTTTCCAGTGAAAACAAAGCAACACAAATGCCAGATACAGGAGAGCCAGCTGACACAGGAGAACGGATAAGCTCTAACTGCAGCATCCAGCCAGGCTGCTTGAAGCACTCACAGCCAGCCTGGCAGCTTGAAGAATCCATCCTGGATTAGGCCATTATTTTGGCAAGTCTGAATATTTGCCCTTAGCAGCCAGAAGCACCAAATACTTCAGAAAGAGGTAAATCCTTCCTCCTTGAAACAGCTCTCCTTCTTTAGGTTAAAAATCCCACTCTTGTCTTCAGCTCAAAATTACTGAGGCTTGATGTTTGTATTTTGAGTAATTTGAGTAATTGTACATGTTACTGATCAAAGCATTCTTAAATCCTTCCAAAATCCTGCAACATTTGTTTGAAAGTGAAAAGTTCCACACTGAACACCCATCTCATTCTGGCAACAAAAAAAATTACCCATACCTTGGTATTCAGGGAAAAAAAAAAGTATTCCCTTTAATATTGACCATTGTTCCTTTAACACTGACCACCTCTCAGATTTCAGGATCTTAGTAACCCTGGAATACAGGTTTGCTACAGCAGACACAGAATGTACATAGTCATCTCACCTACACTGTAATTCAGTGTAGTAGGGGTGTCCTTGGAGAAGGATGGGATGGACACCAGTTCTCTCAGAGTGTTCCAGGGTTTACTCATATCCATGGAACTATATGGAATGCAGTTAAACAGTGTGGGTGCAGAGCAGGCAAAAACCTGTGCATAGAGTTGGACTTACCCTTAAAAGATATAGATTAGATCCAACTGCAAACTGAACCTAAATCTTGCTGGCAGGAGGACCAACAGGATATCGATCGTGTTGAGTTCTCCAATGGCCAAGATTTAGCTCTACTTTAGAAGAGATGCAATTACTAAAAAAGAATGAGATCAGAGTTCATGACGAGCACCAAATTAGCTGGCAGTGGAAACCTCCATGATGTTTAATTTATCCCCATGTTACATACTATGAATCTGTACCCAGTCATTTCAGTTCCAGGAAGATTCATCACCGAGACAGCTGACAAATTTCTAAGGCTACTAGAAATGGGCCTTGGTTAAACCCTTTGCCCTGTCCTTTTTAAACTACAGGGAAATGGAATCAAATTTCTCCATATGGTTTCTGCCTTTTTTCTTTTTTCCTTTTTCTTTTTTTTTTTTAAATTAAAGAAAATCTGGAGCTGTGAGGTGTTTTGGATTTGGTTTTTGTTGTTGCTTTTTCCATATACATGAGTTTCAAATCACTCAAGGCTGAATAATTTCTTTGCCAAATTTCAGCACAGACAAACTACTTCATGTCCAACTTATCAAACCTATACTGAGAGGAGATGTTTTAACAATGGAAATGCAAAATGCTAGCACTGTAATAAAATAACAGTAGCTATCTTTTCACCTCATCAATGGGCATCAAATGAAGTAAAATATGAAAGCTTCAAATATAACTTTTTACTTGATTTATCAACACATGATAAAGACATGAATTTTCAGTTTTCACACTATAATTTTGCCAAGAGAATGTAGCTCCCTAACAAGCTAAAATGAACCAACAGAATGGGAAATTCATGTGTTTACTACACAAAACAAACTCTAGAGATCCAAACTCCATTTACTGACATGGGTAACAGTGCAATACATTTACTGCCTTAGCCGGCCTTCTTGTTACAAACATTTGGTTCCTCCTGCTGGTCAACTTGTCAATTTAATTTCAGTGTCTGGCATAAAAATGCTGTTCCTATTTTACAAATCATAATAAATGACTTTTCCATTCAAAAAGAGGAAACCCAGATAATTAATCCCTCCCTCCCCTTAAACCTTTGAGCCTTGAATTTCCTGTAGGCATAACGTGTCTGGAGACCCAGAACCAGACCAGGGACCAGTCATTCACAGGGACTTGGGTGGAATTCACACTGAGAGAAACCTGAGCTCAGATCAGAACCCACCCCGTGCTGACCATTGCCAACAGGGAGGTTACCCTTGCTTTGGATTTGGGTCAAGACATGCCTTAACTGAACTTTATACTGAAATGGTTTTGCCCTCTGGGCTTTGCCCCAATCTGTTCATTTCCTTCCTCCACGATTTCTCTCCCTTCCATTGCCCTAAACATTCAACGTTCCTTATTTCCACAAAAAACACTGCCTTTCTCAGTGAAGCAGACTTCAGCTGTAAAGGCCATGAGGTGGACATAAAGTCGTTTTCATCATTTATCAAGTGATTTGAGGCAGATTTTTCCAGGCAAGTATCTACAGACTCCAGAGAAGGACTAATATATAATCAATGTGCCCAACATACGTGGCATACCTTAGTAGCAGGAACACCCCATTTCCCATCACAGCAACTCAAATGTATCTTTTAAAAAAGACCAGTAAAGCCTCATGCTAACTATTAAACAGGATGAGAAAAGAAGAAATAGCCCATGAGTATAAACTGGGAGATTTAATGTTACAGGCACTAGTGCTTTGGTAGCTGCTTACTCATTTTAAATGGAGGAGTTCTGGAAATAAAGCAGGTCATCTCAGGGGTTTTTTTTTTGAATCCTCCATCTTAGGTTCACCTCACCTGGAATATCACCATCGATAAAATTTAATGTGTCAGGAAAAATGCTTCCTTTCCATTTCCCTTTAGACACTTTAGTTACACCTTTGAAGTAGAGGTGAAATACTGCTGAAAAAAACTACACCAGGACCACCTTTCAAACTGACTGCAATGTATAGAGCATACCTGTGGCTGCAGTTTTGCAAAATTTTGACAAATGAGAGAGAAAACACAGGCAAACACCTGTAACAATATTCCAAAGATCATTTTAAATAAGAAAATATACTTGTGCCTGTATTTAAAAGAAAAAGCTAACAGCAAACGCAGAGGGACTGAACCTAGCGCTGTCCCATCTCTAACAGCGCTCAGCCTTGCATGTCATTTAAAAGGCATATTCTTGCCTGTTTAGGGATTATTCTTTTTCCATCTAAGCCTCTCCTAACTACCACAGAGCCAGCACTTCAGTGTGCAGGCAGCAGTATCCCCTGCAGAGGCTGCAGCTGTCACTGCCGAAACAGCATTTCCTCGGAAATCGGTAAACAGCCTCACCTTTAACAATCTGTCAGAGACCGTGTTCCCAGGGTGCCATCTATCCTGGTTTATGTGTGATCATTGCCCAATTTGTTCTTATTATGTTATTAGTGCTGAAAGATGTTTTCCATTAGATGGTGCAAGCTTTCAAGTTCTTGCTGGCTAAAAGATGAAGTTAAAGGCTTTCAGCTCTTAAGGGAGAGACGTATTTGCAAACATTTAGTTTTTATGGAGCAGATCTGTTTGGCACAATAGCTTTACTATTTGGATTTGCAGGTGTCATACATGAAATGAAGCTCCCAGTCTATCCAGGATCTTTTTACAACAGCCTTAATAACACCTTAATACTTCACATGAAAAAAAAAAAAGTTATCAGAGTTTGGGCAAACCAGAGACCAAACCAGACCGGTGTCCCTGTCACAACCACACCTGTGATCGCCAGGCACATTCACAAAGTCAGGCACCTCGTAGTCAGGAAACAACATCCATGGAAACAAAGCCTTTTGTATTTTACTGCAGCTCTTCTGTGCTGAGATAAAAGGAACGGGGTGCTGTCTGCTCCCTGTGATACTCCTCCCAGAACTGCAACAGCCCTGAGCCTCCAGGCTTCGTCTGGCATTTATTGCAGGGTGCAAGTTAACAAAACAGTCAAAATGTATGTTCTTAACCTGCTGAAGAATTCCTTGTTCATACATTGAGCTGTCGTTTCCTTTTATTCAATAAGAAAACAAACCCTATACCACTATGTTGATTTGTCCATAAAAAAGCTTGTACTTTTAAAGCACAGACATCTCCAAGTCCTTCACAAACATGGACAATCTTTCTCATTCTACAGATGACAGTCAAAGTGAGGTGACTGCTCAGTCCCATGCTGAGTCTAGAGAAGACACAGAACTAGAGCCCAGAACTCCTAAGTTCTTGTTTTTCCTGCCACATTCACAGTCAATTTGAAGCATTTCTGTAGGAAGACATCTCCCACCAACTGTTAATACAAATAATTTTAAAACATAAATCTCTCACAGGCCAAATACTCATGCAACTGTATGCCTAAATTGAGCTTTACTTTTGTGAAATCAAACAACAAAGTTTCTCCATTTCCAGTGAAAAAATTAATTCCCTTTTTAACATTAGGACCTTCACTCTCAGAAAATTGAGCCCAGTAACACTGAACTTTAGCAAAACATGCACAGATGTGGAAACTGCACTACACATGTCCTGCTTTTTGTAAGAGGGATGTAGTTTCTGCCACCCCAATCAAAAAGTGACAACTGTGTCAGCTTCTAAATGGCGAACACAAACGTCCCCTAATTTCAGGTTACACCAAAGCAGCTCTAAACGTGAAGCCATCCAGTTATGAACTGCTGTTTCCAAAGCACAAGGCTGCTGCTGTATCCATTAGAGCCCCAGAGCCCTTCCTCATCCCCTCCTGAAAAACATGCTCTACTGGAAGGAGCTACAACAGCAGTAAAGGAACAACTTCATCTAACTCTAGCTCTCAGGCACATGTGCTCACACAGAGAAATTGGAATTTTTTTAATGTATTTTTATGTGTTGTTCCAGGGAAACCTCTTTTTTCCTTCTTTGGTTCATACAGAACATTTTCCCCCAGAGTTTGTACAAAAGGATTTTGGTGGATCAAAGTTAGATGGTATAAAGCTTTCACTTTGTATTAATAACTAGGAGGTAAAATGTCAGAGAAATTTATTTTATACAAACTGTAGAAGTTGCCAATCGTATGATTTTGACAGTTCACAGGTAATGGGCATCAGCCTTTGTACAAAGTCTCAGAGGAGTAACCACAAGCTGTATTACATGTAAGATACATATAAAGTAACTGGAGAACATAAATACAACTTTTTTCACCCCTAAGTTGACTCAAAGTGTTTTTTAGGTTTCCCAGGCTTTATGAAACAAACTACTTCTTTATTCTTGCACAGAAGCTCTGGAATTACCTATACTGCTAATAAAATATTCTGTCACAGCTACACGATTAAACAAGGACACCTTTCCCAGGACTGCAATGCAGAAATGCAAAACATTATTTTACACTGATCTTGCAAGTGTACAGTACAATGTGAATGTGCAAGCCCATGATGTCTCCAGCAAATGTTTCAAGATGTTAATGTTGACAGTACTTGCAACTCAATCAACTGAAGGGAAGAAAGACTTCAAGAAGTAATGTTTTGTTTGTAAGGTGAAGCCCTAAATAGACTCCAAAAGAGCTATTCATTTATTTTAAATAGACCAAACTGGCTTAAAACAATCAATATATAATCATGCAAAATTGTATTTTTAACTTCAAAAGCTTAAATAAGTCCCAGTCCACCAATCCCATCCCTGTCTTATAAAAGAACAGCTGCTGCCAAAACCTGGGGTATTTGGTGCCCATTCCTACTACATCATGATTTGGCTCTGGTAATTAGATTGGATGCCTCTCCTCTACTTCAACACATGTGTGATTAACCAGCTTGATTAACCCAACTTATGAAGTCTAATCAAAATTAGGCAGCTCCTAAGACTGATCCATGAAACTTGTGCTACAGAAATCAAACTCTGCTACAAACCCATCAGCCAAACCCAGTCTCATCCCACCTCAGCCGAGGTCAGAAGGGTGAGGCTCCTCTTGCCTTCTCTGCTGGTTCTACCAGGTCCAAGTGTTATGGGGGCTTTTGAGAAGGGTGTTACCTCTTGATCAGCCCTGTATTCAGTCATACCAAACCTGTTGCTTGGTAAGAAAGTAGGCACTGCTTCCTCACTGCTTCCTGGAATGGCCACGGTGTGAATTACACTGACAGCACTAAATTTATCAGCTCAATTACAGTCTTTTTCCATAAAATACATTAATATATAAGCAAAGAGATCAACATGCTATTCTTTCCTAAAGGAACTAGTAACTACCAGCCCATTCAGAACCCTTTTCATTGGCTATCTCTCCCTAAGAAAAGGGAAAGGTATATAAATATTCAAAGAATTGTATTACTTAATCATTCTGAAATTCAGAGGACATTTAAGCAATGCCCAATAGTACGTGTTCCACTTGAAATAGGTTTGAAAATGCCATTTAAGTCACAGTCCAGTAGGACAACAGAACCTAATCCTAATTTCCATTACATTTTTTAAGTCTGAAACCACTGGATTGGTCCCTCTCGGTAAGGAGAGGGAACTGTGAAAATCAAAATGAATCACTGCAGTGATGCTAACCAGAAGGCCACTGTAAATCAAGGAGTTACTGATCCGCTTAACAGTTCAAGCCAAGGAGGCACAGGCTGTGCTGAGCTGCAGGTACAGCTTAACCTTCACTTGTTACTGCTTTTTCTAATATGCTCCAGCTCTAGGAATACTTGCATAAGAGAAGTCCTTGGGACTGTAGACCCTTCAAACTGTGCCTGGTTTCAAAACCCTTGAACTTGAGAGCGGAGGCACTGCCTGCAAAGAGCCTGCAAGGAGGGCTGGGTGGTGAATCAACTCAGACTGCAGGAGTTCAGCACCAAGAGCAGCCTGAGTTCCATGTGAAAATCAGCCTGGCATGGTCAGTGACTAAGGAGCACAAGGTAGGAGTTATTTACGGGGAGAAAAATTTTAATGACACAAATTGTCAATGCCAAGATTTTAATTTGGCCATATCTGTGATTGTCTCAAAAACCAGAGAGCTGTCTCAGTAGATCATGCACTTCACATTCTAAATAAAGAGCCTTGCTCCTATAGAAGAGCTTTCTCACCTTAGTAGCATATTAGATTATATTAGCCATGCTTAGAAGTTAAGTAGGTTGAATCTACTTTAGCTCCAAACTCTGACCACATCTCTGTATTTTTATTATTTATTATTTAATTCCTTCTGGATCATAAGAGACAGAAAAAAAAAATTATATATTCTTAAATGTTTCTGTATTATGATATATTACTCCAATAACACAGTAATTTTGTTTTTATCTCCTAGAGAGATATAGAATACAGAAACAAAGAAATAAAGGAACACAGAGTCATAAGTTAGAAAACAAAACATACAGTAATAGAGCTTTCAGCCACAACCTATAAATGGTTTTAATGCATGAAACAACCAGAAATTAAAATCCAACTGCTTTTACTTGGGTGTGGACATTGTGATACTTAAAATTTTAAGTTCTGTACTCTAGACAGGTTCAGTACTTAGAGGGATACTGGGAAAAGACCCACAAATTTCCCTTGCCAGGCACAGAAGAGGAAGTTTTGATTCTTCTTCTTCTGTCTCTTGAGAGTGGATGGTGAAGAAAAAGAAGTGTTTTAGCACTTGCACAGAGAGTCTGAGAACCAGCAAAGCTCGAGACTCCGCAGCCTGCAGCAGGGAGTGGGAACTCTGACAAAGCAGGAGGGGCTTGTTTCTAGTGCCCAATTTTCTCTGGGGCAGCCTCACCTTTAGAAATCAGTTCCCCTGCTGGCTGGAATACCCCTGCAAACATTACAGTGCATTCTGTCCTGCTATTTAAGAGCCATGTTTCAGCTTCTCAAAGCCTCAGAAATCCCCTGGCTGTTGTCTAAAGCCACCATTTCTAGAAGGTGTCAATAAAAACTCCTACTTTTGCTGTTCTTCCAAAGAAAATTCCAAAACGGACTTCACTTCTGCGTAATTCCAGTTATACAATTAAAATTTGCATTTCCCATTTTAATTAACTACCCCAGAAATATCAAAACCCTTGTAATTTATGAGCTGTTTTGTGATCACACTATTAACCCCCATTTGTAGTTTGTCATTGGAATAGCTCTGTTCAGGTCAGTGGAATAGCTTGTGTGAATGATTCACCAGACCATAATCTGACTAAATATCTCAAAAGGCTCTGAGAAACCTTGTATTTGTTAATATTGTGTATGAAGATACGATGGATAAAAATTTATGGTGTAGAAACGCAATATACCCTATTGAATATCTACTCCTTAATACGTACATTCAGATAATAGTCTAATTTAGAACCTTATAAAAACCTTTATATAACCAGTTAGCATTTATAGTAGTGCCCAGAACAATCCTTCCAGCAGTGGTAATGGCCTGTTTCGTACCATTATGGATGTCTGAGATAATTTTGTCAGAGATTACTTCATCATTTTCATTATGACATTCCGATTTCCAGTGTGTTCTCAAAGGTTAAGCGTGCACAGGGAAGTTTTCCATGGCTGAAGTTTTCTTTGGGTTTGGGGAGGTTTTTCCTTTAAAGGTCAAATAAAACACGATCTTGCCATTTCTGTGAACATGTTCTGGAAGCGTTACAGGTTTTTGGTTCTTTTTTTTTTTTGCTTGTAAGAACTCTTTTGGGAGATCCTGAGCAGTTCCATTATTTAGGGCACAGAACAAAAGTCAGCAAGACAAGATTTCTGGTATCAAGTTCTGCACCTGTTCATATGAAAAGCCATGCAAACCTGACCGAATTTTTACACTAGAAAAACCTCAGTTTATATATGGTCAGATTTTACTTAGGTGTGGCATTTTCTAATTACGCAGTATTCGATTTTCTGGCTTTATCAGAGCTCTTGGCCATTAATTTTCAATGTTTGACAGTAAACTTAGAATTCAACAAGAACTTTGTGAGGATTTTATAGACAATGTTTCCTTTCTATATAGTGTGTGCTGTCAAAATAATTCAATAATATATGCTGGTGCTTATTAGGTGATCATTTCCTGGCAAACTTGAGTGCAATTTGACCTTTTTTAGGCTCACCCCTTTCCAGAACTCACATTGGTCAAAGGCTGTCTGTGCCTTACTGTAAGCACAAAAACTTCAGAAAACTACAGAAAAATAAACATCAGCACAGAAGTTTTAATAAGATATAAATAACTGGCTTTTAGATACCTATGAAAATATAGCAGACAGACAAGAACACAGCAATGACAGTTTCTAAACTATTCTAAGCAGTATTATGAATATTATGACCTGAGAATCAACAAATTAGTGACTGATTCATTGTTTGCTTCATTTTAAAAACTCATTCCACATCATTTCAAGTGCTCTCAAATAAACAGATTTCATACCTTCAATCAACTGTCAGAGTTAGATGAAGTACAAGAGATTACAGAACCATTAAAGTTAGAAAGGATCACCAAGATCGAGTCCAACCATTGCCAGCACTGCCAAACCCACCACTAAGCCAGGACCCTGTGTGCCACATCTTTTAAATCCCTCCAGGAATGGTGACTCCACCACTGCCCTGAACAGCCTGTTCCAGTGCCTGGCCCATCCTTTCAGGGAAGTTTTCCATAGTATTCAATCTAGAGAGCAATAAGGTCCACCCTGAGCCTCCTTTTCTCCAGGCTAAACACCCCCAGCTCCCTCAGCTGCTCCTCTTCAGGCTTGTGCTCCAGACCCATTCCCAGCTCCATTGCCCTTCCCTGGACACACTCCAGAACCTCAGTGTCTTCCTTGTAGTGAAGGGCCCAAAATGGATGTGTAGATCATAAATGACCCCAGCACTGTCAGCCTTAGAAAGGGAAGCTGAAATAATATCTGATGTTACAGTCATCATGAGTCTGAGTTACAGCATAATTGAGCTTCAACCTCTTTGTGCTTCCTAATTAGACTATTCAGAACGAAGTACTCTTTGAACTAACCATCCCTAGTTAGAGCCCAAAGTTAGATGAAGCCATTGCCCATCCCAGAACAGACTTTTTGGTCTCACCTATACTGCTGTAAAGGATTAGAGGGAAGTCAGTTCACCAGTTCTAGACCCCCAGCACAGCACCTGTAACCAGATCCACAGTGTCATCATCTCTCTCCAGCACATCATAACCTATGAAATAGCCAAATCTAAATGGTAAGCTTCCATCTCACAGCAAAAGTTATTGTAATTAGTCTCGATGTGTTTGACTTTGTACAATTAAACTTCATTCCACTTCCATTAGTCAAGTCTACAAGGCCATATAAAATTTGTGGATGACAAAATGAGAAAGTATTGCTGGTATTAGAGGAAGACTGGATCATAATTCAGAAAGAATTATTCCCCTAAGTCTATCTAAGCCTTCCTAAATTATGATCCAGTCCTCCTCCAAAACTGGTAATACTTTCTGACTTTGTGTCAGACACAAATTTTATAATTGCAACCCACTTTGTTCTTGTAACAAGGACACTAATTGAAATATTAGACAGGACTGCTCTCCACATCAAACCTTGAGAAACAGCACTAGTAACTTCTCTTCAGTGTGGGAACTTTCCCTTCAATATAATTCACCAAAGCTTCTACTGTAGCAAGCTTTTTACCCACTTCACAGTTTTTTAATTAATCCCCATTTTCTCATTCCTTAATAATAATTTCCCTTGAGGAACTATGTCAAATACTTTGCTTAAATTTAGACAGATTAGTTTCATTGCATTACCCTTGTTTAAAAGTCAGCTATCTTACCAAGTTATTAAGTTAGTCTGATAAAACCTGCACTTGATGAAACGATATCACATGGCATCATCAACCTGGAGATTTTGCATATCACTGAGTTGAAACTCCCGAGTTTACACATTGCTTAGTTAACTTTTACTTTTATGAGCATATCATGTCTGTTATTCTCCACATTATAGTATCAGTATGTGCAGTGGGACACTGCAGCTGACAGTGTGACAAGGAGAAAGTGATTTCAGGCAGAATCAAGGCAGAGATTCAACCACAGTCCTCGATCACGGAGACCTGCACATTAACACGAGTGACTGCTACACAACCCGAGCACACACTGGGACACAAGGACGTGCTGCCTGTGACTGAGCACCACCCGTGAGCACCGGTGGCAAGAACTTGTTTCTGTGGAGATGTGCAAGAGGCCAAAGCTCTCAGTGAGCCTTGGTGAACCAGACAGTGCAGTGATGTAAAGGGAAAAGACTGTCAGCTGCATTCGTTGGGAAGAACTGCCTGAAGCTGTGAAGAGCAGGGAGGCTGGTGAAGCTCTCCACAGACAGCACACCATGGGCAGGGGGAGGGCGTCCTACAACGCTGCACACCTTGTGACACATTCCAGTGTCACAAGGGACGTACACACACAACCACCTTTTCCAACTATGGTTGACTCACTGATCCAGTCAGGCATCCACGAATGGCCATGCTTTTCCTACCCAGCTGCCCAAAGAACCAGAACTACCCCAGCACAAAACCGTTCCCTGTTCTTCGAAAACAGAAGTGCGACAGTAGCACACCCCTGGAGTAACTGAATAGACACACACACACAAATCAGGCTACAGATGCCTGCAGACTTTCTGGAAACTGCAGAAACACCATGGAAATATTTGTAAGTTCACTCAAACATATTTATTTTGATACAATCATAACTGTTGCAGTTCAATTTTATTGTCCAAAGTCTTTTCCAATGAACAACAGGGCCCAACTTACTCTGAGTTTTCAAATACCATGAAATTTTTTCTTCAGTAATTTTTTCCTACCAGCATATTTGACTGACACTGCACACATATTTAACTACACTACACAGCCAGACATAAGTTTCATCAGCAATGAAAAAAAGACTCTGCTGTAGGAAGTGCTCTGTGTTAAAGTGACTTGAAAGGAACAACCACCACCACCTCCTCTGCAAACTTAAAATGCAATCACTTTCTGGAGGCACTATAATATCCAGAGCAACATGGGGAAATCTAACCACTACAAAACATGTAATTGAGTGGTTTCTATCTGGGAAAAATTCTCCAGGCTCAGGGAAGAGATCCTTTACGAACTACAGATTGTAAAGAACAAGTCACCAAGAATAAAAAGGATTTTGTCATCGCCTGCATGAGCTCAAGAGCTCTACAGGTTATTGGTATTGATTTGGCAATCAAAAGAACGCTACTCTAATTTTTTCAAGAGCCTAACTCAGCAAGAAACATGGTAGCACCACTTAAGTCAGGGTTGGAACTGTATAATAATGGCAGAGTTGGAGATATTTCAATTCCTGTCATTGTCAGCTTGAAGCATTAAGCTCACAGATAAGAGAGAGAGGAAGAAGAGAGGTTTTTTGAAAGATAGGAAGACTTGAGACACTTCTTGACTTCAGCCTTTTCATTATTAATTGGTCTTTGATGCCCTTAAAAGGTAAAATTGAACCAATGACCAATTCAAAGCCAATGTCTGTTTATACCCTGGCTGAGAATTGTTTGAGAAAGTATTAGGAGACACAAAGTGGACCCAAGAGAACAAATTATTCCCAATGATGACACACTTAATTCCTCTGTATTCCCACATGTGGTAAAGGTAATCAGAGATACCATACACATCAAAAACACCTCAGCTGGCCAGGCTCGCTTTCTATCTGCATTTTCTTTTAGATTTTCATCACTTCCATTTCTTAAAGCAGGCATCAGAGCTGCCCTAACGAAACGAAACCTCTGCTTTCTGCCAAGTTGTTCAGAATGCCTTGCCTCAGTTATTTACATGCTGGTTAGAATTTATGAATAGACAACGACTGCCATTGTGTTCACAAGATAAGCAACAGCCCTTGACAACAACGAGAAATTCCTTTTTTTCTCCATTATCCTTAAATAGATGTTGTGAAATACTGTACAAAACCAGGAATAATGCAGATCTCCTCCTCCTCCTCCCTAATGCTTGACAAGGGCAGAAAACAAGATGCATGCAACACAGACTGGAGAAGACAACAAACATTCTCAATTCAAAGGAAACCTTAACTTTAAATTATTGTATATCATGCAAATAACAAGAGAACATCCTTTAAGAATAGAATTCACTCATTGTCAGAAAGACATCAAAATACTTGGGCCAGAGGTGGTGCTATGAGCCATAATGAAGGCATGTATGACAGGAACTGGTGCATATTTCCCTATTTCCTGAGCCTTTAAGCAGTGTAGCTGAGCCATGCAGGCCAAAGACACTTCATGGTAACCAGTGTGCATGAATTAGAGAAACCAGCACAGGATCTGTTCACTGCAGAACAGCCACAACTACAGCCCCTGCCACAGACATGTACAAGTGAGGGGGAGTTAATTACTATTTAAGTCTCACCCCAAAACATCCTTTTTTTTTTTTCCCTTTCAGGCAAAAATATTTCCTTTGTCTCCTCGATGCACTTTGCAATACCACATCACCCTCAGTACTGCTTCTTCTCCCCATCCATCCAAATGTAACCTCTGCCTAAACACTTCCAGAGTGACATGATTTGTATTTCCTGTACTGCATGAGTCAAAGATGCACAGAAAGAACAATCACTGAGACATTGCCAAGAGCAATGCCATAAATATGCTCTGAGTATCTGAACCTTAGAGTACTTTGATCCACAAAATAAGGTGATAAAATCCTCCCTCAGTAATCCAGTGACATGATTTTATCTCCTTGCACAGATATGCATGACAGACCTGCAAAGATATTAATTTCTTTATGCCTGGTATATCCTTGTCCCCATATTTCTGCCTGAATTTACTCCAAAAAGAAGGAAGGGAGGAGGGAGAGACTGACACCCCAGTACCTTACTGTTGCCACAGTCAGCTGGGCAGCAGTGAAAAACTATTAAGAAAGTCAGAGCTGAGGTGGACTCACAATGAGCCAAAGGTCTGGTGAGCTACGGAACAATGTCCCAGCTCTGAACAAGCTGCTGACCCTGCAAACTACTGATGTTATGAGGATTACAAGTTGAATCCTCAGCTGTTAGGTTTACTTGGGTTGACCGTAGTATTGATTCTTTTCTTTGCCTTTCCAACATTTTCTTGGCATGAGCTTCTTACCAGTTACACCTTGACAGCAACAGGACTCGCAGGTTGGTTGCCCAGGGACCCTGCAGGCATTCCCATTCCTGAGGGACACCTGATGGGCATTCTTTACGCTCACAGTTTTGAGAAACAGAAGAGGACAAACAGGCTGGTCCCCCCCACCCCCCAAGTCTAGAGCTGATCCTTTCATCATTAAAGAAAGGCAAGCACATGCATGAAAGAAACCACAAGTCTACGCTTTCTTAACCTCTGCTTCCTCAATACTCCTGAGAACACGTTAGGTTTAGACCACAAATGTTTGTGCTCTAGATGTAGAAACTGGACAAGGCTGCTTTGTGTAACCAGAAGGGTCTCAGTCATCCAGGTAGAGCACATACAGCACCTACAGACTGGTTATCACTTCTTCCATTTCAGTCTTTTCTTCTAGAAATCTTTTTTTTTTCTTTTTTTTTGAGAAAGTAGAAGAAAAGCGTCCCTGTATTTTCTGCATCTCTCTTCTCCATTTTCCCTACTTGATTTGAATTCAAAATGAAAGAACCAAAAATCCTACATCATTTCCTTTGAGACTTCCTCCACTAAAGGCATAACTGCCCAAACAGCTGTCTATTCCCATTCCCACAGCCTTCCATGTACATATTCCAGCTGCAGATTCCCACTCCCTTCCCTGGTCTCATAAAAGGGCAGTCAGGGTTCCGTGAATCCCATAATTCCATTGATCTGATGGAAAACAGGGGTATTTTTCCTCTCCTACATTATTTTCCCTTAAGAGTAACTAAGCGATCCACCCCAGCAAGCGATCCCACAGTCACCAGACCTAAGCCCTCTCATTTTCAATTCCCCATATCAGTAACCCATGCTTATCCTTCTGCCTCCAAAGAAATTATGTCCCTTTGCTGTCCCTGTGTGCAGAGCTTCACCCGGCTGCTGGAAGGCTCAGCAAACATTCACATGAGACACTCCTGTCCCCTTCACACACAGCACGGGACAGCACAGAACACAGCTACATGATACAGCTACAAGGCACAGGGTAGTAGTTTCTTCTAACCAAACATTCATGTGAAGTGTACAGACACCATTTCCTCAAGAAATTAGTGCTAAATCTGCTCCAGCATTTGAAGGATTTAACAGCACTTCTATTTCCACCATCACTCCCATGCATTTTTCGAGTGCCTAAATGACGGGACAATCTATAACAGCAATTTATTCAGGCTGTTGATATTACAACAACAAGCTTCCCCTATAGCTGTGTGTGGACCCAGCAGAAGCTTTAGGTTCTGATAGGCTCAAAGGCAAGAAGCTTTAAAGCAAGGCTTTTAGAGACTTAATTTGTGGTACAGGTTGTGGTCACTTTTTGTTTATTTTCCTTCTCTCAAAGTTGTAACTTAAGTTTACGAGCTATTTGAGAGGGTGTACTATGAGCATAATGGCCTTCATGCTGATGTTTTGTATAAACCCCCCAATTTCCACTAAATTAAATAAGTGGAAATATTAGAAAGCTTTTAAGTGCTTTGCCAGTGTACTTAGCATTTTCCATATGGGTCTGGATAAGTTGTTCCATACTGACTTGGCAAACGTACACAGCCAAATTTGAAACCTGAGAGCACTTCCAGATTAAAACTTAACTGGCTGCACCTCAGACCGGGGTGGGTGAGGGCAGAGGGGGAGAAGTGAGTGTTCCCATGAGAAGCACACTTAGAGCCATGAGCTGCAAGGACTGCTCCACAAGCACCTGAAACAAGCCAACCTTGCCAGTGAAATAACGAGGAGTTTTGAACAGTTACCTGCTCTCTAATGAGAACATTTCGACCTTTATGAACACATCAGTCGCAGATCCTTTAGTCCTGCCTGAGATATTGCCACTTAGAAAGTCACATCACATGTACCCTCTGGAAGTGGTGACTTGATCAAAACAACGAGAGATGATTGTGCCAGGGGAAGCCACAAATCCACACAGACAGGAGCCTTTTCTTGTGAAACCTCAGCATCAGAACAACTTCTCTTTGTAAAAACCACTGTCTCAGCTCACTAACATGAACTCATACAGAACATAAAAAACAAACCTTTTGCCACCTGTTTCATGCCATGAATGTACTGAGAGTGACAGAATATAGAATTTTTATCTCTGAGACGTTGAGAGTCAGGTTAACTTCGGCTGTCTTGCTGGGCTCCCTCTCCTGGTGTACACAAGGTAGTTCAACCCTCCAGCAGTACAGGAGGGGTTTGGCTGACCTGACCCTCAAACTTGATTTCTGATATTCTTTCATTCCCTCCCACCCCTGAAATACGATTTCCCTCATTCTGAAACTCTCTTCCATAAAAAACTAGACAAATTTTAGCAATAAGTTATGCAATAAATCCTCTTCTAATAACACAGTGTTTGCAGGAGACTTTTTTCTAGACATTTTTATTGTCATGGATGATTCCTGTGTCCGGCCCTGGAGCTCTCAGCACAGGAACTTCTTGGAGCAGGCCACAAAAACACAAGAGGGCTGGAGCAACTCTCCTGTGAGGGAAGGCTGAGAGCCAGGGTAGTTCAGCCTGGAGAAGAGAAGGCTCTGGGGAGACCTCAGAGCATTGTCCTGTACCCTGAAGAGGGCCCGTACGAAACCTTTTAGCAGGGCCTGTTGCAACAGGACATGGGATAGTTTAAAAGAGGGCAGATTTAAAATAGATATAAGGAAGACATTTTTTTACAACAAGGCTGGTGAAACACTGGCACAAGTTGCCCAAAAAAGTGATGGATGCCCCATCCTTGAAAAAATTCAAGATTGGGTTGGACAGGGCTCTGAGCAACCTGGTCTAGTTGAGGATGCCTCTGTTCACTGCAGGAGGGGTGGACTGGGTACCTTTAAAGGTATCTACTTTCAACCCCTTTCAACTCAAAGTATTCTCTGATTCTATGTCTAGCTGCCCTTTACTTGTGGTTTTTTTTAGATCTCTTCAGATGTGAAACAAGTGGGGATTTTCTTGAGGTGAGGGGAAGAGACAGTGTGGTGAAAAGAAGACTAAATCCTGTACATTTCTGGGAGAAAGCCAAGCCAGACTAGCATGAGAAGTTGAACCATGCACTGTTGGACAGTGGAAGAGTCCCCTGAGGATCTTCAGAGCCATCAAGATGTGGGGCTAGACTCAACCTGCTGTAGCCCACACTGGGGGAATAGAGCAGACAACAGCAATCAGAACAGTGATTCAAAGACTCTTTTACTCACCCTTACTGAAAGCAGCTATAGGAAATTCTGTGATCTGTCAGCTTTTCATATTACCTTCCTCCATTTTCATATTAAAAAAGAAATAAACATAAACATTAAAAAATCCAGAATGCAAATGGATGAATTAATATCTATACAGCAAAGATAGGTATTATGAAATTACTGCTTTTCACTTAACAGAAACACCCTATTTATGGACTATCACTTTTAAGCTCCTGTTGCTGAATTATACTGTGTGATTTGGAGGATGGCATTCATCAGTCCCATCTGGTCTTCAACTTTTTTCTGTCAGAGGAATCAGGAGTTACAGAAATCCTCAACAATTATCAAAAGGAACATGAGGCATGAGTTACTTAGTGATATAAAAATAAAGGCATCTATTTCTGGGCTTGTTATCGCTCCAGAGATTATTTTCCATGGCTAAGGATCTTCATTTCCATTTCTAACTCAAGTGCATTTTCTGTGTCAAACTTGACTTGCATCATGTCAGAGTAGAAGAATTTTTCTGTCCCAGCTCCCAAAGAAAGGAAATTTCCATTGTATTCTGTAGGTGTTTGGGCTCTGGTAGGACAGGCAGCAGATATCCACTGCCTTGCCTTAAGGAATGAGAACTTCATAGTCAAGCCCAGTGCAGTCCCTCAGATCTGGTGAGGACCAGGACCCTTGCAGATGACCTCAGCCCCTTGAGGCAGCACAGTCTGAGCTCTTCACCCTCCCATTCAGCCCAGGAGTAGCTGGTAGAGCTCAGCATTCCTGTCTCACTAGTAACACATTTCTTATTATTAAGTAGTATCATTAAATAATCAATAACATAAATAAAAATCAAGTTTTAACATTATAATTAAAGAAAAACATACCAGTGAAAGACCGTTTTGCAAAGTGATTAAAGGACAGAGTCACATGGGCTTTTTCAATGTGAGTGAAGTGAGATGCAAAAATAACTCCTAACATAACCGAAAAGCAGATCTGAACCTGAGACACCATCATCCACCACAACAAAATAAATGTTCTTCCATCCCACCTGCCAGACCCTGCACAGCTCACATTTCTGCTTGTAGCCTACTCCTCTCCCTGAAGTGTTCAGCTAACCGAGCCAACCAGAAGGCCTTAGGAAACATTCTATTCCCAGGGACCTGCTTCATTCAAAGTATTTTGACACAATATAGTGAAAAGCAGCAAACAAATGCCTGATCTTGCATTAAGTGGAACTCTGTTCTCCACCACCAGCTGTTCAGAGAGAACAACTCTTCCTGGCATGGCACAGGTGGCACATGCTGAGTGCAAATTAAAGCCAGGCCTTCCACACAGCAAGGGTGGAAGCGGCAGCAGCGCCTTGGCCTGGTGATCTGTGCCCCTGAGCCCAGGAGGGATGAGATGGGCTGGCAGGATGGGAACAGGGCCACAGAGCAAGCCAGGTGTGCTGAAGCAGCTGTGGAGGCTGTGAACAGCACCCAGGCTCTCATCTGGAAGCCTCTGAGCACATAACCTGCTTGAGTGAAATTCATTTAACCTTTTAAAACCTAAGTGCTGCAAGTCTTTGATTTCGCAGTATTTCAGTATCTGTAAGAGATGTGTACATTAAACTATATGATTACTGTTAATATTCATTGTTTAGTCTCAACACAGCTGTGGGGACAGGGCAGGCATATTGACTCATGAGGGAAATCAAGAAAAATACATATTTTCAAAAGAGTGAGGATGGACAATACCTTAAAATTCCCTAAAGCCAAGCTGGAACAAACTTTTATTTTCAGAAGACAAAATACTTCACATAGGCAAAGTCCTTCCTCCTTATGTGCAATGAGCAATAATATTAGTTCTCATGCATCACAATAGTTTGACTTTCTCCTCCAAAAATGGCTCTAGTATTGCCAAAATTTAGAATGGAGAAATGCAACAAAGCAGAGAAATTTTCTCAGAATTAAAATAGGCAACTTTTACATAAATCTTTCTAGGAACGTGATATATTTAAATATTCCTAGTATTTTAATTTCATGTACATTAATACATGTGCAGGTCAGTATATGACAACCTTCCCTATATTTTGGGTCATTTCTCAGGATATTCTGAATACTTTCAGCAAGAAAGGACTTGAGTAACACATGTTGTGAAGAAATTCAGCCTTTAAAATCTTGCAACGGGCCTTCAGCACAATCAGACTTTGTCTCTTCATCTCTCACAGTGGCTGTTCTACCGAGGTCCCTCACTGAGTTTATCACGGCCTTCCAGCAGGTTGCTGAGAGATGCCCCTTGAAATACCTTGCAAAAGCTTCGAGACTAAAGCTTTTGAGACTTTCAACTGAGACAAGATCTTCAGTTGAATCTCAGATCAGACAAAATGCCAGCACAGCACCAGGAACTCAGTTGTTTGTGTCCTCCCTCATTCAGCAGCTGAGCCCAGCCAGTGGAGCTCACTGTTCTCATGCCTTGTGTGTAACAGCCCAACATTCAGCAAGACGCAGCAGTAAAACTCACACAGCAAAAATGGGTTAAACAACTTCCCCAAGTAATGCAGCTTGTTAAGCTGGTGTAGATAACACCTGTACTTGCAAGTGTCTGTGAGAATCTGGGTGAATAAAGCAGCAAAATGAGCATATTACAGCTTTCCCAACTCAGAGCAGAAAATTATATTAAATAGCTCAAAAAGGAAGAGACAAATACATCTCTATCTCTTATGGCAGGACTGTGTCGCTTATGACAACTCTTATGTTATGGGAACAAGGACTTTCAGTGTCAACTGTATATGAAATTGTTAACAGAATAGTCACACATTTATCAGGAGCACAGCATATTTGCCTGTTCAAACTTATGATATGGGGAGAAGTACATTTGTGCAAGCAAACACTTGGCAACAGCAGATTTAGAGAGAAATGGTGAAAGACCACACACTGGGCAAGAACCAAAGTATCTACAAGTTTGCTGGTATCTTTGGAGCTGTCTCTGAGCAGATTAACCTTGTCCTCTCTCTTTACCATCCTTTTCATCCACTATCACTGTATATTCAACAAGACCAGCTCTGGCTCTCACCCTGACCTGTGTGAGTGGCTGTGAAATGCAAATCTATGACAAAAAGAAAAAGTGCTCATTATTTTTTGTCCTGCTCACTTGGGTGCAAGAGTAGTTTTAGCTGAATTTAACACCACGTACTTCCAATGCAAGCACTAGGACTAGATTAGGGAACAGCACATAAGTGCTGGGGCTTCATTTTGAAATAGCAAAGCACATCCCTAATGGGAATGTGTGTTTTTCTATTTTGTGTTGAACTGGAGGATAAACAGATACAACAGTCATCTCCTTACAAAGCAAATGCATTTTTTCAGCTCTACATTTCTCATTTACTTGGTCTTCTCAGCAGCAGTTCATTATTGCTCTGTTCTCCGGTGTGTGAAATCTAGCTTATCCCTGCTTCGTATTTTCTTTAGTTATGGCCTTTTTGGAACAACTGTATGGATTTCCTATTAGCAGTGCCAATGTTTCATTTAAATTACCACCAAAGACAATTATATTCTAGATGTGTCAAAAAAATCAAGCTGTACAGTACTTTCCATGCTAATCCAGTAAGTGTATCTGAGGAGCAAGTGATCACTCACTGGGCTTTCTGTGGAGGGTACACTGCTGGCACCATTTCAATGCTAACAAGGATTTTACTGATGCTTACTGACATACATTCCAGTACAGACTCACCACAGAGGCATTCATAATATTTGAATTTTTTTTGGTGGGTTTTCTTTCATTCTCACTTACAGATACATGAGCAGAATTAGATTTTTAGGCAATTCAGCCCCGTAGCATATAAAGTTACAGAGAGATACACGTGTAGAAAGTATCTACCAAAGAGCTCCATTCTACAAATGTTTGGTGCCATTTCCTGCTCATTTTTATAACAGTTGCTTTAACTTTTCATAGCTCATCTCCTTTTTCAGTATTGACTTTAGGTATGGTGCAGTGCACAGCTTTGGGATGAGCACTGAATGATATAGTAAAGATTTCATTGACTTGTTCCTGCTGAAAGGAATGACCTGGTTATTCTTTATTGTGTTATGTACTTCTGTATCTGCTGGTCAAACCTATTTTGACCCTTTCTTTGGCAAGGTAGGGGCAGCCACATTTTACAGTAGCTGCATTATATTTTCTTAGATTCCTTCTTGCTTCTAAGCCCATCCTGACACAACCTCTTTTACAGAAGAAATTCCAAAAATCATTCCTCACAATTACTGTAAGAATCTCTAGTTATCCTTTTTCTCCTCTCCTGAACATAGACAGTATATCCTTGCCCCACACAAATGAGAAAGTAATACTGGTTTTAAAGACCGTCAGTTCCTCTGTAACAAGTGCCAGTGATTGATATGAGGAAAAATTATCCAGGTTTTCTTGAAAGATTACGAATTCCTGTGAAGAACTCCTATTCTAGCTTAAGGGAAAATTCATTTTTGAATAAAGCAGTGCCAGTGTCATTAACCTCACCGAATTGCAAGTCTTGGCAAAAAAATCCCCCACCTTTCCTACTATTTCTTTAAATCTAATTACTGATGATTAAAGAAAACCAAATTAGTAGGGAATGTGAATTCAGTTCCATAAAGCAATTTCAGAGATATGAGCACCCGCATCCTCACTTCAAAAAACTTTTAAAGAGAACCCTTTACTCCCTGCTCACAATTCAGAGGTACTATGGATGGGCTCAGGAAGAATGAATTAAAGTTAATTATGTTTCTTTTAACCTAATCCTCCTTTAACAAACCCGTTTCTAGGAATACCATATCCATAGATGGTTGAACCATTCTTGAGTTAAATAATTCCACATCTAAAATAAAGCTTCCTAAGTCAGGTATCACATTTCCCACCTATTAATTCTTTCTTATTTTTTTTCTGAGTATTTTGTTGGAGTTTTCTTAAGGAAAGTCGACTATCTTTTTAAGATTATCAGGCATACTTTTCCTTCTTCAACCCTATTCACCTCATCGTGCCACTTCCTGCAAATTGCAAAGAAATTGAGTTGTTCCAAACACATTCCAAACAGAGCACTACTGACCTCACTCCCTGCATTTTAACATCCACATACATTAAAGTTTTCAGGCTCATTTTCCCTCCTCTTTTTTACTGTTTTACGGTCTGATTTCCCTTCCTTTCTGAAAGAGGCTAGTCCTTCTTGTAGTTGTTTGGTTTTATATCTTGTATACATGAACAAAAACTAGAGGTTAAAGACACAAATGTTTTAACCTTTCTGCATTTGCAAGTAATATTTCCTCCACAGAGACCCTGCTCCTCTCATGCATTTTTAACTAGCTCTTGATTCAAATGCCAGGCTTTACCTTGAAGGTTCATAACTTTTATCTGGCAAAGAAATCAGTCATTGTTTCCACTGGGTTTACAATATGAGATTCCAAAAGACTCACAGCCCTGCAGGGGCACCGAAGTTGTTCCCTTATCAACTCTAAGGGCTCTGTGCTGGGTATTCGCTGGCTCTGCCACCAACAGATACCACTACGGGGAGGAACACAGAGAGGCTGAAAACAGCAGGGAATGGAATACCAACTTCCTGCAGGACATGGTGGATACAGATTTACTGGAGCTAAAAAACCAAAAATCTATTTGTGATGAGTCTCAAACATCTGCATGAAAGTCCTGGTAAGTCAGACGAAAGATAAAGAGCTGTTTTAGTACATTCTTTCCTTCACTTTTTCTGTAAGATTAGCAGCACAAAGAAGTGACACTGAAGTGACATCACTGTCCATTATACCATCTGTGACTTTGCAGACACGGTCCCCATGTACCAGGGTTAGTCATGTGGAACCAGCAATAGGATTGAAGCTTTGCGAAGGTAAAGATGGAAAGCCTGCAAAAGTTCAGGGAATGCTGGGACAAACAGAATCCCTAGTGTGGATTTTTGTTTATTTGGATTACAGATGCCTGAGAGGGAGAAAGAAGCAAGCCAGCTAATCTGCTCTGCACTTTATGAACATTTCCATCAGAATTACTGTTTCCTTTTGCCTTCTCTCCTGTTCTAACCCAAGCAGTATGTAGGAAATAGCTTTATAATGGGCTGAATTTCCTTCTCCTGCTGCCCAAAGAGCCACTTGGTAACACAAGCCTTAGCTTTTAATTTTGACAAACAAGATATGAGAACCATGATTTCCATGTCTGCCTTGCTGCATTAAAAACCCCACCTATCATTATGATTGCATGTTTCGAGAAGTTTTCTTATTACAAGCATTTCCTAGATTAGCATAAGCAGTCATTAGAGGAAACAGTAAAATTGCCCAGTGGAGCAGGAGGAAAGTGAACCTGAAAAGAACAATGGAGGTAACTTGGACAGGCAAAAGCATAATGTTCAATGAAGAGACTCAGGCAAGCCACAAGCAAAACGAGAGTTGAGCTAAAACCCACTATGTTGGAATATTTCCCTGTTAAAACAGGGGTACTGAGAGATTAACTCAGACTCTCTTGGGTCTCCCGGAGACAGAGTTTTGCTCAGGGGCAGAACTCCAATAACCACCTTCCCCTATAACCAAACAGGCAACAGAAAATCATAAAGATTTCACATTCAGATGGAGAGTAGTAATTGGTCACATCTTCCTCTCCCCTTTCAACAGAGGTACCAAAGCGAGGGCCAACATGAGGACACTGTTCCCAAACACCTGAGCTACCTCAGGGCTTCCCTCAGGACTCAATGAGCTTGTGCCTGGAACTGTGTCTTTCCCTTCAGAGGACATCACAGAATACCCACGATAAAGCTTTAGGAACATCTCCCTGAATGGCTTTTAATGTAAGAGACAACCATTACCTGAAGTACAACCAGGCAGATGCGGCCTTAGTCTGAGATTTCTACCTGCAGCTACAAAAATATGAGGAAAAAAGGTCTCAGAGACTGAGCCCCTCCTTCATACCAAGATAGTTTCGTATTCCAGTACAGTTCTCAAAGTACTCTGATCACATCATTAATCCGAAAGGCCCCACAGCTACCAAAATATCCCCTTCTTTGGGAAGAACAAAACAATAGTGAAAGGTCAAGAGAAGTAACAACATGAATCATAATAGCAGGCAATTACATCCACTGTGGTATCAGTGAGGCACTCAAAGTGGCATCAGAAGTTGCTTGATGAATGGCTGGAGCAGAAGGATAAACGAGCTCATCGGTGACAGCCCCGCTGACTGACAGCTGCAGCAAATGCCTTGACTGCAGGTGCTTGAAGATCATCACTATTAATGGCAGGTTCTCACCTGGAGGCCTCACTCACAGAATCCCAGTGGGATGAATGGTTAGAGACAAAGATATTTCTTCTCAGAGCTTTGCTGGAACATTGATGCTTGGGGGTTAGGATTTAATGGTGCGTTATATGCTCAGGATTTGGACTGGTAATTTTAACTATACTCATTTGCTAAGTTTTTGTTAAAATCTTCTCTCAAAGTCCACTCCCTTTGAGTTAACTTCCAGAAGTTATCCCTGCATATCACACTATTTCAAGGTAACCATTTTAAACGTGGCTGGAGTATTTCACATCAAGAGAAACGTGACATCTGCTTTTATACCACTGTGGCCTGTTCTGTGTGTTTGAGTGTACTAAAAACTCCCACCCACATTATCCACTTGCAGATGCATTTAAATGCCTCATGCAGAAATGGAGAAATGTTATCCCACCTCTTTCGCAAACTTTTCTTCTCTATCAGTCTCTCAGCTAAGGATTTTTTGCACATAAAATATAAATTGTTCTGGTCTTTCACAGCTTTTGTCAAAGAAGGATCCTGCAGTGCAGGTCAGCACGCTGACAAGAATTCTCTAATGAACTACAGATTGCAGAATGAAGAACTAACTTGTGCATTCTAATCCTAGCAGAAATTCCAATTTCTAGATTAAAAGGTATCTCTGAAAGCAACATATGGACAGTTTTCACTTCTGAATTTCTGCCCCTCCATTCCTCTATTTTCATACAGATAAATTAACTTGTCAGCTCATTAACCAAGAAATTCTCGCAGTATCTTACAAACAGTTGCACCATTTCTGCTTTTTTCCCTTCTGTTGGGTATATCAATTTAGACATACAGAGCCTCCACCACTCCCATTTCCTGTCTAATATACACAAAATGCAGTAATAACCGAGTACCATCTCACGTACTGTCCAAGTCTTTTTGGGAAATAGATGAAGGACAACGTGTTGAATCTCACTAAGGGGAGATCCTGCAATTTTTATTGGAGCATGCAAGTAACTATAATTACTTATGACCTCCCCCCCCAAAAAAAAAAGTGTTAGTAAACAGTATTTTCTGAAAGTCATAGATTAGAAAATATTTTTTTATAAAACCATGAAAATATATACAGGAACACTGTAATTAACTACACCCATAATTATGTTTCATACAATTGAGAGTAAAGTTTTACTAAAACCCACCTGAAGCCAACCCAACACACCTCTCTGTTACACCACCCTGACTTAAAGGATGCCTTTAAACATACTGCAATAAATCTGCAGCTTGGCTAACGTTAATCAAAAATATGCAGCAGACCAGTGATCCAACGCATCGATCACGGCACATAATTGCAGTAAAGCAATAAACAGCCACAACTTGAATAATGTTAATAGTTTTTGTTGACAATGCCAACAATCCAAGAGTCAAATACGGTTTTTTCCTGAACAGCTTTAACGTACATTTGGGGGAATGAATAATATTTAAAAGCTCATGCAGGTGACATTAATATGACATTTTTCTCATCATTCAACAATAAATTATTTTTTTTCTTCATTTCATTCAACCGAATCAGTACAAGAACAGTTGCCAGGACATTCATGTTGTAACATTTACCCTCATGTGTGCTTCTCCAAAAAATATTATTTCTCCACAAAATGGAACACTGGAAATTGGATAGATTATTTCCTCAGGCTATGAAAATAATGTTGTTTACTGCTATTTTTCTAGGTTTGTACATGCAATAAGACTCTGAAATTAGCTCCTTGGGAGGGTAAGTGAAGTAAAGTAAGCCCATTCATTGTACAGCAGAAGCCATAATTCATTTTAATCCCATGTTAATATAATTCCGCCTGGATTTTTTAGAAATAAACTAATTCTGCTCCATCCTGGCATAACTTATGTACTCTGTGCACACACTGAGCATGCCTTGATAACCAGAGATTCCATTATGTGTTTAATAATTGACTATTCAATAGAGCATTGAGGCATTTTTGTCTGGAACTAATTCACCTTTGTCTGTGTATCAGCATGAATGTACAGTGAATTCCAGATATGGTCTTGAGATGTAAAGGCCATATGCTTTATTCATCTCAGGTTTGTTTTTTTATAAACTACATATTCATGACAGGCACTTCTTGGAAATTAATGCCCTAACTTGTATATGCTGGTATATATACAAAATGATTTATTGGAGCAGTGATTCATTGAAAAGCACCTTGAACCTATCACGAAAACAGCACCTTCTGTAACAGGTTTGACCTCAGAAATAAATCACTCATTGCCGCATTTGCAGAGGTGTCGGAGACATGAAGTACTAACAAACAGTGGTTGGAGTATTTAAAATATCAAGTTAAAAAAAGCCACAGAGGCTGTTGCTGTTCCTCAGACATACGAATAACTCTGCAGCAGAAAAGCAAGTACAATAAAGTCCCCCCTGTTCATGCAGACCTGTCACCATATCAGTGCCAACTCAGGAGGAAAAACCTTTTTTAAGTGCTTATTCTTGAATATAAGATGTTCCATCTCACCAAAAACAAGCATCCCCATGACCTCTGTTCTCACCAAACAATCAGCCCTGGTGGTTTCCAGCACAAGTTTACTGGTTTAGGCCACACATTGAATTCAGCCAAGAATGAAAAATAAAACTGAAGAAAACAACTTCTAAAATTTTCAACAAATTACATTTAATTTGAAGAAGAACAAGCAATAATTTTTCCCCATTTGGAAAAACTATCTTTTAGCTGTACAGTAACCAAACAGCTTTTCCATCTTTGGAAGCTGCCTGTCTAAAGGTGAAGTTGCTGTCCAGTATGTCAGTCAAGCCAACACACCTTCAAGGGCGATAAACTCACCTACAAACTATTTATGTCACTTTGGCACAACTGCACTGTTGGCCCAAAGATGCCTTTGAATTTCCTCCAGCTGTAACCAACACCTGATGCTCCACGAGTAAAGCAGCAATGCCCTGAACTAAGGCCCCTGTTACTTTTGTACTGATCTGTAAAATCACAAATGTAGATTTGGCAGCAATCAAATCTGGTGAAAGCTTACCTATCTAGCAATCTTACCTGTCACACTACCTTATAGCATACACAGGCTGACACAAGTCTTGTTATACTACACGGCAGACAACTGATAACGTTCATGTTTTAAGAGACTTCAGATGCAGACTGTGGTATTACTTGACTGTCATTATTAGCAGGTATTTATTCTCAGATAACTACAGAGTATAATGCCATTTCAAACATCTTGTGGCAAACTTAATTCTTGCCATCTTTACAGACTTCCATCCCAAATCTTTGGGTTTACCCTCTTAATACATTCACTTCAAGGCATAATAGACTTTTCCCCTTGTTTTGCAATCATTTCTTTTCCCTCAGGGTTTAAGAAGTGCTTTAAACCACAAAATACCCCCGATTTTGCAAGATGACAAAAGGTACCACAAACATTTTTATCCACGAACATGCAGCTGTTTTGAAAGGCATTTGATAAAATGATAAAACTGTGGCATTTGATGTCACAGCTATGACAGAACCCACCACGATGGGCCCTCTCCAAAGATCCCACAGGAGAGCACTGTTTCTAAAGCCCCCTTCAAAGGGGCTCACTATCACAGCACATCACTCCCAGGGCAAGCTCAAGGTATCCCTGGACTGGCACACCTGTGAAATTCTGTTTGAGGACTACTTACAGACATCCTGGGTGCTCAACAAAGAATCTACCACTCCCAGACCAAGAGCTGCTGTGCTCTGTTAAGTAGGTCCTCTTTGTCACCCACCTGTGGTGGCTGATGAGATGGAAATTGCTCCACACACATGGAAAGGATTTCAAGTCATGCCAGCTGCAAGCCATTGGCTCAACTGTAGCAGAGGGGCCACTCCGAGCACCCCATAATACTTTAGATCTAGAGCCTATTTACAGGAAAAGCAAACCACAACACTGGAAAGATCTGACGGGGGATTCTTAGGGATCTACCTTCACTACTTTCTAACACATTTGCAATGTTTAAATTTCATTTCCCTGAGGACTGGGGGTTTGCCTACACAGCTATCCAACTTTTAAACAGCTTCATTCCTGACTGGATGCCTGTCCATGATTTCATCTGTTATGGGTGGAGCCCTCAACAGGTGAAGCCGATTTAGCGATTTTCTGAAGCAAACAATGATGTCCCCAGTGATGTCTCCACATGTTTAATGTGGTCCTGTTCTAGTAAAGAATATTTCTACTCTTTCACACCCTTCTTTGCTGAGAATACATTTGAGAAGTACCATTGATTCCCAGTGATTTATTTGACTTCATGTTTATTTAACAAGACACGCTCTCCACCTATTTACATGGCATTACAACCCAATATGTTGCACTTTTACACCTATACTTCTGGTTTTGTTGGAATTGTGATTACAGACACATGGGCAACAAAGATAGTGAACACTGAAGATCTTAATTACACAGCCTGTTTTTCCTTGTCTTTTTTTTTTCCTCCAGGACAACTAATAATAATTTATAACACAGATAGCCAGGTTTTTCGGTTTGCACATAACTCTGTTATATTGTCACTGCATTTGGTAAAACACATCTTGGGAAAACGCTTTCAGTTGAAGAGTTCGGGAGATAATGCTGGTTCTGCATTAGCTGGAAAATTACTGACATTTCACTGCATGAGGGATGCTGTTTTCTAAGTGGATACTTCACCTTTTAAAGGGCTTATTACAAGGTTGGCTGTATGCTGTACCATTACACACAGATTTTGTCTTTCATCAACAATGGCAAGCAGCAACACTGCTCTAAAGCTCTAGAGATGTTTCAGCTGCTGATGGCCTCTAAGTAGGGAAAATAAACCAGTGGTTTCTCATTCCTGAGTTACTTTATGGTTTTCATTGCTGGCTCTCTTGTTCTCTGTGTGCAGTGTAAATAAGTCAAATGCCCTGTTACAACCCACCCCAGAAGCTGAGGGTAACCCAGTTTTCTGTTGATAGATCCCTTGGGGTGGATAAGAGCAAAACAACACTGAAGGATCTATGTTTGTAAATATATTTGAGTTTATTTTGGAACAGTTTGGTTTCAAAGGAAAACAGGTATGTAGCCATTTTGGTCATTATCATCTATAGTAATAGAGCAATATTAAACCATAAAAATAGCACTTAAAATCTTAACAATCTTTGAGCCATTAACCATTTCAGTCTCTGACATGCCCCACACAGGACTAAAATGAAAATGCACTCAAAAATACATGAAGAGGGAAGATTTCTATTAAAACATTCATATCTTTAATGAAAAATAGACCAAGCTCTACTTACCATAGATTTCTGCCTCTTTTTTTTTTTTTTTAATAGGCATATATTGCCAATTTTTAGCACATCATAGCCAGCTATGCTATTTTGCAATAATAACTAACAATGACAGTTACACCAGACTTTTATGGCTCTCCTGAAGGAAAAAACCTTGACACAGCAGTAATGAAAAGTAAAAAAAAAAAAGAAAAAAGCCCTTAGGTCTGCTTTTCACAGAGCTCCGTATAAAACATTCTTCTCTGCAAGGGTTTATTTCACCCGTGATCTCTGCAGGAAGAACAGAGCTGCAGATAAAGTTTAGGAACTGCTGCTGGATCTGAATTGCCCGTGTATGGACGAACCAATTAGTGACAAGCAATAAGTCATCAGGTGCAATTGAAAGGAATATGCAATCTGGCTTTGCCCTTCTCAGGAGGCACTTATCTTCTCATCTACTGCAGCTATAACTTGAAACTCCTCTGCAGCTGCCATCTGGCATGTAAGTGTGGATCTGGGCCTTAAATGAGGAACAATAAAGACGGATGAAGCCTCGATGCTTTCTGCTGCACAAAACCGCTTCGTAAAAGATCCTTCATATTAAATTCTACTGAAATCAAGATTTTAAGCATTAAATTTCTGCCTCTTTGTATCACTTCGAAGTTTGTACAAAACAGATTAAATAACCTTCTAGCCAAGTCATTAAAATCTAGACTGGTGAGGGCTGAGAGACAGATCCTCTAGCTGACCAAGACAACAGAAACCATAGTTAAAAATGGGTAAAATGGGCTATTTTCAGCACATTTAATTTTTATCGATTAAAGTTCAATATTGCACGTTCTAAAGAAGTTTACAAATATGAGCGAAAATACACTTCTTTTTTTTTTAAATCATAACCATGCTGTGCCTCAATAATTCTTGAGGAGGATGGCGATATCAGGTACCCAGGAACGGCAGGCATCTGACTGGCATTAGGGGCTGCAGCTGCCCACTCTCCTGGTGGAACTGTGCCGCTTGCTAAGAGAAAGAGTTCCAGCACGTTGTGTGCACAGACAGGATTCTCTTGTGAGAACAGTGACACGGCAATGCCTCCCCAGAACACAAACCCCACACTACTGATCACTTCATTTGCCCTGGTGCACTAACCCCAAGTTCAGTTAAGAGAAGCCAAACCCCCCCCCAGTTGCAGCAAACCTGTGGCTATGGCAGCAGGAATTGAAGCCTGGAGTATCTCTGTTATTTAGAGTGGGGAAATCATGCACCTTTACAACAATTCCTCTCAGAAAAGCAATAATGCAATTCATGCATTAGCCCATTTTTTCCCTCTCTTACACAACTCTGTGTTACGGAGAAGCAATTCTATATATTACAGAGCTCCCCAAAAATAACAGCTCTGTCTCACCACAAACCTTCGAGGTTTGAAATTAGTCTTTGTTCTGTGTTGAAAAGACACAAAATCCCCTCCATATCTTTGTGGAATGGTATTGTGTCAGATACCCAGTTTTAGGAAAACCCACATGCTCTCTAGCCATTAGACTTGCTTGCTTTCCTCTCTGCCCTGTCTGTGTGTGATCAGTGAGCACTATGCAGTCAGAAAATTATCAGACAAACAGGCCACTGTGATACATTCCAATTTTGACTAGGGCTGTATTTTAACTAAAACTAATTGAATTAAAATCACTCCAATCATCACAAGGCTGTTCCCAGCACTTTAAACATTAAAAAATCTTAATGCCCAGAGTTTGCTGTTGCTCTCATACAAACCAGTGCAAAGTTAGAATGGTCTGTTAAGGCTAAGGAGGCAAAGCAGTAAGTTACTGTCATTTATCAGTAGAGAAGCAAGAGTTTATTTTCAGTCCCATTTCATTCTTGATGGTAAAGAGATGTATACTGTATTCTCATTATAACCCTTTTTACTACTGGAGTTTATGCCCCAGGGACTCTGCTGACGTGTCCCTCCCTCCCACCTTTGCTGTACAGGAAATTTGCTGCACAGAAATATATTCAAGTACCAGTAATTTTTTATCTTGGTCCTTCCTTTCTGAATTAGAACAGAACAGGCAAACAGGCCTGCTTTCCTTTGGAGAGTGGTATTACTCTCACTTTCAGCTCAGCAGAACTATTAAATCTTGAACTTCCAATGATATGGAGGCTTTAGGTAGAGGAAAGCTGACATTTGAAAAAAATGGTGCTGTGGTTTCCAGTACTATTATGAAAAATACCTGTGGATGAAATCCTGCGGATTACAGAACACAGCAGCATAATAACATGCATCAACAGAGACCCCAATGAATATATGAAGGAAAAAAAATCCACGTGAAAAAAAACCCACTTATATTAAAAATTGATTCTTAAATTATCTTATGGAAATTCTCTCAGACTGCATATATGTTGTTGTTGTTACCTTCTGATACAACCCCGAAAAATTTTTTTTCATTGTGATTAAAATACCAAACAACCCTAATGTTGTGATATTATCAATCA
>JAYRBT010000010.1:24879682-24924628 GCA_036023395.1 Myiotriccus ornatus | reverse complement strand
ATTTGAAAAAAATGGTGCTGTGGTTTCCAGTACTATTATGAAAAATACCTGTGGATGAAATCCTGCGGATTACAGAATACAGCAGCATAATAACATGCATCAGCAGAGACCCCAATGAATATATGAAGGAAAAAAAATCCACTTGAAAAAAAACCCACTTATATTAAAAATTGATTCTTAAATTATATTATGGAAATTCTCTCAGACTGCATATATGTTGTTGTTGTTACCTCCTGATACAACCCCGAAAAATTTTTTTTCATTGTGATTAAAATACCAAACAACCCTAATGTTGTGATATTATCAATCAATAATACCACTCACTGTGCTGGAAAGATAATATGGAATGTCATCTGAAACATTATACAAACAAAACAAGCTATTTTAAAGCTGTTTTAAGCTTCACTGAAATTAAAAATACAAGCAAGTGAAGGCAATGACAAAAGAAATTGATACATATTGACATAATTTCACAAACAATGGAGGATTAAGGAGACGGGGGAAAAAAACCAAAGCAATTTAAAATGCATGCATGACAGACTCTCTAATAACAGAAAGAAAGAAACAAATGAACCAAACATTCCATTCTGTTCACCTGTGACCAAAAAAACCAAACAAAACCAAACCTGCTTTTATCATCATGGAGCCTAAAACAAGTGAGAAAATTTTATTTATCTCCCTTACAGTACTTGTATTTTATTTTCTAGAGAAGTCTTCCTTGCAGCCAAGTTAAAAAGTTTTATGATTGCTTCCGAGTCCTTTTTAAGTGGGTTTGTTTTTTTTCTCCTTAGCTTTCAGATGAAGCTTTGTATTCTGCCCTGTCTCTACCTCAGCTCATTTTTCTTCTGCAGTTTCAGAGGAATCAGCTCAGTGGAGCCAGCTTTGCTTTGTGTCTGTACTGCATTTTAGCCTTTTGATTTCTACTGCTCACCTCAGTAATAATGGATTTGCTAATGTTTGCCTTTAATTCTAATAGCAATCAAACAATTGAAAGATTTCCATTTGCAGGAAGTTAACATTTTCTTGTCCTCCTGTACTTGTAATATTTGATGTAACGATGTTCAAACTAACCGTAACTGCAGCAGTTAAGTAATTTAAAGATAAAAGCTTGTGTATTTACTTCATAGATGAAGCTGAGTGAATCAAGCCAAGCCTTCAAGCTAATGCTTTCCAATTCTGTTAAGGAGGGGAAAGGTTAATGAACACTTCTCTCATGTTTTGCTTCTCCATCTCGTCCCAACAGAATTTTCTTCAGATCTGAACCACCCATCAGTACAGAGCGGATGCCAAGAACTAAAAGGCTTGCCGTGCTGCTGTTTTGGCAGCGTTTACAATTACAAGGCCTAATCCTACAGCCTCAGTGGGCATAACTAATGTAAGACCCTGGGAGCTTTTTGTGTCTCGGGCACTGCATCCAGTGCCAAATTTTCTTACAACGACTGGTTCGGAGCATCTGGAACAACGTCGGCTTGGAATTTCATACTCACACTTTTACACCTTGACAGGGGTATTCTGACTTATGTTTTACTTAATACCAATAGAAGAGTTAACAGAGCAACATGTTGCTCCAAAGTCTCACTGAAAGTAGGCCAGAATTGAAACCCACGAAGCAGAAGCCAGTGCAGTGATTACCATTATCTTTGGGTAATTGTCAGAACGCTGCATGACCTTGTAGGGGTAACTTTGTCTTCATTTAATTGCTGGAAGACAGGTTTTAACTAGATCATCTTTCATAATCATCGTGGAACTTTCTGGGGTTATTTGTTCTCCCCTCGCAGCTGCAGCTCCTGTACACTTCCTTTCTGATCCTCTTCTGTTCCCTTTTACATCGCTGCACTTCAGGCATGATTTGCAATTGCACCCACTGCACAGGGGCTCAGGGGAGAACACAGCTTAGGATCAAAGCCACTGCTCCATTTGTTTAGCATCAGCAAATTATTCTCCGTTCTAAAAGCATTTTATACATTAAACAGTTTATTAAAAACTAACGTGAAATGGAAACCTTATGTTTAAAAGCAACAGAAAAGTATCCACAACTATGATTCAGTTCACAACAAAACTTGTGAAGGACAGAACCTCAGCCAGCACTGAACAGTTCCCACTGAGATCAGTTGAGCCACATTAATTTGTGTCAACTCAGCAGCTCATTCTTAGTTTTCAGCCTGATGCACAAGATTTAATCTTTGGATTGGTCATGTTTTTTGTAAATGAAGGACAATGTCTCCTTTTATAGAGAATCTTATTTATTCCCAAAGCACCTAACAGTAATTCAAACTCTAGAAAAGACAGTTTTAATCCTAACTACTCCTTTTCAGAATATGCTTAGTAAGGCTGGTCAACCAAAATAAATGGTCCATTATGCACTAGAATGTCAGCTTCATACATTTTTTTTAAATAGACTTTTGCCTCTCCAAGGGAGTTGGGGAATTATTGTTTTTATGAAGTTGTAGATCCTTTGACAAAAAAGATTATTTATACACACACTAGCTAATTTCAAAATTTCCAATCTGGCTTGCCATCAATTTAAAAGAATTTAAAAGTTGAGCACCTATAGTCCGGGCTGCTTAAATATATGAAAGGGTTCATGCAGTCTTTTTATCCCACATTTTTTTTGTTTAAAACAATGAAAAACATCACCACTAGCAACAGGATTTCCCTACCATCTCAAATTACAAGCTGCATTCTAAAATTAAAACTTCATGTGAACAGGGGCAGGACCAAAGAGGAGCAAGGAAATGTTATGGAGAAATACAGAGCCACACAGAGGTAAACAAGAATTTCAGCACAGCCCACACTGCTGCTCTTATCACCCTGAAACTCTGGGGACCATCTGCTGGTGTGAAAAATTCAGCATTAGGGAGAAAGTCCCAAACCCAACAGCCATATACGCTTCAAAGCAGATGATACGAGACTTTATATACCTACCTGGATTGCTTTTGTTTAAGCTTGTGCCTTGTCTTGGGAATCTAATTTATGATTTCAAACTTTCTGAAGTTAAGCCTCAAAAGTATAAACCCTGCTCCCAGTCTCAGTCCAAAGACAGAAATGCCAACACTGTCCCTTGGCCAGCCCTGGGCAAGGCCAGCCAAAGGTCTGAAGCACAGTTTATGGCCTCTGAGCAGGAGGGAAGTTTTATTGTTTGCATGTGCACTTTACACAGGAAAGCTTAAAAATGCAATCCACAATCCTATTTACTTTTTATCACAATGTCAGACAAGAAGAATAGCTGTATTTCCCTTCTATGCCATGAAAAACAGGAGGTTTGGGGTAGATTCTAAACTTGACGGGTGACATTTGGACAACGCAAGACATGGGATTTTACATGCCTAAGAATTTGATGCCTTAGAGCTTTTTTGAGTTTTAAATTTGTGCAGATTTTAGAAGCAGATGTGTAGTGAATGTAGGTTTTAATGGAGCTGTATTATATGCCTTACCCTGTAGCATAATGTTTACACACACCCAACCCTACTGCCCCGTTTCGCATCAATCCCTCTAAAATTCCGTGCGCGTGTTTAGTCTTCTTTTCAAGGCAGAAATTAAAGAAACAAACTATTTTAAAATTCCCTGGGCTTTGCCTTCTGCAAAATCTATTTAACACACAGTTTGTGACGTTCCTGTATTCTTCAAAATACCCCCAAAGCCGCTGGAGGAGGAGGTGACTCTGTGAGGCCACTCCACACACCGAGAAACCGCAATCGAAGCCTCCGAGAAATCCATACGAACTCAGGAACCCTCTTCGATCTCACCACGCTGAAAGCGCAGCCCTAGAGCCGCAGGGCCCGTCCTTTAAAAAAAACCAGGAATAACAGCAGGCCGGCAAAAGTGTGGTCACAGTGAAAGCTCCAGGCGAACACGGGGGGAACCCCCCCGCTCCGGGCCGGGGCCGGGGGCAGGGCCGGCCGCGCCGGGCGGCCCGGGCGGAGCTGGCGGGGGAAGGCCGGGGAGAGCGGCCTCGCCAGCCGCGGTAAGGAGGGAAGGAGAGAGGGAAGGAAGGAGGAAGGGAAGGGAGGCGGCGGCAGGAGCCGGGGATCGGGGTGGGCCCCCGGCGGGGATAAGGGCGGGGAGGGCGCGGGGGGCCCGAGCGCAGCGCGGAGGGGGCGGGCAGGCCTCGCCATGCCCGTGTTGTGCTCGCCACGTCAATTGCACCGCAAGCGCATCACCAGGAGTTGTATCTGTGTGCGTGTATATGTATTTAAAACAGAAAATTAAAGCTTTCATTTTTTCTCTTCTCCTCCACCCCCCCCCATCCAAGTGCCAGAGTTAAACAGGACAAGAGCATATATAGTTACTTTTCTTTTCTTTTTTTTTTTTTTTAATCTGTGTAATTCATCTTTCTCCTCTGCATCACTTTAAGGGCTTGTTTCCCCCCTTATGCAACAGCTGTGGTTCGGTTTTATAAGCAGGCCCTGATGTTTGTTTTCTCTAAGCTTTGCACCGACACAGGCACTGCTGAAGTCCAGTTCCACTGTGTGGTTCTAGCAGTAAATTACCTTCATGCCTTTCGCTTCAGAAATACAAATTTTAGACTGTGGTGTAGCTGTGATAAGCTAATTAGTGTTTTGATGATCTGGACTTTCCAGAGGGGAACTGAGGACACAATAGGTGACAGTCCTGTCAGAGGGGAATTTGAACTATTTGAGGTTCTGCCTTTTACAATAATTTAATTAGACAGATTGGATTTCATTGCAGTGATGATTTCTAAGGACTTAATTCATAAAATGTGTCAGAAGCTATTGCTGCATCTGGAGCAGATTACACTGGCTGGGTGAAGCTGTTAACCCACAGCTGCCTGCCCTGGCCTTAGCAGGTGCCCTGAAGGACTGGCAGCATCTCCCCAGCCAACTTCACAACTATATTTTTTTTCCCCCTGTTGTTGATTTAGTGCAGCTGCCACTCAAAAAAAAAAAAAAAAAAAAAGTGTGGATGTTCCCTCACCAAGCATTGTGCATTTTTCTTAACAACAACTAGAAGAAACTAAGAAATTAGCCTTTTGGGCTCACGAAGTATAATGGAGAGCTTCAAAGACATAAGATCTGTCACAGGCAGTGGAGAGAGGAGATACAGTTTAGGGAAACTAACCTGGCCTCTTGCTTCACCTCGTGTTCCTTAGGGGCACCACACATGGATGTCTCCTCCCAGGGTGCCCTTTTTTCCTCTTGTAAAATTTGGTATTGCTTTCACTGACTGCTCTCTAGGTCTGGTATTGCAGGGAGAAGTTGTGCATTCCGTTTAACCAGTGCCTTCATCATTCTGTAAAACTCAGCTGTAGCCTCCCCCAGGCTCCTCTTCTCCAAACCAAAACAGTCCCTGACATTTTTTGCCTCTCCTGGACAGTGGTAGCTCCATTCACTTGGCTATTTGAACTGCCCATCCTGAGCTGAGACCAGAACTGCTCGTAGCAGTCAAGACTTGGTCCCACCCAGGTTTTTGGTAGCACTAAGACAATACCCCATGTGATGGTCTTGGTACCTGTCCTCAATCCTGTGTAATTCTGGACAATAGGCAGGGCACATACATGCCTGTGTAATTTCCAAATTCTTTGGTTGTACGAGACAAGTAGAGTTCTAAAGCAATCATTTAATTAAAATAAAAAGATAAGAAGCAATGTGAACTCTTGAGCCTAGGAGCCATTTACTTAAACTGCTTGATTGCTATGCAAAATCCTCAGTCCTATCAGGAAAATTCATATATTAGGGCAAGAAATGCACATGATGCTTTGCATTTTGATTGCTTAAAAATATAGCTGCTAATAGGTTTCTCACTGGCAAGGAGGCTACACTTAGGGGCACCTGGATGCTACGGAGTGTGGCAGGAGGGCACATGGTTTCAAGAGGCAGCCTGATATATTCATTATTAATCTCAGTTGTTGCGCTGGGTTTGTTGCCTCTGGCAGTAAATAGTAGATGAAGTTTCAGAGGAAAATCAGCCCTATCATGCACTTAACAAACTGAGCAGTTCTGTATATACTGCACAATTCCTTCCTTCTTGCAAGTGGTCAGGTAAACTTCGAAGCATAGAAAGCTGGCTTTCTTAGCCAGGATTTTATTTATTTTTTTAAATTCTTTACTTTGCTAGAAGGCCTGCTCCATATAACTGAAGAGCCAGTGAGATGTTCTTTCCTGACCACATAAACTGTGTCAGGAATTAATAGCTCCTAACGCAGCATGATGGCAAATAGTGATCTCTTTTTTGAAACCCAAAAGTAATTAGTGGGATTATGGATGTTGATGTTTTAACTTTGGTCTTGCTGTTTTTTCTGGAAATCCTGCATTTTCCTCTGGTGGCTCTTTCATTTTGCCTCTGAATGTTCTACAGTAGCACTTTTAGATGTTTCATTCGTTTCCTGCCTTTTAAAGCCAGCTTCATAAAAGCAAATTTTAGTGATTGAAGATGCTTTCTTTACCACTTAAATATCTCCCATTTGTGTGCAAGCTGTATTTCTGAGATTTGCCTTAGGTTATGCTAAGTGTATCTTGCTCGTTATAAGAAAATTACAATGATGATGAAAGACAAAAAAAATCACTCTGAGTGGCTTCTCGAAAGGAACTCCAAGTTTTAGCAAGAGACTGTTTTGACAGACAAGTTGGTGTTTTCACTAAATCAGCAGTTTGTTTGCTTGAAAATAACCGTCCTGGGTTTTAGTTCTGCATGCATCCTCTTTTCTTCTGTAAATCAATATATTGTTCTTCGTGGATGACTGACTCATACATGCAAACAGAAGGATGAGTATTGGCTTTACTTAGGGTAGTTTATACAACTGTAGAAGAATAAAAAACTTACTTATTTGTGTGATACGGGCACAAGGAGTAGAAAGGAGTTGAGGGTTAGATGTTGAGGGATCACAGGGGATTACTGGGTGAGTAATTATAAAGCTCATCCTGCAATAAATGCAAGCAGATGCCCGGAGTTGGTTGTGTCCCTGTGACCTTGTGGAAGTGCTGCAAAATGAGCAGGGACTGCTGTTGTGTACTGCAGGCTGAGATCCTGCATTTCCAGCAAACTGGCTCGGGGAAGTTGGACAAGATGGTCTTATTTTACTTATTTTTTGCATAGTCTGGGTTGGGGAAGTATCACTGGTTTTGTAACCAGATGGAACTGCGACAGGTCTCTGTGCCTAAATATTGTCAAACGCTCTATGGGCAGTTTCCAAAATGGGGATTATTTCTTCTTTTTCCCAGAGATGCAGAGAAAGAACATTAAGAGCGTTACGCTTTGCTTTTTCTTTACATGTTTACTGTTTAAGGATAACAGATAATCTAATGACCTCAAAATATCTGGTAAATGCACATATAGGCATGTTAAAACTTTGGGAGTTTACTGCTGATGTGCATGAATGATGGTTTCTGAATTCCCTGTTGCTGAGTTGTTGCATCCCTTATTGCTGTTCAAGCAAGAGGCAGCCTGTAAGCATGATTATTTTGCAGGATGATTAAGAATATTAATAAAATATAATATTCTTTATATTAAGAATATGAAGAAAAATATATCCTATAGAATACTATCACGGGAGCATCTCTGGGGACTTCTGGGACCAGACACTCCTGTGCCCCACTGTGTAATTCTAGTAACAAGGTCTAAACTTGCAACAACTCACAAGCTTAAAGAATGACGTTGTTGACTTGAGCTCGCAGGCACTGTTTTGTGTGTGTTGTGAACACCATCCTTTCAAAGTTGTGCTAAAGAATAGTTCTGCTCAATTTCCTTGCACTTGAAAATCACTGCAGGCAATACCATGTGCATTATTAACTAGAGGCTCAATATTTGCATGTATTTCAGATTGTTTGAGTCCTGTGCTCAGTTTATTATTTATATTTTTCATGCTTTATCCACGTGTACTTTTTGTGGTGATTTTTTTTGGTTTAGTTCCTTTCAGCTGTAGGTTCTTTGTAGCAGTGGAGCAGAAACAGTTGGGAATGGAAATTGAAAACAGAGGGCTAGTTTTATTGAGAAGAAAAAAATCATTAAAAGTAAAAGCAACTATGAGAAAGGTTTAGGTTGATTTCAGAGATATAACTCATGAAGAGGTTTTGTTTGCTCTTCAAAGATACAGATGAAAAAGCAGGGATTATTTTTATAAGGTTGTACAAGCTGCTGCTCCAGTGAATACTGAAACAAACTATTCTTTGCCGGGGTGAGAAACTTTTTGATGAGTAAATAAAATATCACTTTAGAGTGTACATTTTTAATTTTTTCTCTCACCCAGGTATTTATGTTCATTATTAAAGTGGAATGTGGGGATGCACTGGTAAATATTGGTCACTGTTGCAGAGGATTGATTTCAGTGACAGCACATGCTGGGAACTTACTGACTGGAGTAACTTCTATTGCAGGAGTGGCTTTCGTTATTTAGTGTGAGAAAATCTGATATCCAGTCATATTTTTAAGGGACATTTGTGTACTGTGGTTTGCTGTGATTTGGGTCAGCAACTAAAATGTACTTTTTATTTTCTGACTTTGAGAATGTGTCTAGCAGCCGTAATATTCTTATAATGTCATTTGGTGTAACTCAGCTGGACTCAGTGCATCTACATGAATATATATGAGTTAATGATGTGGCCCAGTAAGAGAATGGAAATGGGCAGCTTTGAACTTGTCCAAATCTAAATTCCATCGAAATTTATCTAGATTCATCCTCACAGGAGGAGATAACATTTTAATCCTGTGCTAGGGTTTGGTGTATTTCTGTTCTTTCCAGAAATTTTACCTCAAGGGTGAGTGCCTCAGAGCGTGCACAGATCAGTGTCTTGTTCTCCAGTTTACTCATTTAACAGCTCATGAATCAGCCTGCACTGCTCAGCACTCCATTGTGCTGCTGATAATTAATCAGATATGGCTCTAATTCCTGACTTTCAGCAGAACTTAACTGTGGTCATCTGTTCCATCATCTATTATTGACATATTGTAGGGATATCGGCAACAGGAAGAGAACTTGCCGGAACTTTCTAATGGAGATTATAGTGATTTGTCCATCATAAACCCTTTTTTATACGGCTTAAATGTGATGGTAACTTCCCTTCCGTGTATTGCCACATGATGTACCATGTTGCTGAAGGCTTTCCCAGCGGCACACGCTCGGGTGGGAGGTGACTGGCATTTACAGGGAGACACTGTCTTGGTCAGGGCTGTTGGTACAAGTGCCCAGGGCAGGGCACACGGGCTCTGTGTTTAGAGTTTTTTCTCCTGTGTTTGATTTCTCAAGAGAGCTTAGCTGAAAAATCACTTAACTCTCTCTTTTTTATTTTTTTCTGTTATTTTGAGTGGTGTTCTAATGATTTCAAACCTTTTACCAGCCAAGACAGTGGCTGCATCAGAAAGTTTTGTTTGAAATCTTAAAAGTTGTACTAGACCTGTTGAATAGCTTTAGGATACACTGTATTGGGGATAGTAGGAATAAAACCACTGCTCTTTTGATTATCTTTTTTTAATATATAAGTAGATTTTATAAAGGGGGGTGTATATATGTATAAAAACATCTTATGCAACACGTCTTCATTACATGTTTAATATTAGTACATTCTTGTTTGTTTGTTTGTTTTCTTTTAGTCTTTTTATTGTTGTTGGCTTGATTTTGAGTTTCCATTATTGGTGTTGTCTGATTATCATTAGGAATTACGTTGAAGTCTTTCCCTGGAGTCTCCAGGGTATGAATGAGTAAGAGCTGCAATCAAACCATCCAACACCTTTGTTCCAGGTGAGAAATAGAGTAGTCTATAGAATTAAAAGAAAAACAAAAGCAGCCATTCAGCTAAGATGGCAAATGAAAGACTAGCACATGGGCGAGCTCCCAGGCAGATACTGATGTTCTGCTCACTGTTCCAAGGCAAAAAGACAATGAAGGTGCATTTACAGAATTGCTGATATGGCAACTAAAACTTCGGTGTTGGTTTTTCTGAATAAACAAGCCGCAGGTTTTGCACACAGTTTTCACGTATGAGTTTGTTTGGTGTCCACACAGGGACAGTAAAGCAGAGGAGAGAGAGAGGAGAGGGTGCTGTGAGATGTGCTTCCCACAGCTGCCATAACTGCAACCATAAAACTGTTGCTCACTTCCCAGGGCTCTGCAGCCAGCAAGTCTCTTCTCCCTGGCATATCTCCCTGAGTCTGATGGGAGATGGGAGAAATGAGTAAAATAAAACCATTATGAATGAACCTTTATATGTATATTTAGTACTAAATGTTCAAGTTACAAACAGCACTTATGTTTCAAAGAATTTTTCTCTATAAAATTTTGCAAACTGGTCACGTGTCACGAGTGGAAATATTAAAATTCGTTTCAGGGTGCACTGAATGCTGTTCAGAGGTACAGTCCCAGGCTTCGGGGCTGTAAATCCTTTGTAAATGAACTGGTAGAGTTGGCAGCTATAAAACATCAACTTCACATTGTTTATTATTAAATTTTTCTAAGTCAGAGAAGTTAAAAAAAAAAGGGAATATAAGGACTGGAAACAACAAGAGGTAGGGTCTGAGCTACAGTGCTTGGTTGTACTGCAGATGGAGAGTAAGATTTGGCTGAACAGAGCACAGAACCCGGACGGGATTTGGTCTGTTAACCCAAGACTGACTGCTGAAGTTTGGGATGCAAAGGTCTTCTGCAGGAAGACTGTTAACATCTGGTGGAGAGGCCTGGAGGCCAGGGAAAGTGAGGGGAATAGTGTATGTATGATATATCGGTGTGAGCATTGTAGAGATTTCAAATCTAGGAAAATAAATTGAATTCACAGACGTGTGTGGGACCGTGTTTTTACCACGCCAGGTATATTCTGGATCAGTTGTAAAAGGAGCTGTGCAAATGAGTAGCTCCAAGCACAGTGACTAATTTAAACTGATTTCTGCTCCATTTTGGCTGAGGTGGCTGACATTTGAACTAAACTCTGTAAGGATTGTTTGTAAATGCCCCAGCGAGGCTCCTGCCAGCATTGCTCCCTTCCCATTCCCCCTGCTCATGGCTTTTTAATGTCCCTGCAGTGTTCCTGTACCAGCTGTGGTATCCCTCCCTGCTGCTCCCTGTCCTTGATCCAGTAGCCCTTGCTCTGCCATCCAGCAAGGAAACTGTCCAGGCAAATGCTGATAATCTGGCCAGAAGTGTTTGCCAGCTGGCCCCCTGCCTGCAGGCAGCGGAATTCAGACCTGTGGGTTTGGGTGTTGCAAGTCGGGTTTTGTCACATGTTGCAAAGGTTTATTGTAAGGAGTTATTATTAAAAAAAAAAAAAAAATCTGCTTTTGTAGCAGGCCTGCAGGTTCCAAAGTGATTGGCAGGCAGTTGACAGACAGAACAAAACCTTGTTCTCTGACAAATGCTGGTTAGAAATTTAAAAAAAACAAACAAAAAAAAAAAACAAAAAAAAAACCCAAAACAAACAAACAAACAAAAAAACAAACCACGCTCAAAAATCTGTCAGTTTTTGATACTAATGACACTTTGAATTTGTAGAAGTAGTTTGTAGCCATCTCTGTACATGGGGAAAGAGAATGTGTTGATGTTCTCCTAATTAATAACAAAGAAGGTGTTTCTGAGCAGGGACTCTCTGTGTGCTGTGATGATACACAGGACTGATCTCCTGCTACTTCACTGGTGCTCCACAAATACACAGTTCTGAAAATGCTGCTCCTTTCAGATTAGCTAGAAGGGACAGGGGCTTCTCTTTGTCAAGTTTGTCTTTTATTTTAATTTTTGTTCTCTTTAGGGTGGCGTTTTAATGTTTTGCTGTCAGGATGAAGAGCAGGATCCCTGTCATCCTTCTAGCCTGTGGCTCCTTTAACCCCATCACAAACATGCACATGCGGTTGTTTGAGCTGGCTAGAGATCACCTGCACCAAACAGGTCAGTGAGGTGGGGCGAGGGTCACACACACAGGGCTGTGCTGGGAAAAGGAAGAAAGATTTTCAGTACTTGCTTGGATAAGCTCTCCATTTGTGTCTGGCTTAATTTTAATTCTCTTTACTGATCACTTAATATGAGGCTTTTGTGGCATGTTCAGTATAGGAAGTGTAGCATTGCCTCTTCCTTCGGCTCGGGGGGAAACAAGAATAATGAGTGTTCATGCAAGTAAAGTGAAAGTTCTATCAGCAGTTTTAGGATCGTATTCATGGAACTGGCTGAGCCTTGTGAAGGAGTATGCTTAATAATTCTGAGACTTAGAAGAATCATTTATGTTCAGATTTCATGCTTTTATGGTACACTGTGTTTTAGTAAGAAGTGTTACAGGTAGGAGTTCTGACAGCCAGGTGAAACTGGAGAAAAGGTGAAACATTAATTATTCATTATCCATCTTCACTAAGAGGCACTTTTTCCATTCTAGGAAAATAATTTGTTCATAAAGGAAATCAAAAAAGCAAGATGTCAGCAGGACAGAACGTTTTGGCAACAAAGGAGAAAGTGGGTAACATCAGGAACTTAAGCAAGAATCAGAAAAGCCACTGAGAGGCATTGAACTCTAAGCTTGATCAGTTCCTTAGTTGCTGAGGGGGGTTTCTTGTTTGTTTTTTTTTTTTCATTTGGCAGCTAAAATATGCATTTATGTTTCTGAAAGCAGTTGTGAGGGAATTGTAGTTTATTGGAATCTGACAGAAGTTCTCAGGGAGGTGGTTCAGTAAGACCCTGAACAGCAAATAATAGTGAAAGGAATTTGGCTGTCAAACTGAGGCAGGGGAGAGAATGTGGTAACCCACTGATTCCACTGTGCAGTAAATGCAGCAACTACCTACTCTGTATACTGTGAGAATACCTTGACCCTCACGAGGCAGAGTTGCAGAGCTGGCTCAGAGGCAGAGTCTCTGTTGTCCTAAAACTTTAATACTATTTTGTTGCTCCTGCAAGACTGGGAAAAAAGGGTTAAAAAGATATTTTAATTTACTTTTCTCACTGTAATTTTGTAACTGATTCTGCTACTCAAGTGTGCAAGGAGTAGAAGGGTAATGTGAGACCAATTGGTAATTCTGTTTAAGTCATATATCATAATCCAGTAACATTTCATTACTTTGGAAGAAGAACTGAACTGGGAAATGAATTAGGATGCTGTCTGAATCACAATTTATTATCTAGTCTGCTCCAGGATGTGTGTAATGAGACTCCACCCCTTACTCCGAGAAGGTTACTTAAAGAAGTCTGGTAAAAAATCACACTAAAAGTGAAATGGGAATTGTGCATTACATTGCATCTCTCCAATGTCAGTGCTTAGTTCTGGATAGGGTGTGACTTGCCTTTTGCCTTCTTAGTGTAATGTGTGAAGACTTACTAGTATTAGGGCTTTATGCATTAAAGAAACCCTTCATTTGTGTCTGGGTTGCCTACAGTGCAAAGCAAGAATCCTCAGTTACCCGCTGCAAGGAGAGGTGACTGTATTTGAAGTATCTGTAAGTGCAGGTATATGTGTTTTTATGTGTGGATATATAAAAATTCCCTCATGATTTTAATCCTGTTTCCAGTTGTGCCAATACCCAGGGAAGGAGGGGAGAAAGTGGATCTTGTTTACTGAGAAGCACCGGCTGCAGAGTGGGAGCTGATAGTGGGGCTGGAGAACAGTGGTGATACACGGCCAGGGTTTGTTCTGCCTGAGGGAGGAGGCTGCTGTGTGCCCAGGGATTCCCTCCCCAGAGGGAGCAGTGCACTTGGAAGTGCCTGGGAAGGTGAGGAGCAGGAGTGAGGAATTAACCAGCGCAAGGGGCTGTTACCCAGGCTGTGGGAATGGCTTCAGTTTGTCCTGTTGCAGGAGTTGTCCCTTACAAATGGGAGTGGAATGATGAGCTGTGCTTGGCTGCAGCTCCCTGCAGTCACCAGCCCTGGGAGCGTTTGAAGAGCGTGTGGATCTGGCACTGGGGGCATGTCCTGGTGGTGAACTCGGTAGGGCTGTGTTAATGGTTGGACTCAACGATCTGAGAGGACTTTTCCAACCTTAATGATGCTGTGACTTCAGAGTCTGGTTTTGCTGTCAGGAATGACCTGACTATCCCTGATGTGCATCCTGACTGACAGCTCCAGTAATTCTCTCTGCCAGCTTTTTGTACGTCACTTCAGTTTCAAATGCCACCTAATCTTATTTTTCATACATCCCTATTTCAAGTAGGAAATTTTATTGAGTTTCTGGTACTTTAAGCAATTTCATTGCCACATGTCAAGTAATTCATCCTTTCTCTGCTAATATCAGCCAACAAATATTGTCATTCTGCTTTTTAAATACAACATGTGCCTGGATGACTCTAATGATTCTCTTTATCTGGATTTTGAGTCTACTCATGCAAATTTGATGCCTTACCCATCCTCACACACAGCTAAAATTTTCTGAGATTCAATCCCTTGTTTTAAAATCGTTTCTTGAAACTTGTAGTTTCCTTTTTCTGAATGATGCTTTCCTAGATGGAGGAAGTGTAGGTGTGTTTCTGTTCCACAAGTTTTGTTGTCTTACTGTAAAACCCAGCGGAATAAAGGGTGAGCATCCCCAGCTTGCAGTGGTATTTGTGTTACCTCTGTGTTTGCCTTTGCAATCACAGCCTCTTGTATTGTAACATCACTGGAGAGAACCATTGCTTCCCAGTCATATTACGTGGATGAGAGCATTTGAGAACAAGGTCCTTTCACAATGGTCATTTTATCCATCCTTTTCAGGGAAATACTCATTTTCATAGATGCTCCTTTTTGTCCAGATCTAGTGAACACTGTAGAAGTGAAGCTGTATTTTGAGATCTTGATACAAAAGGTTTACTGTGCATGTGCTGTGTGGAGATGGTTGAGCGTTTCTTTGAGGACTGATCACTGTGCATGCTCAGTTACTCAGCGGCTGGAGGAGTTCCTGGAGCCACAGTGTGTTTCAGTGGCTGTCTGAGCGTGGAGGTAAATCTGCACCTTCAGGCCCTGCAGCTCACTCAGCCAGGTGGTGTGAGTTGTGTTTGTGTGGTGCTCCCGTGGCACCTGTCACTGCAGTGTTTGCCACCTCATCGAATTCACCACTGCATCTTCCCTGCACTCTGCAGTGGTGAAGGCAAAGCCATCCATCCTATGGAGAACTCTCCTCAAAGAGTGTCCATTAGTGCTCTGATGTATTCTGTGTGTATGTTCACTTCCAATGCAACGGTTTCTGAGTTGGTTACCCCTTTGATTTTCCTTCTGTTGAATTCCCTTCACAGAAGGTCACTGAACACGAAGTAAAAAAACTCTTGCTTATTGTCATTTCCTTTTTCATGCTTGGCAATCCCTACATACATGTCATGGGAAGGTAAGCATAGGATATTTTGATATTTAATCTGAACAAAGATGTTAGATATCCCTCCCTCCACCCCAGTTAATTATAAACTATAAATAAAATTAACGTTTTAGTTTAAGTGGAACAATGACAAATTCACATATTTGTTTTCCTAGGATTAGTAGGCTGAGAGTTCTGAGAAGATAACTGTGGCTTTCTTGTGGGTTCAAGGGAAACCACAACTATTGCTTCAATACAGAATTTTGTCATGTGATTTTAATCTCTGTGTAGTCACACACAGAAGGCTGATAAAATAAATTAAATAGTCCAGTAACTATCTGTATTTGTAAAAGCAAGTGTGCCAGTAATTGTTTCAACAAAGAAATGAAAACTTACTTTAAGGTAAGCTCTTGCTTCAACAAGACACTTTAGGATGAAAAAAAATACCATTCCAGAGAAATAGAATTTGCAGATAATTCTGTACAAAGAAAGGTTTGAAGCTACCTGTAATAATTTACGGGACAGAGAGGAGAATTGCAGTGGACATTAAGAAGAGCCCATGATGACAGGATTTAATGATTTCCTCTTTGCATGCCTGCCAGGACTGAGGGGCATATTTGAATAGGTGAGCTTTCAAATTACTGAAGAGGACACAAGTTATTACAAGCCAGCAATAAAATGTTTTCCTATATTTTGACAGCTAGAGCTTGTAATTTTAGGTGGAAGCTCTCATGGGCATCGTGTTTGCACAGTGTGGGTTACTCAGCTGTGAATCATCTCAGACACTTCCTGTGTTTGACTATCAGTACTGAGGTGTTACCAACCTTCATTTTTCTCTTCTAGTTGTTTCCATTTCTGCTTTGGAACACGCTGATATGGCATCAGAAGCTCTTATCCCATTTATGCAGTTCTAGGCCAGTCTACAGACTGAAATCTTGACAACTCACAGGGATATGACAGACTCATATCGTTCTTGGTTAACGTGAGCTCACAGAAATTTAATTTTTACACTTAATATATTGTTTTAAAATATAAGGGAACAATCTATGTCTGGAGGAACTGAAAAGAAAGAAACTGAAATGTGGAAAATAAAATTATTGTGTAGGAAAAACCTTTTAATAAGGTTAACATACTAATGACTTCAAACTGTACCTTCTTTCCCTTTAAATAAGAAATGACTTCAAACTATAATTTCTTTCCCTTTAAATGACAATTTTTATAGCTCTGTATAATATCAGACTACCAGAGAATAATTGTTGTTCATAAATCAAGTGAAATTATTTCCAATTTCAGATCAAGAGATGGACTTCATTATATGCTCATCTTTGCATGTATCTGGAAAGTTTTATCTTGCTCATTTTTCCTGCAATAAGAATATTTCAAAACAGAGGATGAACTGACATCTTAAGAGGCTGCAAATCTCACTGAATTTTAATACTATTTTTTTAAGTCCAACTCAGTGAAGTACTTTTGAAAATTTTACCCTATTGCATCAAAATAAATGTGAAGTTACTAGATTGCCAGTACCAGAAATTATGTCTAGGGGTATTGTTTTCATTACAAACAATAGAGGTAACATGCTGCATTTAATTTTCTTTGTTAAATCAACTGAATTAGAAAAAAAGGATTATTTTTTTCCCTTCAGTACCATATTTAGCATAGCTATTTAAAAAGCAAGTGTTACATTAGAAATAATTTTGTTCAGTTGAGACACCCTTTCTCTCCTCTCCATTTCTTGAGGGTTGCAGCTTAGAGGAGTGACTGACAGTTTATCAAATGAGAACTACGTTTTTGTTTCCTGATTTGAGGACAGAGCTGCAAAATCTAACAAAAAGTGCCTGTTGTGTTAATGATTACATGATGTTACAGGAGTAGAAAAATAAGGGCATATTTTGAAATTTAATTAACATGATCAGCCAGATAGACAGGGACTTCAGTGTCTGCTAAGCTGGTGTTTGTAAGTCTCATTTTAGACTCCATTAGCCCCATCTTTGTTCTTGAATCTTCTGATGTGTCTGAGTCACATTAATCACAGCTGCAATCATTTGCTTTAACCCAGGAAGGCACAGTGATTTTGATAAACAAACATCAGGTGCTTAAGAACAAAGTAGTGTTAGTTAAGTCATCCATTGCTCTGGCTGTATCAAAGCTGTAATTACTGGACTATGAAACTTAATCATATCTAACAATTTGGTACTTCGCAACATAAATTATTCATATCTCTACTTGCTTTAAAATTGTCTGTTCATCCAGCTTTCCTTTATGGATCATATAATGGATAAACATTGATAGTAATTGTGAGCAGTTCACAGAGGAACAAAAAGGCTGCACTTTAATTGCTCTTAATGTATTAAAAACAAACCCCAAACCAAGTTGTTCATAGTGTCTTATAGTTTTGTAGTTAACCATGAAAGTTAACTTTTGAAGAAGCTGGACTAGGTGAGCTCCCAAGGTGTTATCCACCCTAACTTTTCAAGGTTCTGTGAAAGGACATAATTTTCTTTTTTTCTTTTCTTTTTTTTCAAAAGGAAGGTATCAGGTGATTGAAGGCATAATGTCTCCTGTTAATGACAACTATGGAAAGAAAGGCTTGGTTTCAGCAAGGCACAGGATAGCAATGGCTAAACTAGCACTGAAGACATCTGACTGGATTCGAGTTGATCCATGGGAGAGTGAGCAGGAGACATGGACAGAGACAGTCAAAGTATTAAGGTAATTACATTACCTGTTTTCTGTCTTTATGAAATTACTGACTGCCAGGTCAGTGCACAGACCTCACTCCTGTAAAACACCCAGGCAAAGCAGAACGCGTCTGGTTGTGTTCATTTGCTGTGAAACAAAGTATTGTACCTGTGACCAGTGAAAATTCACATCCCTTTCATTCAGAAGTCAGGATTTCCCCACCAGGAGACTTTCCTTTGCTAGTGCAGAGCAGATGAGCTTTCCCCAAACCTGGGTAATACCCACAGCGCTGCACTAATGCCCTTTAAGTAGTTCAGTGCATGTGGAAAGCCTCTGCAAAATTCTGGCCGCTGAACGAGTTCTTGGGGAAAAGTTCTTGGCTCTCGTGTTGTTTTTCTTGTTCTTAAGTCTCTAAGCAAGTAATAGAGATCGTAATCAGAAAGTGAGAGAGTTTACAAACAATTCAATTCTTGAGGAGCATCCCTATTCCAGATTAGCTTTGTTAGCATTATTGTGCCTCCAGGTTTATCTATTCACACCTCCTTGAAAAGTTTCCTTATTAACTCTAATGGCAAGTTAAACCCAAGCTCATCACTGCTGATGTTTTCTTCAAAATCTCTTTGAGTTTGCTGGGGCTTTGTGCTGGAAGAAAAAATTAAACCATTTGTCCCAAACCTGTTAAGTTGATGCAAGGACCTTGAAACGTGCCTTTTCCCATATGGTAAGAAGTGTATTATGAAGCAAGGTATGAAAACGCAAAGTTCTTGTGCTAAACCATCTTTTGGAAACACAAGGTGCTGCAGAAGTCAGCAGAAAAACTGAAAGATTTCCTGGGTGTCTACAGCAAATGAGCTCTAAGAGCTGTCACTGATTCTTCATTTCTAACCCCACTTTTTAAGTTATTTGCCAAGTGGAAATAGCTGTCCGTGTAGCTTAAGGGTCTAAACTGTGCCTTCCAACAACTGCCCTGGAAGATCTTTTGGCTCCTGTGAAAGCAATTAAAAGCCAGACCTGTTACTTTACAAAAGCATACATAAGAATTCACTACATAATTACAAAACAACTAGAGGAGCCTTTTAGTTCGGCTTTTATTTGTTTCACTGAGGGAACACAGATATCCACTTGCTCCTTTTGGCCCTTCCCTCCAGGAAGCAGAATAGGATTGGGATGGGAGGAAGGCTTGACAATGCCACCCTGTCTGCAGAAAACCCTGTTTTTCTCTCTAATCACAACTGTATATCCCAGTGTGAGAAATCAGCTAAAGGTCTATTCTGCAGTATTGGCTGGATTTGGGATTTTTGTCCTAAATTTCGGTTCTGTAAAACTATTTTCCTTCAGAGGAAACAGTCACAAATCTCACAGATCAGGTGATCCTGCTTACAAGAGCTTTGATCTTGCACAGCTCCAAGCCAGTACTGCTTGCAAGATTGGGTTTGTAAGTTGTAAATCCACTTCAGAGTCCTTTAGGGTAAGAAGTACAGTAAATAAAACCTATATGTATGATTTTCTGCTCAGGCAGAGTAGTACCCATATGGTATGAACAGCCAGACTTCTTGTCTGCCTAGAAAGTGAACCTCTAGTTTTATGATTAAATTCACAAAATGTTAACAGTGGCTGCTTGTTAAGGAGAGAAATGAGCCTAAATAATTTTTTTCCTAATGTTGCTTTGTATTAATGAGCTGAACCAGTCCCATAATGTAAAGCTGAACCCTGTCCCTTGAAGGGGGAAGCAGCACTCTGATGAATGCTCATGTGGGTGTTTGTGCTTTACATCATATTGTAAGTGTCACGGGTAGGAAAAAGATGAAAAAGAGCTGGTTTTAGAGCTAGAATCTTACTAAGGATAAACAGGCAATGGTTTATTGTGGAGTTGTTGTTCTGTAGATTCTTCCCAGCTCAAAGAACCAAGAAGCAATTGCTGCCTTCTCTGTGAGCTCCCTCAGGTAGGAAACTTCAGTACCGATAGAGATACTGCTATTGCCAGGCAAAGGCAAAAATCATTATTGTACCTAAATGTCTCTTCTCATCAGTATTTTGAGTTGTACACTGAACTGCAGAGGAACATTTTGTCCTGAGATACATGAATGGCCTTTTCCTACAGTACTTGTTTTAACTGAGTGCGATAAAAATGTCACATTTCATCAAAATCTGTGGATTTTTGCAGAGCCTCACAAGTAGTTGTGACATAAAAGAATTTTAAGCAGCAAAGCTCATATCCCACTTACGGTGGTGCATTAAATGAGAATGGAAATTTTGGAGACTATCCCAAGGCTTTTTTTTTGAAAGCAGGAGGGAACATAATAGAGCTAATTTCCACTTATCTGCTGTTTGAGAATATCCTTCCTAGCCAAGGAAATAGTACTGTCAGTAACCAGAGAGCTACATTCGCTCCTCTTGTATTGTAGATTTGACTGGTGCGCAGATATAATTAATTAAGAATTGGCAAAGATCTGCATTACCCAACTTTTGTTGAGATGTGCTTGTGATTGAGTTCTGTAGTTATTCAGAGCTCCATACACAGTTCAGAAAATGCTTAATAAACTGGCAGATTGGTTGAACTTTTTGGTGTATCTTCACAGCAACATAACCCTCCTGCTCTAGCCCTTGAAACCCTCCTGCTGAACAGCCCCTGTGCAGTTCAGGTTCTGCAGTGCCTGTAACGTTACTCCTGCAGGGAGCTCTTTGCCAAGCGTTCTTATTTTTGAATCGTGGCCCAAGAATGTCAGACCGCAGTACACAGTTAGTGTGCTTGACTATACATAGGATCTTGTTTACAACAAGACAGGATTAAAATTAGAAGTGTAGGAAGGCACAGACCAAGCTACTGGAACCTACTCTCTGCTACCATATGTCCCTCACCTCTTGTCTGTGCAGTTTCTTTCGCCAGTGGCTGAGCACTAAAACTTACTGGGGGTTGCTTTGCAGCCTGTCTGGGTGCAGGTCCTGGACACATGTGCAGCTTATTCCTGTGGCTAAAGTACTTACATGATTTGAAGAGTGTAATTTTAAATCCCTAAACTATAAACTCGTTCCTTACACCAGACATTCCAAGGGTCATCTGCTTTGCACTGAATTCACGCTGTGCCTTGCAATTCAGAATCTTTGCTTTGATGCAGTTACACAGGAGCTCATGGTCACTTCAGCTCCCTGTGTGCTAGACAGAGATTGGACACTGATGTGAGTCTGGGCCTGCCTGTCCTGTCTAACCATGAGCTGGTTTCCTGAAGCATGTTTGGTTGGTGCCAATATGAGCAACACCTGAGCGTGGCTCGGGATGGTGCAGGCCAGGGACTGTTCTGAACAGTTAAGGCCGTGCTGATTTGGAAGGAAGGAGTTTAGGTGTTTGGATCTGACATTGGCACTTGGCCTTATGATCAAAGAAAAGGTCCCTACATGAGGTAGCAATACCAGCATTGCAGGGGGGCACCAGTGATCAGGAGCAGCAAAAGAATAAAGTAATGGAAACCTGGAAAAACTGGCAGTGGGATCTTTGACTGCCTTCATGCATCTAAGTAAAATTAGAAGCACAGCAGATGTCAAAAATCTTACAAGAATTGCATATTTTTAGTTTCTCAGAATTCTTTCAATTAAAGTGAAGGGGAAGACCACAAGGTGAAAACTCAGGGAACATGTTTTTATGGAGGAGGAGAGAGAACAGAAATGTCTCCTGAAATCTGAGCACACGTTCTAAAAACATGATCATGAGGAGTTGTATTTAATCAAGAAATTAAATCTAATGATTGAAGTGTGATTTAATCCTATTTCAAGCAAAAACCTCCACAATGTTTTAACTGTAATGGATTGTTTTTTTTGCTACCAAAACTGCCATAATGGCAGAATTTCAAAAGGGATTTAAAAACCAGAGTGCCATTAAAGGACATTGCTTGTGAATTCCATAAAATGTTAACTACATTGATGCTAATCTCATGGCAGAGTGAATATGCCAGATTCTTAACAAATTGTATTCAAATCCAAAGTACATAAAGGCAGACTCTGTTCTTGAATGGGAAAGTGCCAGGTAATCGCTTTGTTGCATCTCTGAGAGGATTATCTCACACAGAAGCCTTTCTTTTAAATGCAGGCACCATTATAATGAATCACTCAGATTGCTCCAGTCCAAGAAGGAATTCATGGAAGACAAACATCCCAACGAAAGATCCACAGAGGATTCCCTTTCTAGCCAGCATCCAGGTTGGTTCTTAGCTGTAAACATGACTCTTTGTTTAGTATTAAAAACTGTGCAGCTTTCCCAGATTACACTGATAATGAAAAAGTTGAGCAGAGTAGCTGGTGAGTGTTGAGAGCTGGAGCTGCCTGCCAAAAACAAGCCATGCCAATATGACTGCTGGTACAGTGTTTTGTAATAATTCCCACTCAGACAGGAGACCTTGGAACTGTATTAAATCCTGGTTTTATAAGCATATCTTTAGCTATGTCAGAGATGTATGTTGTGGCCCTGCTTGTTTTGCAAAGCACAGAATATATGAATAAAAAGTATCAAAAACACAGGGGTTACTTAGAATTGTAATTCTAGTATTGGAAAATGGACAAAGTATACGGATGCCACCCCAGTGATGCTGATGCCTTGATGTTTACTGTGTTTCTGGCCAGAAAAGCTTCTGTTGACAGCAAAAGTATGGCAGGTTCTGGAACAATGTCAGTTCTCAGTTTCCTGTTCAATCAGATTCCCTGGCCCTATGACTTGCTAGGGTGCTGCTAGAGTTTTGATACATTGCATTTTTCCTGTAGCATTGCAGCCTCTCTTGGCCATGAATAATACATTTCAGTTGTTCATGGTTGTTGATGAGTTGTATCTTTGCAGCTGGTAGAGAATAAAAAAGGTCTGCTTTTTGTGCATCGTCAAGGGGATGTTTCTTGTTTTCTGAATTGCTCATTTAAGGTGTTTGTAGAAGACTTGCAGATGTGTTAACCACCTACAACCACAAGTAGGAGGCAATACCTCCATCCTCCCCCTTGATTTGTATGCACATGAATACAAGGCTGTGAAAATACCTGGTCAGTGTTTGAAAAATACTCGGAATAATGATGAGTTACACAGAAGAGATTTGAGGAAAGAGATAGTTCTGTGCTGGGGCTCAGGCAGTGGAGAGCAAATAAGAAATGGAGAGAAAACAAAAAAAAAATGTCCTGGTGAAGTATCCTTCTTGGTCATTGCTCCAAGATACAGAGTGAAAATGCCATGGCCACGTGACACAAAATATCTGTAAAATATTCTGCTGATTCAAATTTGTCTAAAAGTGAAATAAAATTCGGTAGTTTATCTAGCTAGGTTATTGTAAGGTAGTTGATTAGATACAGTTTGTCGTGATTCTCTTCATTTGTTTCTCCCCCCTTTTAGCTTGCTTGAGTGGAGGAAGAATTCTCCTTTACCTTTGTACTGATAATATTTGATATGCTGAGTGATGATGAAGTAGGTGGTAAAGTAACAAAACCAAACTGGACTAAAGCTAAATTATTTTTAAAATGGGGGAGGGTGGAAAAGAAGTGATACGTTAAAACCAATTTGAAGTATAAACTTCCTAGAAAACTGAGCAAGGACAGACATCTCTTTTTTCCTGTTGTCTTTCCAGTTCTACCAGAATTAAAGCTGCTCTGTGGGGCTGATTTTCTACAGACATTCAAGACCCCCAATCTCTGGAAGGAAGAAGACATCAAAGAAATAGTGGAAAAGTTTGGTTTGGTCTGTATTAGCCGGGCTGGCTCTGATCCCTCTCAGTTTATCAGGGAATCAGACCTTTTAACTCAGTTTCAGCACAACATCTTTGTGGTGGAAGAATGGATTCAGAACGAAATCAGTGCAACACAGATCCGCTCTGCTTTGTGCAGGGGCTTGAGTGTGAAATACCTCCTGCCAGACCCTGTCATAGCCTACATTGCCCAGCACAACATCTACACGGAGGAGAGCGAGAGGAGGAACGAAGGGGACCTGCTGCAGCCTCTGAAACGGCACAACCCAACAGCAACCCCTCTGAGGGACTGATGTCTGGAGGGGCTGACCTCGACACACAGGGAACTTTTCCACTGAAAATTCTTCAGAAAGTTGGTTCTTGTTAATAAAAAGAAAGCACATCAGTCCCAAATTTGTTGAAATCGTGTGGTGTTTTAAATACACAAATCCTTGTGTAAGTGAATCGGGATGCTCAGCTGCACAGCTTAAAGTATGGAAAGAACAGCTTCCTTGTGAAAGTAAAAGAAAGGAGATCTTCATAATAAATGTTCATCTTTAGTAATGCTTAAAAGTCAAACACAGTACTTTCCTAAATTGTAATTCTGTGATCTTACAGGCTGTTTTAGCCTGAAGATGGCTTAGTGTTGGAAATAGCAAAATATAATGAACCGTAACTTTATACAGATATGTTAAACTATATGTTAATGCTAAAATTTGACTTTATAAGACACTAAATAACTTTATGAGTTTTGGCAGTTTGGCCAAGAGATGGAAATAAATCTTTCTTTTGTGCGAGCACTTCAAAACACATGTAAAGCTTATGCCACTTTAGAGCCTCTGGATTCTCAGATTCCAGACAATCCTCAGCCCCATGTTCAAAGTAGGTTTCTTTACTTCTCTGATCCAGAGCCTTCTGTAAGGGTAAGTAGTTGCCAAAGCCCCAGAAAAGATAATATATGCAAGAGGAACATCAGTTGTTCCATTTGAAAATACACAGTGGAAAATAAATAAATGAAATTATCTAATAGGGCTCAGTCTTTGAGCCATAATTTTAGCCAGAAAAGTCTGTTCTCTTCTATGCTGGTTGCTTGTTGTGCTGAATCAGTGTTTCTCATTTCTGACAGAAGACACCTTCAAAGAATATAGAAACTCTGTAAAGTGTTATTTTTGTGTTTCAAAGTTTCTTAAATTATGTGTTCAGTGGTGATGTGGCATTTTTCAATATACAGAGCTAACCACTGCTTCTTAATACAAGTTTCCACCTCACTGGCCCTTTTAGAACCCTCAGTTGGCCAGAGAGCTTCCACTGGTGGTTCTCTAGAATTAAGGAGCTTGGGGGCAAGTTGAAGTAAAGCCAGACCCAAACTGCTTTCACTGAAAGAGTCTGTGTGATTGTTTTCTGGAAAGAAGAAGATATAAAGTAGCTGAAACATACTCAAGAAAGAAGATTTTGCCTCAGAAAGCGTACAAGGTAAGCACTTGTATAGCTTTGGCTGATATCCTAAACTAAAGCTATTTAAAGGGTTCTTTTTCTGAGTGGCATGAGAAATGCAGAGTAATACGGTTAAAGCGGATGTCCCTTGCAGAAGTTACAGGAAAGGTGAAAGTTTCATTCAGTTTGAATCAAGTCATCCTGCTGTCACTGGAAACCTCCGAGGTTCAGCCTTGTGGAAGGGTTTAAAGGCAGCACTTCAGCAATAATCGGATTAGGAGGACTTGCATAGCTCCATGGGCTGAAAAAGAGATAAAAGAAACCAGAGTTCCAGCTTGCCCAAAGAAAGGCAGTGAGCTGTGTGGTGCATAATCAACACACACTTCTGAGGCTTGGATTTTGACAATTCCCTAAAGTAGGGATGCCTGTGGATTTCAATGGGTACTGGAAAATGGTCAGCAATGACAATTTTGAGGAGTATCTGAAAGCACTGGGTAAGGTTCCCTTTGTACTTCTTCAATAAATAATCAATAAATGTCACCTTGGTCTTTACAGTAATCTGTTTTTTTTCATGTATAGTCATAAATCATTTTTGTAAGAAAGATTTTCTTCAGGAATGCACTTTAAGAGTTGCCTTAAGGAAAATTATTTTGCCTTAATCAGCCTCTACTTTTTATCACCTTGAGGCTTGCACTAACAGAGATTAAACAACATAGCTTGAAGAGGTGGCAGATTTTGTGTTTTAAAAAAAACACAATCATAATTTGAAAAGAGTAAAATTTTTGTGTTTAATAAAGAATCAGTACTATACACTAAGCAATTTTATGTGTCTGCATTTGATGTTGTGTTAGTATTTCTAGAGAAATACTCAAGGCCTTATGAATTGCCCAGTACACATTTTTTTAAGATTCCACGTGATGAGAAAATTGAAACATTAAGTTACTGAAGTTAAAAGAATTTGGTGGTGGACTTTCTCCTGATGAGAAGTCTGGCCTGAAAGATCTGGACATTTTATTTATCTTTTTTCCTTTTAGTTCTCCCTAAAAAGCGACAAGCTTGTTTTTGTGGATGACTTTTCCGGATTAAAAATAACACTTTTTCTTTTTCAGATGTAAACGTTGCTGTAAGAAAAATAGCAAACTTGGTAAAGCCTGACAAAGAAATCCTTCAGAACGGGGATCATATGATCATTAAAACTCTAAGCACTTTTAGAAACTACATCATGGAATTTGATATAGGAAAGGAGTTTGAGGAGGATTTATCTGGGGTGGATGATCGCAAATGCATGGTAAGAATTAGAACTGTAACCACGGGCAAACAAGAGTCCTACTAATCTGAGGCCTTTCCCAGACCTCATCTGGTACCTTTCTGTGGGGCTATTCCTGAAATTATTTCTGTATTTCTCAATTGGCCAAGATGTACCTACAGTACCTACTAATTTTAATCAGGAACACAAAGCAATTTTATCAGCGAGTGAATAGTAACTTCAGTGAAACTTTGCTCAGTTATACTGGGATATTCATTAGCCAAAAAGGCATCTCAGTTCCCTTTCAGAACCTCTTCACTGGATGATGTTTTATGGTAGAGGAAATCCACTGATTGCAGGACCAAGCACTAGTCCCTATGTGTAAGAAAGGGCAAGTGCCTGAAAAATTCATGTAAGATAATTAAAATTATAAATATATATTACTTAAAAATTGTTATATGCATTTATTAGAGGAGACACATTAATTAGTGGAGCAAATATTATTGAAATGAACAAACAAACAGGACTCTCTCTCTCTGAGCTGTGATTCTTGTGAGCTCTTTTTGCTTGCCAGGGAGACAGTAGTTTTTACCTTATGACTGATAAATAGCAATTAACAGGGGAAAAACTTGAGAATACCAAGTTCTCACTTTTTAGTTTGAAAACGTGACACTGGCAATATTCTACAGTGAAGAAGTTGATAAACAAAAGGCAATTATCTCGGGAGGGACTATAGAAGAGAAATGCCATAAAAGAGAATTAATAGATTTCCATTCTTGCAAAGATAGTGTAATTTAAAACCAATAGTTTTATCTAACAGTAAGATATGCAAATTTTCTTTCACTCTGGTCATGGCAGGAAAGGGAAAGATTGTGGAGACCAAAACAAAAAAAGAATGGCTACTGCTGATTGCCTCAGGTAATGCCTCTGTGCTCCTTGTTCCAGAGGGTACAGGTGTGAGAGGAGTGCAGCATCCAGAACGCACAGCAGGGAGGAGCACATGGATTTGTGGCCGGGAAAATGCCCCAATGGCCCAATGCATTTTTGACTCCTGGAAGGCTCTTAATCAGAATAATGAGGTCCAGATGCACTGAACAGTTATGAGCCCACAGAAAGATTTGACTTAGGTGGCTAAAGTGCCCTTCGAGATAGCAACGTTCAGAACATCTGCTCACAATGTTTGTGTGCACAGAGCTGTCTCCATCTGAGCACTGTCTGTACTTAAATGCCATTAAAGTCCCGTTTAAAGGATGACTAAACCATCCTCTACGTGGCAGAAAGAAGTTTTTGTGCTCTGAGGCTGCCTAGCAAGTGCCCGCATTGAGTTCTTCTTACAAGATGTGTGAGGCAACCACTGTGCCAAAAAATCAGATTGAGAAGACAGGGAAATGTGGTCCTTGCCTAATCCTGCTTTCAAAGTGCTAAATAGATTTAACACAGAACTCTTGATTTCCCCAGAAATATCCTAAATATTTCATTATTTGTAATGAGCAAAAATTTTCTACCCTTTTTTGCTAAACTGAGTGATAGGGAAGAATTCAAAAGGTTAAACCAGAAAGAAGATACTAGAGAAAGATTATTTTAGCCACTACAACAGCTATTTGATTTGGAGTAGAACCTAATTCACCCTGCTTTCAAAGGTTACTCAAACATTTTATCTGCTTACTGTTTAGTGCAAAATATTTATTCAGCCTTGGAAGCAGAAGGTACCAGCACCTTCTTGCCTTTTCAAAAAAAAACCCAAACAAAAAATCAGAGGTAGTCACTAACCCTGATGGGGTTTTTTTGTTAAGAATTACTTAGGGATGTAACTCCACAAAACCCTCCAGAGGTCTCCGTGTCTCTTTATGGCCTCCAAGAACAAATTCCAGCTGCAGCTGTACAGTTCAGGTCACTGATCCCTGCTTCTCTGCTTGCCTTGTAGCAACATATCACACCTAATAGTTCAATTTTCTGCTTAAAGATTTCTACATGAAGCCTCTGTTTTGTCAAAGACAAAACAGTACAAGAAGCTTTGTCTTTCTGAAATTACTTCAGTCCAAATCTGATAATCATCAGGAAAAATTTACAGTTGTTAAGCAGCAAAATAACTCCAGCAGTGCAGAAAGAGTCCTATGAGAGCAGGGTCATGGAGGCTGTAAGAGATACTGGACCACTCCCTGAGTGGTGTTATGAAGAAAACCACCATAAAAGCAAAGGTTGAATATCATTCTTGGTGTTTCCTTTGCTCAGCTGGGGCTTGTGGAACTGCCTTCATGAATGGCTTAATCATTAATAGTCAGCCTGTGTAATGGGAGAGGTTGTGAATCAATTATTGTTATTTATATTGTGGACTGAGCAGACCACTGGGCAAGTTTCATCCAAGTAGCTCAATGTATGAGCAGTACAAAGTAACATGGATAAGACAAATTGCACATTAAACATTAATCTGTATAGCAGAGCAATCATCAGGAGAGCAGCAAAAACAACCTTGGAGGTAATTCACCCTATAGGTATGGATCGTTTTTTCTTTTAATGAAGAATCTATCATCTCACTAGCGTTAACATAATGTTAGGACAGTGAACAGGTTACATCTTGTGTGTAATTCACTGAAATCGTGTTCACCTTTCAGTTGTAAAACATATCCTTGAGTCAGTCGGGGTAGAGTGTAACTACAGGAATTCCAAATCGATCCTGCCCATAATGAGAAAGGCTAGAAAGCTTTGCTGATACTTATTTTAGAAGTAAGTTGAAGTTTTGACACTGGGAGTTGCTACCCCTGTGGCAGTACAGGCTCTCTCCTTCATTTCAGTGAGGGCTCTTTCATTTTTGTAGTTGGTCACTCCTGTCTGAACTTTCTGGATCAGTGAGTTAACTGAGCAGGATAAACCTCAGGAGTTCCAGTTTGTCCTTCTTTTGACCCTTAACTGTCTCTTACTGGTATGCACATGTTTTAGGTGACTCTTCAAGATTTTGTTTCTGTGGGGAAGTGAACATTTGCTAGTTTGGAATCCTGAGAAACTCAAAAGTTTCTCCCTTAGTTAAAGATGCAGTTTCTGTGTTAGTTGACCACACAGGAGAGATCCCTAATCCCAGTGCAAGGTAATTCCAAGAAGGCAGTTGGTATCAATGCCATGTCCAGCATGTATGGATCAAGCTGCAGCACAACCTGGTCTCCTAAGGAATACAGACAAGACATCTGCATTCACTGAGCCCCAGAGTGCTGCCATGCTTCTCCTCGAGCTGCCCCCAGAGATTTTATCTCCTAGAGAAAAGTTAAGTGACAGTTTCTCTATTTATTTGGCAGTTCCAGCAAAGAAGTGTTTCTGCAGATTAATCATACTTAACATTCAGGGCTGTTAAAAACTTGGCAGTTTGAAGTACAAAGGTACAATGAAAGTTTACACATCCAGGAACCTCTTTTATTTTTGGCAAATATTACAAGGAGCACAAGATGTAGAAGGAAGTTTAGAACATTAATATTGTGTTACACTTTTTCTCCTGAGATGTGAATCAGACCATGTAGTAAAGTTTCTGCTACTCTGACAAGTTTGTTCCTGGTTTTAATTGGCAACATATAGCAGATGGACAAGTGTACCAAGACAGAAATTTAAAGTGAAATGGATAACTATGGCTTTGGTATTTCCTGCACTATTTGATCCTGCTGTCTTAATTCTCAGTGAAGCTCCAGTCTCATCATGAAATTTCCTCAGTTTTAAAGATAATGTCTGTAATCTCTCATTGTGATTAATTTAGTGACTGTCTCAGGTATTGCACTAAGTATGAAACTTTGTTTCATGTGTATAAACATTAGTGTGGAAAAAATTTATTGTGCACAAAAGAGGCAAGACCTTATTGAAACAACAACTAATTGAAAACCATCTCTGAGAGTATATCTCATTCATCAGCAGGTAATAAACAGTGGAACTGAGGAATCATCTGCAATGTGAAATATGTACCAGCACCCATAAGAACAGGGCAGGATTTGACAGTAAGCAGAAAATATGAGCCTTCAAAGTGTATTTGCTTAATACATAGTAAAAAATTTATGAAAAACTTAACTGAAAAATCTTAAAAGCTGAAACAAAGGCTGAAGTTTCACATTCCCAGTCTTTGCACCCAATGAATCAAAGCAGATTGAAAATGGGATAGCTCAGATGCAAAAACTACCTTCCTAAATTTTTTACTTTTCTAATCATTTTGCTGCTGAAGTCCGAGGAACCTTTTGCATTATAATTTTTCTCTGCTGTTCAAGCATTTGGCTGAATTGCTTCAGCTCACACTATGCAGAATGAAAGCTGTCTTCTGACAGAGACTAAGGGCAAGTGATCTGTTTAAAAAATCAAGGAAGATTTTGTGTTGTAAATATAGAACAGCAGAATTCCTTGGATAACTGAAAGCAGTGTTAGTTGCATTAGACCTGAATATTTGGCCGAGCACGTGAGGGATGCTCCGGTAATTCAGAGCCTGGTGCAGTAATTTTCTTCTTCCATTGGAGCAGGAAATGAAATGACAATGACTGGGAACAGGTAAACAGAGAAACCAGCAGGAATTTTAAACTGAATATGGGAAATAATACATATTAACCAGTTAGTGAAAAAAAATGAATGCAAGCAGAATATAACCATGAATAAGTTATCCAGTGGGTATTTAGGGTTCCTTTACTGGAACTAATATAACTTCTGGTCATAGTTAAGACTTGCTGGGGTGGGGTAGGGTAAAGATTTGGGAGCTGTAGAATTCACTCATCAGATCTATCATCCATCTTACCATATGAAGTAGCTTCCTGAAAATACAGTCAATTAATGTTTAAGACAGCCACATAAGGACTCTTACATGTGTCTTATCCTACTGAGGGGAGACAAGTTGTTTGAAGCTGCAGTTTTATTTAACAAAAATGCCTTGTGTGACACTGATTCCTCTCTAGTTTATATGAAATTCAGTTGTTCTGGACATAATTTGATTTATACCACTGCAAGGTCAGGATAAAGCCCTGTTACAAAATCACATGGCTCATGAAGCTTAGTTGACTGTTTAGGCAAGGCTCTTCTGTTACACAAATGGAATTCACAGCTCTTAATCTAGTTCAGAGTAGGTTTTGGAATTAAGACTTTGTTGCTTGAAAAACAACAACCAACAAACAACATTCCAATACTTGGAATTTCAGTAGGGATCCCCACAGGATGAGAAGTCTCAAAATAAGTTGTGCCTGTCTAGTAAGATGCAAGATCATCAGTATGTCTTTACTTGATCCTTCTGGTTGGGGTGGTTTGTTTCTTTACCCTTCACATGCTGTCCTTTTTGGCCTGTAGGTATTTCCTCATATACTTTGTTAGCTCAAGCAATGTTATGGAATCACTGTAGCTGGGACTGGTCTTCTCTCAGTTACTGCCCCCTCTCTCTCTGCAGTGCTGTGTTTTCCCCAGCTCCTTGTCAGCATAATCACAGATTATTTTTTTTTAATAATTTAAAAGAGGCAGACTTTCATGTAGTTTTCTGTTGATATTTCTGACCTTTTACAAACCGCTCTCCACAAGTGAGGAACAAATCCCTCCAGTAAGTCCCCTCGAGGTCTGGAGAACAGAGGTCCACTCCTGGGTCTGTCTCAGGCTCTCCCAGACTCCTGTCTGTGGCTCAATAAAGAGGAACTGTTTCCTTTTTCCTGCCTTGTTTCACCCTGCCTGCTCTTTTGGCATCACTGCTGATTGCCTGCAGGTGGAATGCTCAGCACATTCACGCAGTGATAGCAAATGAATCCTTTGCCGTATAATTTGTCATAAACTTCAAATTTTGCAGTGCTGGACTCACGTCTAAAATCTGCGACTGATCAGAAGCTTTTGAGCCAGTTATTCACAAAAGCACTGCTAGCACACTGAAGCTCTGTAGGGAACGTGGGTTTGGATGGGTTTAGCATTTCTGCTTTTTTGAGAATTCTGAAAAGCTCTGAGGGTTATGAATGCAGAAAGTACAATCAGAAAGAATCAGCTGAAAAGCTGAGAACCAGATGTAACAAATCCAATTTTGAATGACAAGCCATTAGTGTTATGTACAATTGCACCTTGCTAAAATTACACAGGATAAATCAATTATACACATTAATTTAAACAGTAAGTGTCTTAGAATCGATTCTGATCCTTGCATGAAGTGAATGGGATGTGCTGGTTTTTATTTCTTTTTTTCATTTTTTCTGGCTTAGGATATATACAACTCTTCTATTTTTGTATTATTTGTATGCAATTTTATTTCAGTAAGAAAAAACCCACCATGTCTAAGAAATGAAGCAATATGCACTGTCCAAAATATTGATTCTACTCCTCCTCCCACATACTGTCAGCTGCATGGCCTGCAGCTTTTCCACTGCTCCCTGCAACATATTCTTACTCGTTGCTTTCCTTTTTTGCTCTTATGAGCAAGGATTTAAAATAAGGAATTGGAACATTTAAGATCTGCTCCTGTCTGACAGCAGACACCTTTGATCTAAAACTTGCCAGTCCAATCCTAAGCCCCTTTTCCAGCAATTCTAGCAATGGAAATGCTGGCAGTAATAGAAGCAAAGAAGACTTTATCATGCCCTAGGTACAGCGTGGTTAAATATGCACAGCCTTTGGCCAGCAACAGGCTCTTGAGCTAAATCCAGGAATCCAAACACTGATTTTTCTCTTGGGTTTGTTGTTTTCTCAGTGGTTTCCCTCTCTGTCACCAACCTACCAGACACAGATTTGAGGAGGTAAAAGGGTTACAGGACAGAGAAGATGACAAGCCCTGAGCATGGCTGGAGCCTCCTGCACAGACCACAGCATTACAGAACGTCCCTTCACAGCTACATTACACTTTGGCTGTGACATCAACATTAGTTTATATTCCATCAGCACTTCATTTGATGAAAATTTCCCCTGCAAACTGCATATCAGAGGGTTTTATATCACTTTGATAGTACAGATGAAAGTGCTTTATCTTGAGAAGCCATTGGATACCTAGTTGGATATATTGCCATGTTTGACCAAAAGTTCTAGGATATTGTCTTTGGTGTTATTTGTAAGCACTGTACAGGACACAGCTCAAATTGGATTTTCCTGTGTCATCTGACCTAAAAAAAATTGACTTTCCGTTGTTTAATCCTTCTGAAATCATAATTAGAGTTGTAAAATGACGTCATTCTCACAAGCAGGGAATTGCTGGATTGAGATGGAGCACGGAGTGCACTTTTGGAGCTTTGCAGTCATTTGCTGCACCATATATAGAGACAACACTCTGAAGGGAAGGAGGAGACAAACAGAGCTGGTACTGCCGTGTTTCTCCTACAGACAGGAAATCAATAACATATTTTTGACGAAAGGTGGTAGCTGCAGTTCGTATTTGTAAATGCAGTGTGTCAAAAATCTATGTAGCATTAACAAAAAATGTTCATGAACTACTTTGAAAAAAGTTCTTTTCTTTCATTTGCTTGGAAAATACATTATGTACCTTCAGCTGCAGAGCACCTGCCACAGCAGGAACAGCCAGCAGGGGAATGGGAGGCATTGTACAGAGCCAGCATCAAATGGTTTTGCACTTAGATCTCGCTGGGAAATGCAAAGTTCTCTGATAACATGTTTGATGACTATTTCAGTACATGACAAAAGTCACTGTCTCTGGCTGTGGGGCAGTATGACTTGCGACTGGAGTTGTGCAAGACTTCACCACTGTTACCTACTAGAGAAAAAGCAAAGACATAGTCAATGATGTGATTTGGTTTTATTAAATATTTAATTTAATAAATCTACCTTGTCTCATAACTGAAAACAGCAATGAGAATATTTTAATCATAATTTCTTCCAGCTTTAATTTTCAGGAAGGTGGTGTTGCTATGCACATGAATTTAAATCTTCATAGCACAAGGAGATTAAATCACTAATGAAAGTGGGTGAATGACCAGTAATGAAAGGAAAATATCAGAGTACAGAAAAAGCGTAAGATTACAGAAATCATAGCATAAAACTAAAGAAAACTTGAACTTTTTTTGTGTTCTCAGGCTTCAAAGGCTTTTGCATTTCCCAGAGGAGCTCCATTCCATATTATTACTCAAGAACAAAGAGCATGTAGTCTGAAAAAAGTGCAGTATTGTTGGTTAGAGATTTTGAGAAGAGTTAAATTAAGGCAAGGCTCACTCTTATGTATCTCACTCCCTTACCTTTTCTTCTGTACCTTCAGTATTTTTAATAGCACATTAATCCCCATTCTCTGTTGAAGTTTCCCACAAAATTATATGCATCTGACCTAAGAAGTATTCACCTTAGGTTCAAGGATGATCAGATAGCGAGCAAGCAAAATTCAGGCGTGCTTATAACAAACTCAATTATATACTGCCTAGTTAAAAGGAATAAATGATGTCTTCCATTTATCCTGCAGGAATCTTCAGTTTTAGAGAAATACTACATTTTCATCTATTTGTTTCTGTTACCATCAGGAAACTGCAGCTTCCCAGTGTCCTCTGAGTTAGTCTGCCTCTCCTCTTGCTTGTGGAGGAAGATGAAGAATAGGAACTGCCTGCCTGGGCATGCTGTGTCCACCAAACCCTGGCAAAGGTTTCCAGCCATGGCTCAGTCTCTGTAATCAGGCAAACCTTAGGTAACACTATTACCAAAATGGGGGCAAACAAGGTTAATTATAAAGGCCTACTTTTCTAAGAAAAGCAGCTTTACATAAAAGGTAGAGTGTTTCTTGATAGTGTCTGCCAGGAGAGGAAAACAACAGCAACTGCAGGTCATGCAGAGCTGCCTTCACTGCTCAAGTACTTGGCTCCTGATTACGCTGTGGTGAAATCCTGATCCAGTCTTTCAAAATAAAGCTTTGCTCTTACAATCAACAAAAGAGATGATATATACCAACATTTGCCCTACAGTGGTATTTTTGGAGTATTATTTTTATGTTCTGACCCAAATGTTTGGGAATGTTGTAAGGCAGGCATTGCTCTCTGTTAGGTGTTGGTGGAGGGTGCAAATGCAGCAGCCACAGCACCTCTGACCTCAGCTACCACTCACTGTGTGTCTCAATGGAGATGTCTGGAGAGGAAGAAATTGTTTCAATCTGAGTTGAAAGAGAATTTTCTGTCCTCTGTATTAGTGTGTCTTTAATAAGAGACACTGAGACATTAGTTTGACCTAAAGAAAGGCAAGATATAGGTGCTGCTGATTAATCTCACTGTCATAAAGGAGTTGTTCTGCTACTAAAGAAAAGGACATTATGTTCTCCTGCAATATTCTGTCCTTTATAACCTTCAGAGCAAAATAGCTACATACAAAAATCAGAAATTGTATGGTTTACTCATATCCCCTCAGCATTTATATTTCTCTGAGGGAAGGCAGAGGATGATAACCGAGAACATTGTCTGATAAAGCAGCTTGGTTAACGGTCTGTGGTATTATACTCTTTGTGGTTATCACCAAATTGCAAAAAGCAATATCTAATCTTGACTGGAAAAACAACAAAGCCAGAGAAAAAAAGTGTGTTGTTTTCTGAGATGAAACAATTTCAGTCACCCTTGGAGGCTAAAAAGTTAACATTTCCTCGAACGACTACAAATATTTGTCAATTGCCCCCAAACGTACTAAGCCAGGGAATATTAGCAGGCCTAATAACTTTCACAACTGACTTTGAGCATTAGTAGTTGGATTAATAAGGTTGGATCTTACTTTGTCATGGTATATTGCCTTTGAATTTCTATAAAAACCCACAAAAACTAGTAAGGTAGTCTAATGATTAAACTGTGCTGAGCTAATACTCAATGGATACGAGTAAGTGCAGTTCCTAAGCAGAGTTGCATGTACAAATTCTTCGTTCCTCAGGATCCCTCACATGTACAAGTTATCACTCATTTTCTGTTACATTCATTTTCAGAATCAGGAATTCTTAGGTATGTTAGCTTATAAACATTTTTCACTTTGAATCCGTAGACATCCACTGAGAGACAGAAGATAACAAATAATAGGAGTCAAAAAGATAAAGGAGAGGATTTATATTGTGGGTGAGCACATAAACTACTGTTTTACCCAAATGTGTTCCTTCCTGCATTAGCATTTTTCACATTAAGAGGATATAGTTTCATTAAAATGTTATCTACTACGTGGCTTAAATACATCATTTTCCAAAAGTGAACAGAAGAATTTGTAAATGCATTTTCCAAATTGAAGAGATTTTTAGCAAGGACACATGAGTCTGTCTTTCAGAGACCCCATGTGGTGCAAACAGACTATGTGTGAACAATACCAATGCCTTGCCTGTGATTTTCTGTTCTGGCAATCTTTCTATGATTCATTTTCCATGCTTGTTTAGTCTAAAGCTGCCCACAGTAGGAGCCTGCTGGCTGTACTCATTCAGAGATAGTAGCTGTCGAGGATATCACTTAAGAATTAATTGTTCGTGACATGCACGGATTAAATAAATAGGACTGCATAGTTCCTGAGTGTTGAACTGGCATTAATTCCCAGAACAAAAAATGGAGACTGAATTCTCTTAGAAACTCCACAGGATGGATGCAAAAAGTTTCCTTTAATGACAGATCAGAATTCATCATCTCTCCTGATTTGGCTCCTCATGCAGGCAGAGGCTGAAGGCTTTTACAAGATAGACAATAATTCCATATTTAGTCCTCAGAGTCACTTCAAACAAGCTGATTTAAAAGCCATGTGCTAATACTGATGTTAAATTATCCTCATGGAGCACAAATTGTCACTGCTCTTCCCTCTTTAAATATTTTACAGAGTATTGCTCCTCTTTATCTTAGGGAGATGTGAAAGGCAAATTGTCAGGAAACACTAACCGGAGTAACAAGGTGTAGGATGCACCGTCACACATTTAAGTAGTTTTACGAATCAAGTTTTACTGAACTCCTCAGGCCAGCACCAATATTCACAAAAGTGCTGTGTTGAGTACTGCAACACCTGACTCCTGCTCTCATCTGCCAGTCCTGGCTCAGGCAGTTCCCCAGCCTCAGTTAAAAGGTGTGATGCTGGGAAAGTCAGCAGTTGGCTGATACTTCCAAACCACTCTGCTCCGTGAAGGAAGGCAGATTAAGACATGAGGAAAAACCAGTTCAGTATTGAAAAGCCTTGTTCATCCATAAGGCTAGGAAGTGGGAATTTTTTTTCAGTTAAAGCAGCTGGGGAACCATTCTTAGGGTGGAAAATCCAAACTGAATCTGAAGTTTTCAGCTCCTTTTGTAAACACAGAGCCCTTCTCCTGCTGTGTTTGTCAGCAGGGAGGGAGCAGTGTGCTCTCATCATCAGTGATTTTGATGTTTGTTTTTTTCTTGCATTTAAACAACTTTATCTCATCCAGTTTTTGGCAGGCAGTTGGGCAGCATCTTTCTGTTCGGGCTCATTTCTTTTGTAGTTATCCTAAGCATTATAACACTCTACAGTTCTTATGGGATACCTTAATTATTAATTACATTAGAGTTAAGTTTTGCCTCATGGAAACTAAGCATAAAATCAGAGAATTCTGCAGTAACACTGAACATGTCTATTTTGTTAGACCACAGTATCTTGGGATGGAGATAAACTTCTTTGTGTACAGAATGGAGAAAAAGAAGGTCGTGGTTGGACCCAGTGGATTGAAGGAGATCAAATGCACCTGGTAAGATCAAGTAAGAGGTTTTAAATGCCACTCTATTAAAATGGTTGGATGTGACACAGAAGGGGATGTGCTGTTGTTTGGGCCTGCTTGGACATAATTATGTATTGGTGCAGCATTTGAATTTTTTCTAAAGCAACAATTTCTTTTGTGTCCCTCACAAAGACCTCACAAAGGTTTCAGAGCACTACTTTGTGTGTTTTAACTGTCTGCCCAGACAAGCCAGACTGAAATGTTCATACTGGGGAAAACATTTAACAGAATGTCCCTCTCCCAGTCTCTAAAATACACACTGTGGGAGCTGGTGAAATTACACGCCCAACAATGAGGGAAAAATACATCATTGTTCTTTTAAAATAATTACAGGTCACACTGCATTATAGCCTACAGAACTAAGAGAGCAATTAAGTTTTTTGAAATGTATGTTCTTTCAGATCATCATTTTTATCTTCCTAAATTAACAGGGCCTGAAAGAAGATGCCTATCCTTTTATCCTGTAACGCTTTAGAGCAGCCTCACTCTCTCATCAGTGTGGGTAAAAGGCAGTCTTCCTGCTGAGATAATAAAATCCAGCCTCCATTTCTGTTCAGGACTATTAGCATTCAGCAGCCTAAATGGATGTTCCCTAAATATTCAAATCCGTAGCAGAGCTATGAAATCTGCAAAAGTACCCCAAACCTCTAATAAACACTATTTTCAGGAAGTCTCCAGTATGGATTTCTCTAGTCCTGAGTGCTGCTATCCACTCAACCTGCCATGGACCTCCAGCCCAGACCACTTTCTCTACTTGTCCCTGTCAAGAGGTTGATTTTAGAAGCCAGAAATTGAGATTCAGTTTCTCAAATATATGTGTCTAGTGCCAGTCTGGGAACCCCAAGGTAATCTGACTGATCTGGGGCTCTTTCCAAAGGCTGTGCAGGGTTCTGTGTCACACCTGCCAGCTCATGCAGGCATTGTACTCATTGGCACTGGTAAAATTTATCACAATCTGTCTCAGAACTCAGTATAAAATTACTTCATGCAAAAGGTGTTTTAGATTCCACTGCCCAATATTTCAATTTTATCACTTTTTATATTTCATGAACTTCAAAAGACGTCCTCTTCACTTCCCTGATCCTTGTTAATGTAACTCTCTCCATTAAAAACACAGTAAAGAGTCCCATTTTGTACTTTATTTTTGACCAGCTAAGGTTACTAGGGCTTGTACTTTTGAGAATGCTTTGATAAAATGAGCAGTTTCCTCTAAAAAATTGACACTTCGATAGCTTTATGATCCTATTGAACTTTACACAATGAGCCAAGTGTTAATTCTTCCACAGTTCTGTCGAGAGTGATACCACATGCTTTAGTAGTTTATTGTTTCCTATTTCCTTCATTTCGTTCTATGGTCTGCACTTTGTAGTTCTTTTTCCTCCTTAGATTTTATTTTATGTGAGTGACTTATTTGGCCATTCTCCATTTCCTTTTGAGTTTTATTGCCCTTTTCTATTGTATTGATTGCTTCTGCTCCATAGGTTTTTGTCACTGTCAGCAGATCTCAGCCCTTATTGCACACTCCTTCTTCTGGGTAACCTATAGAGTAGTGAACAAATCAGTGGATTGGTCTGCCTGGTTCACCAGTTCATTATGAAGCACTTTCTCCTCTTGGGGTCCAGCAACATATGTCAGTAAGGTTATTGACTTAATGTAAGGTTTTTAATGTCATTTTATCAAAGTAACTCCCCCCTGAGAAATGTGCATAACTTCCTCAAAGTATTCCCACAGCTTTATTGAAAGTCTTGTCTGGAAAGTACAACCCTCCCTTCTGCTGGGTCATACATAGCCTTTGTCTCTGTGTCCCTTAACAGCTTCTATGCTATTTGGCTGCCACCTAAACCAGATGACCCATGCACACATCCCACATGGACACATCTGTGAGCACTTCTCAGGTCAAAGTGAAGTATTCTCAGCAGTAGAGAAGGGTCACCAGGTGAACAGCAGCAGCCCTCACAAATCAGAGGCCAGGATGTGAAGATCATTGCACCTGCTTCTGCCCGGTTCCCAGGGATCCAATGCCTGGCAAGTGGGGATTTTGGGAAAGCTCTTACAGAACACAGCAGGCAGCACTAGGCATCCAGTGTGTGTTCAGGGTCAGTCAGGACTCTGCTGTGCTGCTTTATAGACTCAGACACCTGTGATTTTGTACCATGATCTCCGTTGCCAGAGTGGGCCTTCAGCCTGTCTCTGTCTAGTCAAATCCACCTCCACTTCTTTATGTGTCCAAAACAGAAATGCCCATTTCAAAGATCTAAGCAGTTGCATAAACTGCAAATAGAGAATAATGCACAATATTTGGCCCTTTAAGATCGGAGGTCCCAAAATAACTTCTCTTACTCCATCTTTTACCAGAAAAAAACAACCAAACAAAAACAAACAAACAAACAAAACGGTTTTCTTTTAGGATGAAAAATAAGCAAAAGTATGTATGAGCCTCCCAAACTAATTTAATAGAAAATTGTGGATTCAAATTAAGGAGGACATACACATGAATCTATCATCCATGTGTTCTGGGTAAAAGTTGTATTTTTTAATTATTTTCTCTTCTTAGGAAATAAGAGCATGTGGAGTCATGTGTAAGCAGGTCTTTAAGAAGGTACAGTGAGCCCACTGCTGATACAGAAGTGAAGAACAGTAGAATTTACAGACTTACCAGCGAATCTCCAAATGCTAGTACTGACCATCATCAGTGACGAGAGCAAACACAGAAACGAAGATCGCATTAGAAATGTGTTATTAGAATAAAATATTTTTAACAAATAATTTTGAAAAAATAGATGCAAATAAAAGTATTTTTAGACATGCCAATAAAGATACTAAACACTATAAATGTGTGCATATCATAGTTCTTGGCTACACCACAATAGGACCTTGTAAGCTAATTTTTGACTCTTAATAGACATCACCCTTTCACAGCCTTAGCAAGGGGCCTCCACATAGTCTTGTTTTCAAGAGCTGAACTGTAGTTGTAGGGGAAAAACTGAGAGCTGTTGGATGAACTGACACTTACATCTTGAATTCAGTGAAGCCAGTGAGGATTTGATCATTAGCTCCAATGGAGCAATACTGCACTGGAAGTGTTCCACTAAAAATAAAAATCTGATTTCTCAAAATGAGCCAAGTTATGGATCAATAGATCAAACACAGAAGCCTGGCGAAGGGGGCAATTCTTTCCTAAACACTTGAGCAAATATCTGCTCTTGGTTTTGTTTGGTTTCTTTTTTTCTTGAGAAACTAAGAGTAAGATCACTGCTAGAAACTGTCTGTAACTGTACACACACCACACTGAAGATATGACTGGCATTGCTGTGTACAGTATCATTTGCAGAGGTTTTTATGGCCCATCACAGTCCTCAGTGTAGACTGAGCGTGTAGCAAAGCACTGGCTGAGCAGTTTCCAGTGCTGATTTAAACATGAGTTGGAGAAATAATTTGCAAATCATACTGTTGTAGTTTCAGTCCATCAGCACACTGTATACACATTTAGCACCTCCACTTCACATCAAGTTCAAAAAGCAACAAGCATACAGGGTGCCTGGTTGGATCAGACCTTTAGCATGGAACAGAATTCCAAGTGTCTCCTAGAACTGTTACCAGCTGTTTTCCAGGACTCAACCAGTGGGGAAGTTGCTGTGGCAGAGTCTGAAGTGTTTTAAAGTGTTCTAAGATGTTCTACCTTTCCCTGCTCTTCTGCAGTTCCTGTGCATAGCATTTCTTCTGCCTTCCTTGGGAACCCAGTGCTGGCAGAGACTTTAGAACGGTAAATGGGAACAAATGCTGCCAGTCTCTACGAATTGGGGCCTGCTTTAAAATCTGCACTATTAGTAATCCTGTTAGGAGCCTGCTCTAACATGAAGGAAAGGTGGTTCAGAAACAGTCATTGTAAACTCTGAGATCAGCACAGCAGGGATGATAAACTTTCTACACCAGGGTATTTCAGTAGTACTACATGTATGGTGAGTGTAGCACCCGATGTGCTGTACTGGACATCTAATTCAATTTTCTAAAGTTCTGGGGGTTGTTTTACATCAGAAAGTACACAGAAGATATTATTCATGAAGATTTAAGCATCCCTATGTGATAAACAGGGGAAAAATACTCCCTCTCCTTGTAAATTCTTGTGTTGCTATTGCAGCAGCTGTGGCTCATACTACTTAGAATTCCAGACAATTGTTTACTTTTTTCCCCTGTAATATTTTTTTCTTGGCAATACTCTTCCTCATACTGAGGAAGTCTCTGGGAATTATGCTTTGGCTTAGTCAACCAGAAACATGCAGAAGCTGTTTTTCTCTCCTGGAATAGTATGTTAGCCCTGTAGCTGTGTTTGCAGAGCTGAATGGATATCCCTCCTGACCGACATACAGACCAGCACTTAACGGTGGTTCAGTTTTCTTGTACTTGGAGTGGAACAGGTTACAATTAAATAAGACAAAGAGGTACTAGGAGAGGGGAAAGGATCAGAAACCTGTGGATATCGGGTTAAAACACTTCTCTGCTTAAGTGAAATTGCAAATAGTTTCTACTTAAAATGCTCCTTATCACTTTACGCAAGGTTGGGGGTTTCCCAGTTGCCAAATTTCAGTGCATCAGTCATTTGTTTTTCTTAAAAGATTATTAGACACAGAAATAAAGTGATTTTTGGATAGTGACACCACTATCCAAAGTTAAACTTTGCATAATTCTTTTAATGTTCAGCACTGACTGAGCCCTTTTTTGAAATGTAGTTTCCTTTCAATAGAACTTGGCAGTTCATAACCCTTAATTCACCAGCTGTCTTCTAATTTTTGCCTGCAGCTCTCTGCAGTCTTGCGTAACATTCACAAACTCTTCTTGCAGAAGGTTGTAAGTGGATCAATTAGCATCTAGCTAAGTAAATCCAATTGTTAAAAGCTATTATTATTGTCATCAAACAGACAGCTTTTTCCCTTTGGGTCATTTGGTTCAAGGGCAGATTTAGCACTGTACTAATAACCAATGGCTTATCAACCAGAAGCAATGTAACCTGCTGCTAATTATGGAGAAAAGGCAAGCTCACAAAGAACCTGCACAGCTCATGGACGGAAAATACAGAAACTTCAGAAATATTTAACTTTAAATACATTGGCTTCAAATCAGCTCAGTTGCTTGTCGTCATCATTGTAGCCTCTTATCTCTGCTGCAGCAACCCTTTCCCTTGGAAAAGAAAATTACGGTCATTCATTGCTTCCACGACAATGCTTCCCAACTGATGTGTATAAAATGAACCATGCTGCTTCCACGAACCTTGAACAATTAAAAATGTAGCTTAAAACTTTCTCCATAAAATAGATGCTCGCTGAATGTATAACATCCAACAATCACATGACAAACATCAGCCACCCTGGCTATTTTCATAACCACTTAGTAGCCAAGACCTTCACAGTGAATTCATATCCAAATTTGCTTCCTACTCAGGAATCAAATTTCATATTGGTCTTCTTGATCTTGCACAGAATCTCAGCTGTGGTTTGCCAATCCCAACTCTGTATTTCTGCAGAACTGCATTACTTCCAGATAATGGAATTTTTTTTATTTTGTAGGGAAAGACCAGTGCCCCCAGCAGCAGTGTGAATGGAAAGGCAAAAAGGTGCATTGCACCATTTCTAAAAGTTAAATTCAGTGTTGATTTTATTCTCAGTCCAGAAAACTCTAGGTGAGAAAAGCTGAAGAATAAAGGCCAACATGTTCCATTAAGGCTGATTGTTCTCCTTCAGCTGCCCCAATTTGGGATTTGTGTGCGTATTCTAGGTAGGTATGATCTTCTGAGGATGACTGGGGAACTCACTGCTACATTTTATAGTTCTGTGGCTTTTCAGTGAAGAACACACAGAAGGAATGGACACTTTCTGTCTCTAAAGCACATATTGTGAGTATGAAGTTTCAGCTTTATAGAAGAAGCAGAGAGAAAGAACCACGTTTTTAGCAGTCATGGTGCAAGAGAGCAAAAATTCAGAGCCTGAAAGTTTGGGATGGCCAAATTTACTGTGAAAACAGGAGAAGCAACGTGTAGAGCATGAGCAGCCTGCTTAGATTCATTCATTCATAGAACACACAGTGATTAGGAAACGAGGCTTTCCCAGAGCAGAACATGAAAGAAGTTTCAGTAGGATTTGAAAAGCATGATATATATGCAAATGCAAAGGATCAGGGACAGAATTAGCACAGAATCATCGAGTGGTCTGGGTTGGAAGGGACCTTAAAGACCATCCAGTTCCAACCCCCCTGCCATGGGCAGGGACACCTTCCACTAGACCAGGTTGCTCAGAGCCCCAACCAACTGCAACTTTCTGTAGTGGCACGTAAAGAAAACAGGATGGTCTTACAAGAGTAGGAGGAGAGGAAAGGGTGAGAAAGAAGAAAAATTAGTAGCACTAATTTTACAGATTGTATTTTCATTTGGAAACCAGTTTGATTTCTGTTTTATATGAAGAATTCAAAACATTAGTTTTAGTGGGACAATTAAGAGTATAAATCCTTTCACTCACTACTTGAAGACTAGATATTTGATCTGAGTTCAAATCTAATCTAATCTAATCTAATCTAATCTAACCTAATCTGTACAAAATACATGTGTGTCCAGGGACTGTAATTTTTTTGTTTCTGTATTCTACAAATCCAAGATTTCTTTAATAGATAAAAAAATATTTTGCCAGCAGAAAAGAACATAAATTAAGCCAGATTCCATTACCTAAAGATGTATTTGAATATCAGTTATTAGTGTTATAAAATTAATGGTATTTATGAGTCTTTTGAAATGCCTTTAATGTTGCCAGAGCATTTCATCAGCAGACATATTCTGCAGTGTCATGTATGAGAATACCACCCTGTGTGATTTCCATAAAATATGACTAACATTATACCAGTGTTCTCCCAGACTTTACTTGGCTGTAGCTGAAGCCAGAATATGTTATCTTTGGATTGATATTCACCATATTTTTTTTTCATTAAACTCTTCAATGACTTGTGGGATCAACATGAACAAAACAGCCTCTGTCCCTTGTTGAGAAAACACCTCTTTTTTGTTTGCTTGAACCTGCTACTTGCTATTAAAATGTAATTTCTCCTACTTCTTGAAAT
>JAYRBT010000010.1:24852453-24879582 GCA_036023395.1 Myiotriccus ornatus | reverse complement strand
ATACCAAACAGCCATTCTCTGTCTTGTCCATGCCACTCAGATTTTCTTTACCCCTTCTAGTGCATAAACTTGGCTGTTTCCATTCCTAGAGGCTTCTGTTTAAACCAGAATAAATCACTGTTCCCATTTCAGCCCACACCAGTGGAATACTCCAAGGAAACAGGTGGACTAAGAGCAACTCTTACAACCTAAGACATGGAAACCAGACTTGAAATTCAAGAGTTGGGGTTGCACTCTACATTTATGCAACAGTTCAGCTTTGAAAGATGAGAAAGAGATGCTCAGTGTGATCTGTGTAACAGTTTTATTGTGACAGAAGCATGAGAGGGCAGAATGGCAAATACCTTACAACAAGAAGGGACATTAGATCCCTGAAGAGTCTCCCATGGGACTGAGCAGTAGAGGGTGATTGATGGTCTACTGGCGTGACATGAATGATGTGCTCCACCAGATGCATCCACTTGCATCAATCATTTGGTTGACTCCACTATACGAAACTGAAGTTGACAGTAAAAAGCAACAGTTCTCCATTACAACATTAATAAAATTCCCTGGTATGTATCATATTGTATTATAGTCTTTTTTGGACAGCCTCATCTGTAATCACATAACAGACTCACAGCTATTCATCCTTTCATCCTCTGTTAGTAGCACATTTGTCTTGGAATACTACCTACGTGGTACAGATATTGCTATTTCCAGGAGGTTTTTTAACACCAAAGCAAATATTCATTTAAATAATTTACTCCTGTCTAGCAAAAGTGCCCACAAAAGCACAGTCCCATCGGTACCATGTGTTTTATTACCAGGACCAGCAGTTTCTCCATATTAATAGCTAATTATAAATATCCACACTGAACACTTACACAGACAGTTCTTCTCCGAACCCTTCAATAGGATCACCTGACAAGTTTCCACACCATGGAGGCAAAATAAAATTCCGTTTTTCAATGGCAACATTCTCATTAAAGGAGTGGAGGAAAGAAGGATAAGAAATGGTCTGTGGTTATTGACTCTACACTTATTTACATAACAAGAGACCATTTGTCTCATTAACACCGCTGTTCTAATGCTGAGCAAATTAAAAGGCCAATATTGTAACAAGAGCATTTCAAATTTAAATATTTTATCTAAATGTTCAGCTATCTGACAGTTAAAGATTGGAGCAGAGGCATAAGCAGTTATTTATGGGTCCACAGGCATTATAGAGTAGCAAACATTTAGAACTTGTTTGGGCACGTGCAGAAACATGGAGAGCATTACTCGCAGCAGTGCACTGCAAAGATGTGCAGTCCTTAAAAAGGCTTTGATCAGTATTTTGATCTCACTTCCAAAGTTTTCCTGTAACTGTTTGACTGGTCTTTCTTTCCCCTCCCCTTTCAGCTACACAAAGCCACAGTACCGACGTGCAGAACTGAAACACAAGAAAAGATGAAGAAAGAGCTTATGCAAAATTGTACTGAAATTTGAAATTACACTTCAACTGAAAAGTTCCTCTCTGTCCTGATGTTCCCACCAAATTTGTCCCTAGTGTGAAGCAGTGGACTTACCACAAAAAGGCGTCGTTTATAATGCAGTGCCGTCACCATTATAGTTTGGTGGGGCTTAGAACCAAAGCAGGTGGGGAGAGCTCACTGAAACTTAACATTCAATCCAGTGCAACAAGACTCACCCCCTTCTCTAATTCTAAATCAGCGTGACTCAATTTATATTTTCTTACCAAAATACTGACACTTGTTATTCAGAACCACTACAATTTCCAACACTTTTCTCCAGCTGGGCATGTTAAGGGCACACAGAAGAAGTTAACACAACTCAGTAGTGCTTCTGTGATATGACTGTGTGATCTTTCACTCATCCTGTCAAGAAACATGCTGCCATTCTTGATGCTGACATTTCCAAGTTTATTTTTGTAGAGGAAAAGGAGAGAAAAGTGCCATAAAATGGCACTTTTCTCTCCTTTTCCTCTACAAAAATATGTTACAGCAACACAGCAAAGAACTTACTCAAACACAGCACCAAGCAGTTCCTCCCAACACTCACTTTTAGGTACAACAGTGTAGTTCCCTCTAATGCAGTGAGTCCTCTCTGTTGTATCACTGATGCCAGTGTTCATCAGAGACATTTAATAACTCAGGACAATCCTTAAGGGCAACATATGGTCTAAAATGGCACTAGCTGGAAAGCCAGCCATCACTATCCTTGATTCCAACACATATGTCCCATTATTTCAGCCATAAACACAGATACTGTCTCAGCTCCTAAGAGCTCTAAAGAATTACTTGAGAGTTTTAGACCTATTATATCTAAAAAAACAGCCAAAAGCACAGAACAGACTTTCACAACACTCTGCAGCAGTAACACATCATACCAACTTCAACCAGTCTCAGACATGGGGGCTGACTTAGGAGCCAGACAAGCAAGAGCTGCAAACTCGATTTCACACTGACCTAAATGATGCAGAAACAGATGACTCATTCCCCAGCAAGCAAAACAGAAAATAAGAAGAATATTGGAGTTCCATAGCAAAGCAGTCTGTGAACAGTCTGCTTCCACCTCCTTACGGACAAAAAAAGAAAAACCAAATTTCCATTCGAAACTTTCCTTGTCATTTTTTGTGCAATTGAACACAAGGCAAATGTCTCCCGAACACAGACACAGAATTATTTCAGATAATGATTTTGTCAACATATGCACAACGCTTTCTAGTGCATTTTTCTCACACAGCAATTCTATCTTATAAACATTTAAAGTATCACATTACACAAAACTCCATTTCTGTTTCCAACTCCCAGCATGGTGGCATCTATTTTTGACTGTATTTCCAGAAGTATTTTGGGGACCAAAGGAACAGGTAGGCACTTAAACTGTTTAAGGTCAGTCAAAAACCTTAGCAGGTGCTTAACTCTTAATTAAAATTAACAGGTAACAAGTTCCTACTTTGCTTGAACATCATGTGGATTTTTTTAGGAGATCCTTTTTCCCTCTTCAGCCACAAAAATGTTTTGAAAAGCTGGCCCGATGTCCTTCACTTCCCATTCCAACTTGTGTAACTTCAGGAGCATGCAGTTGCCTTTTCAGTCATACATTCCCCTGAAGTGATTGGTTTTCAGTGCTCATCAGGCACTGAACATTTGAAAAAGGAATGCCTAACTCTTAGTGAAGAGGAGGCAAACGTAGAGTAAATCCCCACATAAATAACACTGTTCTGAGTCCTCCCTGCACAATGAAAAGGAAAAAAAGCCCCACGACAGCAAAATCATCAATAGCAAAGTCCAGCGTTCAGTTACAGAGCTGACCAAAGGTTCCCTGCAGTTCATCTCTGCAGCATAAAACCTCAGACACTGTGCCTAAATTCAGGATGGCACACTGCTTATCTTGGCTGGTAAATCCTCCTCCTAAAAACGTCTGTATGAGTCAAGAGAAAAAATAAATGGAACAAGTATCCACAGAAAAGGCCACTTTTCAAAAGCGTTATTTTTTGGGGAAGTAAAGCTCTTCCTGGACCTGCTACAACTTCTTTTGGAGTGTATTTTGTTTTGCTGTGCAACATGTGCATTCCAACAAAACAAAAAATTTGTTGATGAAACAGCTCACACAAAGCAAGAAAATTTTCCTTTCTTCATTCTCCTTTTTTTTTTTCTGGTGCAAGTGATCCTTTTTTTTCCCCGAAAACTCAGTTTTGTAAAGCTCTACCACTGGTCAATTTGGTGCTTGTTTGCTGATAATTTGATCTTTTCACAATGAAAGTATTTTCTGAAATAACACTTTTTAAATCCTTTTCTTTTTCTTGAAAAGATAGCAAAACTACCTGCAATTTCACCAAGGATTTCAAAAGTATGTATTTCCATGTTAGAGATCAATGCAGGTATGTTTCCTTGTCCTAATTAAATATCTAAACTCAGTCTACTGTCTGCACTGCAAATGTGCTTGAATGGGGTTCTGTGAGATCTCTACCTTGATATGAGAACTATTAAAACACAAAGTTATGCACTGACAGAAAGCAAAGTTATGTCAATGTGCTGGGCAGATAAAAGGCAGGTCCCTCAGCAGTGTGGTCAGATCCTAATGAGGAGTATATTACTGGGGGAAGAGGAACAGTTTGGGGCTGCTTTTGATAAATCCAAACTCTCCGAGCACCCAATTAGCCTCAGTCTATCGAGCCCGTGCCGAACACACACCGTATGAAAGGTTCCAATCATAAGGTGATGCCTCTGAAGTGTCAGCTGTGCCTGATTGCCACGCAGGAACGTAACCTTTACTCACGAGTGAAGGGTTTGTTGGTGAGCAGAGATAGCAAATCAGCCTTCAAAGGCCATGAGCGTATTCCAAGGACTGGCAGGCACGAGGCAGTGCCACAGCTGTCTGCTGACAGGGCTCACAGACCTTCCAACCACGCTGTACTTTGGCACTGGCACGGTTGGAACACGGTGATGTTGGAGTCCTTAGGACTGCTGGCTGAAGATGTGGCTACAATAGTCACAAGGACGAAAAGGCATCATTTTTCCCCCTCTCGTGCTGAATATTTGTCTAAAAGACATTTTTTCTACATTAAAATGCCTGTTAGTTGCAATGTCTTGATAACAGAGCTAATTCAGGCAGCATCCTCTCCCCGAAAGGCTCATCTTTCAACTAGGAAGCAGTGGAGCACAATGCCCTGATAACTAAGACACTTTCTTCTCCCTGACAGGGTTGTCCTTTACTAGAAACAAGGGCAACGATAAACATCATTCTAACAGATATAGAGCTCACTGCAACCACTTCTGTTTATGTTTGGCAAGTCAGAAAAAACTTCCCAGTTACCTATATTTTTACAAGTAACACAGCAGCTATTCAGTAAAAATTTCATTTCAGCACAAGACTGTGTCATGAAGGGAGAGTCCTCATAAGGAGTCAACATTCTAGGATAGCTGCTATACTAATGATATAGTAAATAAAAATGTACATTTACATCCATCAATAAGGGTTCTCTTTCTCTTTCTTCCTTTCTCTTTCTTTCCCTTCCTCCTTCATTTCTTCCTTCCCTTATTAAACCCAGTTAGTATAAGAAAAAAACACTGATACAGTTCTACAATTTCTAGGAAGCATTAAATGGAAATCTGTGAAAATAACTTTCAAATGCTCTCTTGAAAGTAACTCTTCTGATCAACTGATTAATTTTATTTTCACACCTAAACTAGAGAAACATATCAACATGAACATGACTGAATTTCTGGGGAATCCTTTCCTAATCTGAGATTTTATTTAGGCCTTGAGTTTTCAGTTTTCAATTATTTTTATCTTTTCTTTTACTCTTCTAGTGAAATACACTGCCATTCTGTTATATTATACATGTAGGTATAGGTGTATCTATATCTACACATATACATATTCTTCTAAAGTGCTCCATTTAAGAAACTGTTTTATCTTCTTCTATATTACAGGTACTTTGTGCCTTTTACTGAAAACTGATATTACCATATTTATCAATTCTTCATTTCAATTCAGACATCCACTGGCAATATCAATAAATCAAATATAAATGATCCTTCCCCTTGCTTTGCGTGCATGTGCATCCAGTTCCTGAAACTACTGGGTATCACTGCAGCAAAGAACCGATCCTGACAGATGTCAGGGAGGAAACTTAACTTCAGCAATGTGTCCTGAATTGTAGTGCTTGGCCCACCACCAGTGATTCCTAAATTGACTGATTATACACATGCCTTAAGGGCCAGCTTGTAGTGGCAATGTTGCATTTTAGGAACACAGAGTGTACCAACTCATTTAACTGCGTCAGACAATATCCGGATTTTTCAAGATACTTTTTTTTAAAAAAAAAAGATTACTATAAATTTCCATCTTAAATGCTGTTTCTATCAAATAATTGCCAACTAACTCAGAGCCAGAAATTCACCACAAGGAGAGACAGACATCTAAGCACCCCTGTTATGACAACAAATGATTTTCTGATAAGTTCCAGGGTGCATTGGAGAGCTGAACACTGGCTCTGTTCTCAACAAATGTGGATAGAATGAAGCCAGAGCCTTTCCCACAGCAGGGGTGATGCTGTGCAGCTGGAGATGCAGGCAGAAAGGGATAACCAAACAGCACTGGGAGATGAGTAAATTCCCAAGATTTACAACACAGAGCATCCCTTAATCAACAGGAAATAGCGGCTTCTGCCTGTGCCCTGAGAGATATGAAACAGCACGGGATGATTGCAGGCAGTTACCAGGAAGGTTTTGCCCCTGGGTTACTTGTGATTTTTTTTCAATCTGAAGCAGTAAGAACCTGATGTATGGCCAAAAGAAAGCATTCAGGGAATAGATACACTCGCTGGAGGAGTTTCCCTAGGCCTGGGGTAACAGTTCTGTCACTGCTCCACGCTGGCAGCAGCACAGTGAAAGAAAACAGGCAGAATGTTCTTGTGGATTTTCATCAGTATGTCTGGACCCAACCTACAGTTCTTCTGGGACAGTGGCTTTTGGTCCTTCAGGTTATCACAGGAATGGTTTTAGTCTTTTTCTTACAGGCTACAGTGAATTCAAATTTGTGCACTAATTGCAACAGCTGATACAACTTTTTCTGTTCATCTGGATTATAGCAGTTGAAGCAAAATCTTTCCATCATTAAATTAAACCACTTATGAGGTATGTGAAAACTTGAGGTCTAATGTTTGAAATTATCCCTATAAAGTGTTCTTCAGATGAGGTAAAAAGGACTTCTTCTGTTTGACAAAATTGATTCTTTAAAATATTCTTCTAATGGATGAGACTCTGCATTAAAATGACATTTAGGCTTTTATGGTCAGGCAGTAGACCCACATTTGCTTAGCTACATTGTACCTGTCATAGAAGTATCAAAGAAAAAAACCCTCAGATTGCTTTCTATAGATTCTTTTAATTCAAAACCCATCCATCAGTATTCCAGTCCAATGTCTGAGTAATGCAACCTTTATCTGATGAAGATAAGAAGTGGCAGTTGCAATTACAAAACTTTGCCACAGAATAAATACAATTAAGTTATAGATTACAGTTACAGATATTAATGTGCAGCTCATGCAGGGAATTCAGATCTTGAAAAAAAATCTCTGAAGGGAAAATTTAAACAGCCTTAAATTGACAATGCATTTAAACTGGCTCCAGATTTTCCAGCCACATTTAAATGAGCCCAGGGAGAAGCAGGACTTTAGTGGATAACATAAAGGGTTATGCTCTAACTTGCTCTGCCCATTGGCTCCATGACTTTCATGACCCTGGCCAAAGCATGTCACTCCCTAAGTTCTTCTGATTTCACAAAGGCTAATGATTTTTGCCTGCTTCCTCAAAGCCTGGGTAAAGAGCATTGAATAAGTGCTCAGGAAAATTAAGGAACAAATAAATTCAGTAATCCCCATTTATTGTGAAAACCAAGGTCAGCTTTATCCATTGGCTAATATATCTCTACAGCGTAATTTTTCATAATGTAAACCACTTTAATAAAAGTGAGTTCTCAAGCCAGTAGGATCCACTGGATTATATTTTTAATATTATCAAGCTGAGTAATGTGATCACTAGTGACATTATGAAGTCTCTAAGAGCTAAGCCAAAGTCCTTAGGCAGAGATGAGGAAGGGTTCTAATTAATAAAGTATGCAACATCTGCATCCAACTCCATCAGCAAAATCAGATGGAGTAAGACAGGAATGACTGAAGACAGCCAGTCATTGATTAAAAAAAAAAGGGGGGGGGGACAAAAATCCAATGGCTGAAAGCCAAGTATTTTCTTTCTAAGAGAGTGATTAAAAACATATTTTTGTGCATCTTTGTTTAAGTTGAAGGTAAACACAAAATGTGCTAAACTGCAAGCCCTGTGTGCTGTGTGCACTCCCTCACCCCACCACGGTGTTTGCAACCTGTCCCTACTGCTGAGTCAGCGAGGTGTAAGATGTTCCTGTGCTGAGATGGAATGAAGGAATTCTACCTTCTCTGAGGTGTCAACAAAAAGGTTGTTCCTGCAGATTTCTGTTTTGGCATGATCAGCTAAGGACTGATGTCAGATGGTAAGTGTTTAGCCCACAGCTCTATGTACAGCCAGTCAGATTTCCAGCCCTTCTCCAGAGGGTCCGGGCCTGAACAAACAAACCAGCCCAAGAGTCAGAACCCAAAACTCCAGCTGCAAGGCACTGAGGTGGGCTGGCTCATCGCTGTCTCTGACCCAGCTGGAGAGCTCATCAGTTAAGGATATCTGCGGGAATTCAGTGCCAATTGACACTGGGGGAGGGCACCAACAAGGGGGCAATCAAACCCTATTTGCTGAGCTCATTTTGCAAATAGCACCTTTTGATTCTGTCCTCTCCTGCTGCTCCTGTCACTTCTTGCTAAGGTCTCTGCCCAGCAGATGATTAGTGTCTTCCCCCAGCTGAACCCCCAAGGCCTCCAACACGCTGCCAGGAAGGGCGTTGCCTCCTTCCAGGGTACTTTTAGTTGCCACAATGTGACTCCTCAGGTTTGTGCAGAACAGAGCCCCAAGCGTGGTGAGATGGCACCTCTGACAGCTTTTGCAGTAGCAGCCATCACTGAATACATTTCAAGTGATTAATTCTCTTAAAAATAAGAATAAACCTACTGAGTGCACATGTGCTAGCAAGTTAAAAATAATAATAGGTGTCTGTGACCATGCTGCTTCTGTCTGGATCCTTCAGGGGAATTCAGTTGCTAAGAACAACTTCCACAGCTTGCCCTATTTCTCTGTGTTAAACAACAACCAAACAACCATAGGCAAAAGTCCCAGCTGTCAAGCATGAGGAGTGTAGGGGCTGGTTGGGGGAGTACAAGGCATTTTTCTCCTGTGTTATATATGCATATTAGATAATCTGAAAGGAAAATGAAATGAGGCAAGGACAGAGTGGGAAGCATGTTAGCGTCTCTCCAAAATACCATGCCCAAACGTTTACAGGAAAAGTTCTGTTTGACCTGGTCCTTCTGTGCTCCAACAGAGGTTTACAGAAGAGCCTTTCCAAGGAGAATGCACCACCAGCTCTTTCAGGCAGCAAGAAAGGCTGAGTTTTGTTTAGCTACCTGGATAGAATTCTGGGCAGGTCTCAGGCACAGTGAGAAGAACTGGAGGCAAGTGTTAGAAGTAGCATCCCTGAGTGCTGACTCATTCCACACAGACAGAATTTGGGCCTCACTTTTCAATCTTGTCAGTCTAGACTCTTCCTATGAGATTATTTTTTTCAATACTCTGTTTTTTTCACACACAGATAAAGACAAAAAGTTATTTAGGCTTTTAGCAAAAGTAATTTGATTTTTTGTGATTTGCTTTATTTCCAAGGTCTCCCTATTCAGCCATAAAACTTATGCCTGTGTTGACACCTGACACAAAAACATATGAGCTCAGAACTTTGGGTTTTAATATAAATATTGGAAAACATGGAAAAGACACCTCCCTCTCCCCACTGCTGGGGTTCAATACATGGTGCACATGGGATCCCTGGTGGTCTTGCAAGAAAAGGATGCTGAGAACAAAATAGTCACAACAATCAGGAGAAGGCACCTTATCTTCCTTTCCCCAAATGTAGACTTGTCCCATGGGAAGGAAATATTCCTTTGGCATTTTGAAAGTTTGTCTCTATGTCTACAGTACATAAACAGTAAATACAGAGCACACTGAAAAATTTCCAAGGTTTCAAGTGAATAATTAGTCAAAATTTTAAAGCTGAAATGTGATGAGAGGCAGGTTAGTATAACTAGTAAGGCACAGACCCAAGACTTGAAATTATCCACCTAGTGTGGATAATTGACACAAAGAATTGTGTTCACAGTATCCAAACCGTGTCTTGGCACCATATGATTCAGGCAGGTGTTTATCTGTGGTAGAGGTTTTACTGTCTACCAAGATATTGATTCTTAAACTGAAAATTCTCTTTATGAACCTTAACACAACACTCTTTAAAAGCTCCTGAAGCAGCACAGAACTCTGTCAAGTCAGTATTTCATTTTCAGTATTTCAGTTTTATTAATTCCCTATTTAGCCAGTTCTTTGATTGGTTAAACTTTGTGTCTGTAAACCTCTTAGCTGTATATTTACCTGAAAAGGCTCAAAATGCTAATGAGTTAAACATGTGCTTAGACAATATACACATTGGGGAAAAAATAAAAAAAAAAAAAGATGAATATAATCAAAACATAATGGGGAAAACCTGTACAATTATATGTGCATGCTGTTAATTAATTATGGTGTTTTATGCAAAGGATGTACTCATCTCATAATTGACTTTCTCTGAACGTGCCTGGCTCTGCATACCTACAGCAATTGGACCCTCTGTTACTTTATTGTTGTTAATGGACATTAATTGGTGATCATCATATGGCACAGCTTCAGTCTCCTCCACATCCTACCAAAATGACTGTTATAGAGGACACAAACTGCATCAGAACTAAAATCTATGAGCACACAAAATCTCTCCCAGTGACATTCCAGCAAATGCTCTGATTTTTGGAAGTGATTGTAGATATTCAGTGTGATTTACTCCTCATAAATCCACCCCTTGGCATCTGGAGATATAAACTAAAACACCGACTACCTGCTTATAAATTGCACATCATTGTTTCAGTGTGATAAGGTAAAGATTATTATGCATGTGCATAAGTTAAGGCATTTTAAGAACTCAGCTCCCAGAAACTCTCAAATTTCTTTAGTTTTTTGCTGTGGTTTTTTTTTTTTTTTAATCCCCACATAAATTTTCAGCAATTGAGGTATTTTACATTAAATTTTAACAAAGTGAAGGCAATAGAAGAGACATTATAAGATCAGTAACTATTCCATTTTGTTATTTCTGAGTTAGAGTTCTAGACCTTATTAGTTTTTCTAATAAATTTTTAACAATGTACCCATAAAAAGAAAAAAAAAAGGAAGAAAGAGGAGGGAAAGAAAGGCAAGAAGTTTAAGGAGTTTTTGACTGCTGATCATTTCAGTTACTCTCTCTGTAGAGCCACCTCTAAGTTCTCTTGACAGATTAAAGCCACATAATGTAAAACCTTATCTTATATTAATTTGCTTTTAGTACTTACTTTAAATTCCAGTAAAGTTTGACTGCACATTCAGAATCTCCATTCAGACACATTCTGAATGTGCTTATTTGCACAACTGAAATCCAGGGTTTTGCCCACAACAGTGTAATGCCAGTGAATGAAAAACACCTTTCTAACACAAACTGCCACATTTCAGAGTAATTAAAAAATCCTTCTTAGGGCACACTTGATACTAATGATGATTGATTTTTATTTACTTTACATTTGATAAACTTGTTGTTAGACTAAAACAAAAATATGGAAGTGTGGTTGGTATAAGTACAGCTATTTGTACATAGATACTTTGAAAATCAAAGGAAAACAAAAATATTTTCAACAGGAATATTCCCTTTTCTGCCCTGCCTTACATTTTTTTCACATTCAGGGCTTCCAGAAATTTTAAATGGGAGTTCTGGGTGCGACAGTTCTGTACACCTCAGTCTTCATAGGGAACAGGGACACACAGAAAGGAACTGAAAAAGAGAATTCACCTTGGAAACTTTACCTGGGTTGTACAATTTGACACCGTGTCCAATATATTTCAAAGGTATCCCATAATAGCTTGTCGTTCTTTACAAAGGTCACTGTAAAATCATATCCTGTATTACTCCATCTTTCTGAAAGTGTTCCTGGTCTGCCAGTTGTTCAAGTGAACTTTGTTAATGAAGGCAAAGTTTCCAGGGTTATCACTCTGCCCCTTACACTGTATTATCTAGAAAACCATAAACCTTATTAAGAAAGAAAGATATGAAAAGCTTTATAAAACATCCTCTGAGCAGACGCTGTTTTCAGCCTCCCCTCTTGAGCTGAAGGTGATTTGAAGCTCTCGCCACCATGCCTGCTGATTACAATGGGACGTGGGAGATGGAAAGCAATGAAAACTTTGAAGGCTACATGGTTGCTTTAGGTGAGTGACAAAATATTAACTGTACAGAGATAAGGGAATGTGTTTTCAATTATAAGTAAAATCCTTCACAAAATTAATGAGATTATTTCTGTAATAGGTGTTGTGGCAGGAGGGTTTCTGCCAATCAAGTAAAAATCAACAAATTGTAATGGACTTATAGAAGTATGTAAGCAAGAGAAGATTTGTAGCCAAATATATTATTCTTCATTCAGATAAATGAAAAAAACAGATACAGATGGGGGGGGGATCCAAAACAATGGGCTTTCAGATAGAGAAACAATTTTTTATTCCTGGTAAATACTTACTGTAACAGAGAAGCCACAGTCTAGTCAGCTCTGCTAAAGAGGAATAGGATATTCTAAATCACTAAAGTAACAATAATGCTAATACTTAATTAGTGCTTTGAACTAATAAAATTGTATGTTACATAAACAAAAAATGTGATGCTTTAAGTGATTTTGTACTAGCTTTACTCTTACCAAAGAATCTCAACCCTGACTATTTGTTCAGATTGAAAGAGAAGGAATACACATAAATACTTATAAATAAACTCTCATCATTATTCACCAACAATTGAAAATATTTATAATTTCCTCAAAACTTCACCTCTCTTAAGAGAGAAAGGCAATTTTCACTATTCGTAGTTTTTGGGCTTTGCATTCATGGAAAAAGATTCATAACTTTAGGGCCACCTGTAGATAATACACACAAACACTCGTGAGGTTTTGAAAATAGGTTTGCTTAAGCCAATACCACGAATTTCAGGAGAAAGATACACACTAACTGAAGTGATTTTCATGCTGGGGTTTTGCAGTTAGTTAAGCATGAAGAATAATTGCTATTTTTTGTGCAACTGAAATGTGATTTCAGCTTTAAATATGGGGCCTTCTGGTCTTACCTACAGTCCTGCCTCTGGCCCAGCTCTCTCTGCTTTGGCTCTGCCTCAGTCCTGGCTCAGTCCTTGGTCCAAGGCCTGACCTACCTGTGTGGGGTGTTACAAAAAGCACCAGGCCATGATGGTTATCTTGCTCCAGTCCTGCCTTGCTCTGTAGTGATAAGTGTTTTAATTAATGCACACATATTTCTATACTTTAATTAAAGAATACTTTTGTCCTGTAAGTCAGGAACTTTGGTTTTATCATAAATATGTTACGAAGTATTTTAATCTACTATAATTGAACAATATATCATTTTTATTGCTTGTATTGTTCAAAATGCAGTTATGAAAACCATGCTTTAATAAAACCTCCCCTAATTTTCTCCAGGAGCTACAAGACTAATATATTAGTCAGAAATAGCATTTCTTTAGAGGTCTCGACATTTTTTTCCCTCAGAGAGAACTAAATTTTATGTTGTCTGGCTATAAATCAGACCCAGAGATACCTTTAATCCACCAACAGCAGATAAAATATACCCAAGAAGTCTTGAATATAAATACCCAACAAGAACATTATTCCCTGTGTTAAAAAGTCACATTTTTTTCAAGCCAATCCTCTTACTCAACTTTATTAGTACTTCACAAGTAGTCTAATGAATCTACCAGAAGAAAAAAGGCTCCTGTAGAATGTGGCATTGCTGAGCTGACAGTGATGAACTCCCATGCAAAACCACTAAAGGGTGGCTGGCAAACCAAACCCATTTTTCAGTCTCTTGCAGCAGCATTTGAGATGATTTCATTTGCATAGAGCCCCATAATAGGATTCCCTTCCAGCTGGTGAGAAATATTTATTGCAGCTGGTAATGCTGCTGGCATTGGGTGGATTGGCTGGGGCAAACTGTCGTCATGGTAATCCATATCCTGCCTTTGGTGACTTCCAATGCATCCCACTGCAAGCAGTTGTTTACACTGGAATGTTAGTCTTCATCACCGACAAAATAGGGATGTTCAGGAGATCAGTACTGCATAACATGCTCACAGAATATTAAACAGGAACTGTGGAATGCTCTATATGCATACTTTTTTGACTTTTGACTTTGAATTTGTCTCCTTTTAAACTGCAATTTATTTCTGCGTCTACTGTCTAACAATAATGGGTCTCAGGCTTTTATTTAATTGTTTCTTTTTCTTTTATTAGTATACATTTCATTATTTTGGGTAAATTAATTAACCTCTTATATACTCCCACAGACTGTAGGTTCATCATAAAAGTAACATGCCAGAATCCCTTTGATTACATACCCATTCTCCCTTGGTGACATACTCATTTTAACATGCCTTGTTTCTGAAAAGGAATATTATTCTGAGATCCTTCTTTGGGAGTGGCCAGCATCTGTAATCCTGCAGGACTGAGTTCCTGCATGCTTAGGAAAGGGAATGGCAAAGGAATGGCTCCCACACATTAGATGATGATAGTTCTCCTGCATCCCACAACTTCATGTGTGAGTAAGGCCAAAAAGGCAGTGTCACTTTTAATAGCCCCTGCTGTTTCATGTTCTCAAAAAAAAATCTGGAAATACAGGTAATTTAAACACTACTGGTTGTATGTTGTAATCTCACATTCCCACAGATATCCTGTTAATAAATAAATTTATAATCAGTGGAAGATCCTCAAATTGAAAGTGTACTTGCAAACACAAGAGGCTTTTTATTTGAAATTATCTTTTTCTCTGCAAAATGTTCTAGGCAAAAGTATTATTTGTGGAACTAAATTCCACATTATTTTTTTAGTGTATAAATATATGCTCCGGGTTTTTTTTTTATTTTTGGTATCAAATACTGGAATTTTCATTGTGATACTCTCTTTTCTGGTTTTTGACAGGTATTGATTTTGCAACTCGTAAGATTGCAAAACACTTGAAACAAACAAAGGAGATTACTCAAAATGGAGATAATTTTAAAACAAAGACACTCAGCACTTTCAGAAACTATGATCTGGATTACACAGTGGGAGTGGAGTTTGAAGAACACACCAAAGGACTGGATAACCGAGTGGTAAAGGTAAAAATCTGGTACCCGAGTCAGCAGTTTCAAAAATCAGCTGAATGCATTAAATAAAAGCCCACTATTTTACAAACATCAGAGGATTCTTATAAAGCAGAAATAATTTGCATCTTGAGACAGTTTTCTTTCCTGCTACAAGGATTTATTAGAAATGTGAATCAGGATGGTTCCTCAGACTCATGAGGACGATCGTTAATTACATGTTTTTCTAATAGGGAATTTTTCCAGCTTTTCCATGATACATCTTTATGTATTTAGAGAGTAGAAAAACTTATTTTTACCTATGTGTCCTCTTTTATGAAACTTTAACTTCATCCCTGTGAATTTAGGACTGTTTCTACGTCAGTATAAATTTTCAGTTTGCAATGGTTGTGCTCGCAGTGTATTTTTAATGTGAGCCTGATCAGCCTGAGTTGGGCAGTTTAACAGTCAGACACTGTTAAAAATAAACCTGCACTTGGCTGTGAACCTTAAGGGAGCTTCAGGAAGGGGCAAGAGAGAACTGTGAGTCAGAGGTGCCAGTGATCCAGGTGGCAGGGCTGCTGGCAGGGGGGAAGGAGGCCCAGCCGTGGATGCTCTAACACCTTTTGGATTACAGGAGTAACCTGAGCTCAGAATTCCCCCTGGAGTCTGTGGGGATACGTTCACACACACAGGTTTGGATCAAGGGCCATGTTGTGCGTTAGCCCCTTCCCTCCCTCCTGGGGCAGAGTCAGTGAGTCTGTTCCTGTGGGGCCTTCAGACCAGGCTCTTTCAGAGAGCAAAGGAACACATTTGAGTGTTGATTCATTTACTGAATTCAGCTTCATGTTTCTGTATCAACACTGCTGCAGTTTTACTCTCTTCTCACCCCTAAAATAACTAAGCAAGATTTTCAAAGCTAGAAAGCCCAGCAGATCTTGAATTTCCATCGCCTGTCCCCTTCAGAGCCTTGCTAATCCTGCATCACCTGTCTCCTCTTGTCACCATTCACTGTATCCACCTGTATCGCTTTTGCCAATTCCCACGGGCCTGTTCTGCCACTCAGCTCTCAGTTGCCAAACTCTGAGAAGCTGAGATCAAAGGTCCCTGTCAACAAGACCTGTTTTTCTTTTGGCAATTGCCACAGGAGATTGGCAGCATAAAGGACGTGTTTACATTTGAACTCATATCATCCTTCACTGGAGAGGCACAAATTTAACACAAGACACTGTCTACTCACCATGGATCACTTTTCATTCTCAAACAAACTTTGTGCAGTGTAATTCCTATGACTTCTGCCAAATTATTTCTCATTGACAGCACTGCAAGCCATCAAATAATAAAACCTAATTTTTTCCCACTATCCTGAATATCCCTGTATTGAAATTTTCTTCCCATCTCTTTCTCCAGTGAGCACTGGGTGGGACATATTCCTGGGACAAAGTCTATGCTTTAAAAAGTTGCTCCCACATCTCTTTAGGTCAGTTGAAGGCATTATGAAGGATCTAAGGACTCATTAGATGCATCACTCCTTAAATCCATCAACTAGCGTTCCTCTAGTGCTCTTCACCACAGCCTTGCCTTTCTCTGCAAAATCTTTTCAAAATTTTTTGCCTAACATTCTTTTCTAAACAAATTAGATTATTTGTTTCTAATGAGAAGAGAAGCATAAAGGAAGCATGTCATGCCATTATCCTCTGGACTGCTTTAAAAGAATGTTCTGGTCATTTTATTAACTAAACAATGCCACAAACATATTAAAGTTAGATGAACATAATAAAATTGGTAGGCAACATTTAAATGTAAAGAGGGCATGGGTAATTTAAAGAGCATGTAGCTTGAAAATTCTGTAAATAAAAAAGAAATTAACTGAAATGGAATGACTTTTGTCTCATTAATAGAAAGCTCCCTCATAAGAGAAATAAATTATCCAATGCTGAGCTAGGAAATGATTAAGGTCTCAATACACTTGGAGCTTTATAATAACTGAACTTACATGGACTGTAACTGGTCTCTAAAAAGGATTTGTCTGATACATGGTTAAATATGCCCCTAAAGTGCAATGGTTCAAACCTAGAACAGTTCAAACAAAGTTGCTGTGAATGTAGCCCAGCACATCTGTAGATATTAGAGAGGATTTAGCCTGTAAAGAGAACTTGTCCTTACTGACAGAGTTATTCTGCTCCTGGACAAGAATCGGCACCCCCAATACCCTTTCTACTAGTGATAGACTCTGAATCACACCAAATCATCAAATGGTTGAGGATGGAAAGGCCTCTTGAGATCACCTTGTCCAACCCCTCTGCTCAAGTAGGGTCAGCTACAGCACATTGTCCAGCTTATGATCACATCTCTTTAAATGTCTTCATGAAAGTGCATGAAAATATATAAAATCTATATTGTATGAGATGATAGTAACATCCACTTCCTCTTGTTACTTGATGCAGACCTAGAAAAGGTGTTAGCACTGCACTAGTTGGTATAAGCCCCAGGTTTTCCCCCGTCTTATTAATGGCTTCAAACAGCAAGAAAAAAAATATGATGTGCATATATTGCACAGTTATCTGTTAACTCACCCAGATTCACTGATTACTATGAACACTTGATATTTGTGGATATGAAGAAACACATGGACATGAAAACAAAGCACTGCAAAAGCTTCCCATCAAAATGCTGTTGGCATCTTGAATGCATTGAGGTTTTGGCAAAAGGCATTTGTGTTTTTTTAGGAGGAAGATGGGGAATGATAGAAAGCAGTGGTGTAATTGTGTATTTACATCGTTTGATTGAACTTATTTTCATGTATTCCTTAACTTCTCATTAACATATCTGCGTTAATTATCTGATTCATGCAGACACTGGTGACCTGGGATGGTGACAAACTGGTCTGTGTGCAGAAAGGTGAAAAGAACAACAGGGGCTGGAAGCACTGGATTGAAGGAGACATTCTGCACCTGGTAAGGGCTGTTGTGCAGATCCATGCCCCATCTCTGAGGGTGCAACACACTCAACTTTTCCATTTCAAAGGATCCTTTTTCTAGATAGAAAGGTCTTTCTTTAGACAGTTCCGATCTCTGAACTCTAAGGAAATTACCCTTAGGTAATAGGAATGCTCAATTTCTTTCCACCTGCTCCCAATTAAGTCATAACCCTGCAGTGGGATTTTTGCTCCAGTCCACTGCCCTCCAGCCATTAACCCTTCCTGTTACATTGCAGAAGAGGTCAGTCCAAGAGAGGCTTGAAGAACCTTTGCAGGAAATAAGCAGGCAGTGAAGTCCAGAAAGACTTCACAATAATAGAATCATAGAATTATTAAGGTTGGAAAAGACTTCCAAGAGCATCAAATCCAAGCTTTGACTGCATACTACCATGCCCACTAAACCATACCATGAAGTGCCTCATCTACTCAGCAATCAGGAAATGGGCATGATAGTGTTGGATGGCACAGTGGGGGGGTGGAGAAAGGTTGTGGAGGAGATCTTATTGTTCTCTCCCATGCTTTGCATGCAGACATCTGCTCCTTCATGTTTCCTCTGTGCACAGTTGGTGTGGCAACCACAGTGGCTCAGGTCTGTACCCCTGAAAGGTCAAAGCTCTGACCTAAAAACCATGATCTGCCACCAAACTAAAAGTCAACTGTCCAGTGACTTCAAACCTGTTTTAACACATTCTCAAAACCTAACAAAGGTTCTACATGATGGAACCACGACTGAGGCTAAGACTGGTGGAAACAGAGAGGCCAAGTAGGTCCTTACAAGAGTCTTCAGAAACTGTACTGCAGTGTTAGCTCACTGCTGGCCAAAAAGCCAGCTCCAGCTCCCTCCAAATCCTGTTTGCACAGGAATGCTGGCTGGTCAGACTAACCAAACTGACTGCATTGCAATGAGCAGCTGTGCCAAGCTTTAAGGAGTCAGCTGCGACACTGGGCAAAAATGGCGTGTTGTTCTGGCCCCCAGAAATGGCTGGGCACACCTCTGAAGAAAATCATCTTGTTAAAGAATTCCTTTTTTTCTTTTTTTAATTTCCTTGTTTCATTGCTTCTCATGAATTAAAAGGTAACATGAATTATAAACTAGTACAGTATGTTGTTTTAATAACAGAGCATGAAAAGGCCTTGCATTAAAGCACAATTTTTATGCATTTTTCATCTCTATTCTTCTTAGAGTTCAGTTCAAGTGTCAAAAACTAATTACTGCAACATGAGGTGCATGCCTGCTGTTTGGTTACATATAATACACTATTCTTTCTGTTCTCTTTTTCATAAGCATACGTTTTTAATGGGGCTCAGTTGTAGTAATTTCTGGTGGGATATGCTGTGTATGCAAAATATAACTTCTACCACTACATATTTACTCATTGTTTTAACACTGTAGGAACTGACATGTGAAGACCAGGTGTGCCATCAGACATTCAGGAAGAAGAAATAAAATGGAGCAGAAAGCTGCCCAGATCTTCATCACACTGTTCTGATGTTCTGTTTTGTCTGAAAGAAGAATGAAGCCAGATTTTCACTTCTTTGACATTGTTATGTGAATATATTTTGTTCCTGTTTATAGAAACAAACACATTTTATAGTAATAACATCAAACAGTTACAAACCTCATAAATTCCTTTGCCTTTCAGTCTGGAGGTAAATAAAAGTAATTGTCTTTCAAATACTGCTTCCCTATGTCTTTATAATCCTTTCCAGAGGAATGTCCTTTAGCAACAAGGCTGAAAATTAACAGTCACGATTATCTCAACCACAGTCTCTCTCTCCATAGTGCTGGATTATCATAATATATTTGGATGACTGAGTAAAATTGGACATTCACTGGACTGTTTCTATTTAATTTAGTCCTGGATCACTAAGTCCACAGTTTCAGGTACCAGAATGGTTCACTGAGCACGATTCATGGCCTTTCACAAGATGACCACTTGAATTTGGCCCAGGTCTATAGTAGTTATCACCTGATAAATGTCTCATGGCCACTGGGAAAAGCTGCAGCTCGTTAATATGGTGGATCAGTGACAAAGCTGTAACCTCCAGTTAGAGCTGGCATCCTACTAAAAATCCCAGTGGAGAAATCTGCTGCTTGAAGCAAACTCTACATTTCACAGTTGCTCCATGGTGTGACAACTAAGGCATATACTTAGGATGTAAGAGGAAAACTTCAGAGCATGCCCAGTCTGCATGTACCCTGTGCACAAAGAGCATGCAGCATGCTGCAGTCTTCACCTTGTACCTACCTTTCAGAGACTTCAAAAAGAAAAGTCATTTCCATGCAACTCTACTCAGTTTTATTCTGGGCTTTTCAAAAGAATTCATGTTCTTTGCTAAAGGCAAGTTCAAGTTAACCATGGCTGATGAGCACTACTTCAGTACATGAACTGAAGTGTGTGTGCAGCTTCCATGGAACTGAAGAAGAGCTGGTATGCCCAAAAGCTCATCTGCTTTTTCCCAACTGTATGAACTATTTCATAATATATACTGTCTTTCCTACAACCTTGCCTTTCAGATATAAAAATTTTCACATCAACTTTATCGCTCTCTTTATCAACTTTATCACAAGTTCCCTCTTGTCCAATGCCCTCATCTTCTGTGTAGTATGGGAGGAGTGGAAGTTCACTAAACAGGTCAGTGGTAGAGAAGAACAGAAAATATGTGGAAACAAAATTTCCATAAATGGAGGAACATGTGCTTTCTCCTCATCCCTACCTGTTCCTTAGCCCACTCACTGCCAATAGCTCAGGATAGGAAAGGAGTGAGACAGTCCGACCTGAAAACTAGATTACATCTGCAAAAATCTGATTATTATGTCACCAGTACTTACATGGACATGGACATTATCCTGGTGCCAGCTGGGATTGAGGTTATTTTCCAGTTAGTAGCTAGTTTTATGGAGTTTCTGTGGCCAGGTTTTGGTAGCAGGGGGACTACAGGGGACTACATTAGCAGAGCCAATGCCAGGCAGCTCCAGCATGGACTCACCACTGGCCAAGGCCAAGCACATCAGGAATGGCAGAAATGCCTCTGGGATAACATCATTAAAAGGAAAAAAAAAGTTATTTGGCAGATGAAAATTGCAGCAGAAAAGAGTAGACCTTGCAGAAACCAAGGTCAGTGGAGAAGGGGGGGGCAGAAGGGGCTCCAGGCACTGGAGCTGAGGTTCCCCTGCAGCCCAGGGAGGACCACTGGGGTGCAGAGACCCACCTGCAGCCCATGGAGGAGCAGGTGGATATCCAGAGGAGGCTGTGACCTCGTGAGAGGCCAATGATGGAGCTGCTGATCCGTGGGGAGAGGAGCCCACACTGGAGCAGGTTCTCCCTGGACTTGTGGCCCTGTGGGGGACCCACGCTGGAGCAGACTGTGCCTGAAGGACTGCACCCCATGGAAAAGTGACCCCCACTGCAGCAGCTTGTACAGAACTGTTACCAGTGGGATGGACTCACACTGGAGAAGGCTGTGAAGGACGGTCTCCCGTGGGAGGGACCCCAGGGGGAACAGGGCAAGGACTCCTCTCCCTCAGCAGCAACAGAAATAACCTGTGATGAACTGACCGTAACCCCCATTCCCATCTCCCTGCATCACTGGGGGGAGGAGATAGAACTGGGAAGGAGGGAGGGGTGGGGGGAAGGTGTTTTTAGGATTTATTTTACTTCTCATTCTTGTGCTCTGCTTCTGTCAGTAGTAAATTTAATTAATATCCCCACTTTGAGTCTGTTTTGCCCGTGATGGTGATTGGTGACTGATCTCTCCCTGTCTTATTTCCACTCAGGAACCCTTTGTTGTATTTTCTCTCCTCAGTCCAGCTGCAGAGGGCAGTGAGAGAGCAGTTTCAGTGGGTACCTGGTGTCCAGCCAGGGCCAACCCACTGCACCAGCGCTGCTGTTTGGATTTGGTATGAGAATAATGTGGACAACACACTGATGGTTTCATTGCTGCTCAGTAGTGCTTACCCTGAGCCAAGGACTCCAGGTTCCTGTGCTCTGCCAGTGAGGAGGAGCACGAGGAGCTGGGAGGGAGCTGGGACAGCTGACCCGAACTGGCCAAAGGGATGTTCCACAGCACAGAACATCAAGTATGGCTTATAAAGCTGAAGAAAGAAGAGGGGAAATGGTTGTTTGCTACCCACGGGAAGTGGTGAATGGATTCCTTGTTCTGCCTTCCTTGTTCATGCAGCTTTTTCATTACCTATCAGACTGTCTTGAGCTCAACACGAGTTTTCTCAGTGAATGGCTGTGTGGTGCTTAAATGCTGCCTGGGGTTAAATCATGACAGGCACATAGGTGCATATGTAAGGATGTATTTATGGATTAGACTTTGCTTCTCCTGATAAAAGTCAGCCTGGTATCAAACTTCAACTGAGAAATGCTTTCATGTTAGTTCATATAGAAGAAACTGCACTTGGAGTGAGTAAACTCCTTATTTTTTCTTATTCAGCCCTGACTTGGACTTTTCAGTAGAAATGTCTTTAATTCCTATTTTGAAGTCTCTGATAGTTACAAGGATAAGAACACCACAGTTCATTAAGGTTTCAAAATGTTATCAGAAGAAAGTAATGACTAGAAAACAAAATGTGTATGTTTTAATCAGTGACATCTCTCATAGTTCTTGCCAGCAGTGAGCACAATGAAGGGTTTTGTAACTGCACACCAAGTCATAAAACAAAAGAAAACCTTTCATATATCAAAAAGAACTATCATCAGTTCACAAATGATGAGTTTGAAGATGAAGAGCAAACATTCTTCAATTTGTTTCTTATTATGCTTAGTAGTTCTAGCTAATGGTTATGCTTCAGAAGTAAATGAAGTAGGAATCTGAACACACGTAGACTTTGATTAGAAGAAAACTGCATTTGACCCTATTTATTCTTTTACTTTGGAAATGAAAATTTCAGACTCTTTAACAGGAAGTGAGAATATGTGCAAGGTTTTTTTATTCTCCAAAACAACATTTTGTTTCTGCACATACTGCTATGGAAGAACCTGCAGCATCCTTTACAACTGTATGCACAGAACAGAGCAGATATTCATTATGTTGCATTATAATTTCTTCCAAAGGTATCCTTGTTTGTATCATATTTGGGATATTAGCTTGGTCTCCAAGCTGTACAAAGCCCCTTATCTCCTTGTCAGCAGATTAAATACTTGCTCTGGAGGAACAGACCTTGCTGGTAAATCAGAGCATGTTCATTCACATTTTTCAGCCCTCTGGCACACAGTGCTGTCTCAACTGTTTTGAAGGATTACCATTTGCATGGATTCTCTTCCTCACAGAGAGTATTACTCATATAGAGCTCCAGGAAGGGAATTTACCAGCAACTTTCTGATCCAGAAAACAGAAAAGCCCGTACTGTGCAAAAGCCCTTCCTAGTGACACAGTGCCAGGAAAAGAATCAGGACATTACCTGTCAGTGGCCTTTTCAAATGACAATGACGAAGCTGGGTGTAAAAAAAGTTTATGGTGGAATTTCTAAAAATCCTCTCCACTGAGCCAGTTTTTCTCTCCAAAAGTTAACTGTGTTTTCTTGCCAGCTGCAGAAAGAAGAGAGCAACACTGCAGGCAAAGGCTGCAGGACAACGCTGTGAATGCTCCTACCAGTAACACTGTGTGGCAAGTCCTTGTGCTGCTGCCTTTCTGTGGAGCTCTGAGGGGTCACCAGGATATGCACAGGATGCCCCTCAAATTTCCCGTGAATATCCGAGATGCTCTGATTTGCTGCTTGGGAAAGGTGTCTGCTGCACTGCCAGCTGGCAGAAAGTCTAAGGCTTCTAAACCAGCATTTACTTCTAGATGTGATGAAGACAAAACTCAGCCAAAAAAAGTACAAGATGCTTAGTAAGATCTATTTGTATTCTTTCAAGAGAGGGTAAATGTTTTACTTTAGTGCAGAGAAATAAATAAAAGGGGTTTCTTCAGAAGGTTTTTTCCCACTAGAAGACACTGTTTTCAGGTTTAATTTGTGATTGATTTGAAGGGCAGAGGTTGCAGAAATTTTCATTTCAGCTTGCTGATTAGACTTGTTAATCAGATGGTGAAGATTAGAAGAAATCACTTTGTGAAAATGAGATTTAAAACAAAATTAACCAGACAAGCTTTTCAATAACTGCAAAATTTTTGTCAGTTATTCTCTAAGTATCACATTTGCTTTAGTTATATCTCACACTGCAGTGCCTCAGTCACCATTACATAGAAATGGGAATGCAAGACATGACAGTACATATTCCAGAGCTCTTAGAGTTGGAGGAATCCATGGAAAGATCAGGAGCTTTGGCTGATACGACAGCAAACAGAGACTTCAGTTGGCATAAGAATACAAAATGAAAGGCTGCTGCTCAAGGAAAGGAGGCACACTGTCATCCACACTCAAACCCAGGGAAACAAAGACAGGACAAGGAGTAACAGGCTGGAAACTGCAGCCTGGGAACTTCAGGAAAACATCAGGCAACAGCTCTGCACTTGAAAGACAGGGAAGGGGTGCAAGAGACCGGCAGATGAGCTTGTGGAGTCTCTACAGTCCCACCATTGTATCCGCTTTCTTCCATCAGCAAATCTTTTATTTTACCTGCAATAATAGTTGACAAAAGGATTGTCAGGAAGATCTCAAAGATATATTCTTCCCATTTTTATGGGGAAAAGTGGCCAAATAGAGTACCTGTAGTAAAAGAAAAGCTACAGCATAAACTTGTGTTTACCAAGACCCAGAAAAAACCTTTAAGAACCAGTGGAAATTCTCTTTACCTGTTTTCATGGTAATATACTTTGGAGTTCTGCTGGCTTTGGTTTAGGTAACAGTCATTCAAAGAAAGGCCTTCTGAAAATCTCCTAAACCCTTTACAAAAGCTTTTGCTCTAAACTTAGCTGTGACTTCAGAATTAAATCATGGCATGAAAGTTAAATAGGATGTCTCGCTGGGAAAGCTGCAAAGGGCCTTCCTTCCAACTCCTTTTTAAATATGTGGTGTCCTTTGCTACCTTTGGTCAGTGCACCCAAAGTCAATTGTTTTCCTATAATTTTTTAATTGTCTTTTTCTGTCCCCTCTATTTCATTTACTATGGATAGACATATGCACCTTTGCCTTTAGGGGCAGAGGGGTTCAGCAGCCTCATTTGTTAAGAAAATGAGGCATAGTGTCCACAGTATTTGTTTGCCCACACCTCCACAGCTTGCCCAGTGTAGACTGGCCAACCAAACCTGACTGTAAAAGTCTGTAAGATGTAGCATTTCTACAGTATTATGTAAAATGTAACGGCCTGACAGAATGCCTTCAATAAAAGACAGGCTGCAGGGTGAACTAAAGTTTAGCAAGTCCCAGCAAAATCATTTAGGATAAATGCCCGTAACCATGGAAAACTGTCGGCTGGAGTTCATATTTTGATGCCAAAGAATTCAACCATGAGATAAAACCCACCAAAACCCAAGCTTCAGGAGTTCTGCTGCTCACAGCAGTGCTTGTTTTATTGGCTACTTTACAATATTTAATATTTTTGCTACTTAATCATCTGGTTTGCCTTTTTCTGGCTGTCTATCTCTAGGATATAATCACTTGTTTTTTTCAAAATCCGCTCATCTCTTCCTACACATATGTAGGGGAAAAGAACTTTCAGAACTGAAGAACAAGTATTTGGTTTTCCTGGAGGTGACCTAAAGATTGCTTAAATTTCCTGATGGGCAGACTAAAGCCTTGCTCTTCCAGCACTCCACCCAGGGCAGCAATCCTAAAATCCAACTGAAGGGTGTGGGGTGCCTTTTGAACACAGAGAGTCACTGTGGTCGTGCCTCTTGCTTGAGCAGAGAAAGGTTTTTGAAAAAGCCCTTGGCACAAAAGTGAGTAAAAAAATAAGAGTCTGTTGGTGTGACAAGTGAGACAACGGCATATTCTCAAAAGATGTCATTTTGGATTTTCTTTAAATGTTTTAATTTATTGCCAGCTTTTGAAGTAATTGTAAAGGCCTCTAACTGTAGGTTGGAGATGGTTTTGCAAGTAGTTCTAGTTAAGTGAGAGCACTTCCATGGAGTCATTTATTCCACTCAGCCAGGTCAGATCCTGAGTCAGGCCACACACATCTACTGCCAACACAGGCTGAAGCTGCAGAATTTAATGCATTCAGAGTATCAGGCTCAGAAAAATGTGTATTACTATTCACTGTTATTGACACCTGCTTCAAAGATTCAAGAACAAAAGAATTCCATAATGTTCCTGAATATTTAGAAAGAAGGTTTAAAGTTAAACATTTTTCTTTTTGATTAGATGTTCAAATAAAGCAACTAAAAATAAAGGCATGTGACATATGGCACGTTTTTCTGTCATTTTGAAAAGGAATTGAGAACTTACATTTATTTATATAGATGTATATCACATTGTACTTTTTAAAATAAATCACCAACGACCGAATTTAAATTAGACTTTAATTTTCTATACATTTTTAGAAGCCATTATTAGTAAAATAGTCAGGAATAACACCTGGAAGATGAGCTTTCTGGTTAGAGGATTAAGGCAGAGTTGAATTGCTCCCTTTGTGAAATAACAGCCTTGGTTCTCTAAAAACACAGATTGCTGTTTGCTACTAATGGGTGCCTTGTGTAGCATTACAGCAAATTGCTTTCCTTGATGGCACAAACTGAATACACAGAAAACATGAACACTTAGTTAAAATGTTAGCACATCAAAAGGCACTAAAGGAAAATAACTGTTTTGCAGAGAAAGACTTTGCATGATCATAATTGATCTGTTCTAGTGATCAATTTAGTTTCTGTTTTAGTGAACTTGTGTCTTTTAAAACAAGCAGCAGAACCAGATTTTCTATGGCCATGCTGATTGCAGAGTCATTCTGTAGCAGAGCAAAATGCACGGGGACTGTGACTAACCGACAGTGGCAGCAATAAATCACCTGCTGGCCATCGGGCTGCAGGCCCCACTGTGGTCCCCGATGGAATTTTAGACAGCTCCAGCCCTTGCCCCGACCTGGACTTCCAGATACAGCATCTGCTCACAGCAGCAGGGTTATCAAACTGGTTTGGTTACACGGGACTCACCCGGCTTAGCTTGCTCTGTACCTGCACCAGGAGGTCCTGCAGAGCTGATGCAATGCTGCAGGAGGGAACCATTTATCAGCAGATGATCTCATGCCAGCTGGTTGGAGTCTTTCCATAGAACAGGAGTGGCAGGAGGACCTACCCCAATGAGACCTAAAATCCAATCAGGAATGCAAACAATGCAAGCTCCCCTGCAAGCTCTCTGTGGTGAGGTACCGGTGGCACCCGGTGCTGGGTTTGGAGTTGAATTCTGCTAAAACCAGCCCTGT
>JAYRBT010000010.1:24835884-24852353 GCA_036023395.1 Myiotriccus ornatus | reverse complement strand
GATTCAACCTTCAAGGTTACTCCTCAAGGTTGAGAGAAAGAGATCTCCCCATGAGGGTTGGTGTGGGGGAGTTACATGAAATCTCTACTTAATAATTACTTATTTTTGCTAGCTTTAATATAATTGCTTCAATAAGTGTTTCAAAATAGTGCTCTATCCTATCTTATACTGTACTACTGGTAGTTTTAGCATTTCTGCTGTGTAGTTAATACTTCTGATTAATATCTTTTGTCTGATCTTTTGTAATAATAAATGATTCATTTTATATAAATATTCTCATTTTGCCAATCATTAAAACCTGTGGGACAAAAGCGGTTCAATCACACCTCTGGAATTCCTAAAATTTTAAACCACTGACATAATTTGAGGCTAAGATTGGATTCAGCCACTCTCAGACTCCTCTCTGAGAAGGAGTTTCAAAAGCAAGGGGGGCCTTTCTGCCCCTTGTGACTCCACAGCAGGGCTTTTCTTTAACAGATTTTGTCTCAGCCTTCTACTCACACCCACAACAGCAAGTTATCACAAAAGGAATTGCAGACCATATTTTAGTATAGCAGTTTGAACCTGTCAATGCTCCACTGACACAATGCAAGGCAATGGAAATTCTGGCCCTTGAGCTCAGACTTGAGTTTACAGGTTTTCATAACTTGCTTTTTCACAAGGATAAATCTCTATATTCTGTTGATATAGTTTGTGTTTGTCTTTTGTGTCAAATAAAAAAGTCAATCCGTCACAAAGAGAAAAAAAATCTGTTTGGTTTATTGTAGATCTCCATATCAACAGACTATAAGCAAAGCTGGGCATGGAAACACCATAATAACATCTCAGATCTGTGGTTTTATTTATAAAGTATATGACAGAACTTTGTAGATGTCCTAGTGCAGGTAATTGAAATAAAATGAGACTCAGAGCATATTAGGAATCTTCCAGTGAACAGTAGAACATATTTTGGCAGCTTGGAATAGGGTTAAAAGAAAGCCCAAATAATTCCCCTCACACTGCAAATTTGTTTCCTAAGGAAGTAAACACAGATTAAAATTCTTTCATAGAATAAATCAGTATCACTGTATGAGACATAACAACAGTGTAACAACTTGTCTAAAAATCTGAGCCTGCAAGATATTTCAAATGTATGTAGTCCTTTGCCTGGATTACCAACAATAGTAACAACCAAGAGTTCTAAATATTTACACTCTGGTTATCATTCTGCAGTGAAGAATGTACACAGAATCCCACCCAACAGTTTCACCTTAGGCAGTTTACAGCCCAAATAAATTTTTTCAAATATTAGATCAATGCTAGAGCATTTGGGGGACATATTTTGGTTGTTTTCTGGGTTCCACTTGGACTAAAGGAACAAAATATGGAACTATTTCAATTATAACTTATAACTTTCCTGACCACTCCATTAGGTTTTGGTAATGAAACCATTACTACTCCTATCCTTTCCTGCTGGCTGCATCAGCAGTAATTAATCTCTACAGACTGAAGAGCATAAAGGTGCTTTTATCACCATTTCCCCCCCACATTATAATGACTATGTAACCAAAAACAGGCACCAGAGAACATCTTTGGGTAGAAAAAAAATTTAATCTGAGAACTTCTGTATCAAGTTCAGTGTCAGGTCTTCTTATCTGGTAGTATCAATTAGAGAGCATAAAAACCAAACAAATCTCGGTTTATGTGGTTGTCTTTAATGTGAAGACTGTAACATGTCACTGCAGGGTGACAGGAGCTGCAGAGCACAGCCTGGCTGTCCTACCCAGTGCAAGGTACACAGAGCCTTCTGCAGTACTTCATCCTCATACACCCCACGGCCCTTTAGGAAGTCACTTGAAGCCACAGAAGACTTTGCAGTATCTTCTCTGAAGACAAATGCTTTCATTTAGTGATATTTGTTTTAGAGGAGAATGTATTTATGAGCACTTTTTCTTCTATACTATCATCTTCAGCATAGAAAAATTTCCTCCAAAGTCTGGTCTACGCTGCAAAGGCTTATGGCCAGAGACCTCCTTCTGTCACTGAAACTGTAAACACAAACCTGATGCAAACCAGGAAAGCCCAGTTTTTGTCTTGTCCAAATCAAATCTGCTTTCCCAAACAACAGAATTCTCTCAGCCAACAGCTACCAAAAGTACTGCTGACAAAGTAACAGTCTCCAATGTTATTTTATAAATGCTTCCAGCTTCTATTTGCAGTCAGTCAGCATTCCGAGTGCCATCTCAGAGAATCCCTTCAAACAACTCCACCACTGATTTCTAATGCATTGAATATAACAATATTCATCACTTGTCATGAAATAGTTCACATAAAAATCAGAAAGCATTTTCATTACAGTAACCTTGTAACTAATTTTAAAGTTTGAAGCAGTGGATGGCACCTCTTCCAGTTAAAAAAACACCTAAAGAGCTTGGATTTTGTCAGCAAAACAGCAAACTACACATAGAACATAATAATGTTCTGACACACAAGATGTGTTATATTAGGGTTTGGGCCTAGTGCAGCCCTTTGATACATAAAAAAATATCACAAAGGAATTAGGTCTTGTCGGCAACTTGGTGCCCAGAACTGCTGCCATGCCAGTGCCCACCTGCAAACATCTACACTGAAGTACTGCCTAACCAAAACTGAGGAAATTCATCATCTTTCATTGAAAGGCTGGAGTTAAAAGGCATCAGTGAAAATTGAAAAATACGTATTTACATCAGTAGAAGACATTCAAACTTATCGTTTAGAAATGTGCAGTAAGCATTCTTTCCCAGTCGGATTTACTACAGAAACAGTTTCGGGATTTTCACATCCAGACATCAATCAGGGACCACAAAATACATATTAACAGGATCAAGGCGCCATCGAGTGGCGAATCTTTTAATCACACTGTCCCCTTCGCCTCAAACCAAAAAATACCGCTCTAAACCACATCACAACTTTACAAGTGCTTTTGCTTTTAGGGGATGAAATTCCAACCACATACTGACTATCTATTATTCAAATTCATCGGTTTTTAATTTGGATAGCCACCTAAAAAATAGTGCAAATCCATTTTTGATAGAATAATTCATAAAGGTTATAACACTATGTGTAGGTGATAGGTGATAGTTATTATCACTACTTGGAGGGAGGGGGGACGTTGATTCTATTACAGAAGGGCAGCATTTGCAAGGAAAGCAGCATCAGAGGAGTTGAACCAGAAACCTCCAGGATGAAAAGCATATCATTTTTTAGCCTAAACCAAGATATTATTGATCCTCACTCATCATCAGTTTATATACTTCATCTTTGAGAGTGAATTTGTGCAGAAGATCTGAATGCTGCAAACCTTTAGGTCAGGTTCCATTTATGTAATAAATGTAACAAAGGACTGGAAAAGAGACACTGAGGCATTAATTGCTACAGTGTTTGAAAATTCAAACATTGGTCACGGATGGTTGTGATAACTTGCAGCCCTCAGACTAGATGAAGAGGGTTCATACCACACACTATTATAATTGAGTTATACATGTGACTGGATCTTGGAAAAAAATTATGATTCAGGTTCTACTAGAAATGGGAAAACAAAAGAAACTGCCCTTGTATAGGACTTGTATATATAAATACATTGTTGCATTTGCCTCTGGCAATGTGTTATTTGTGTGTGATTATTGTAAAAGAGCAGGGATAAAATTTAATATGGTTTTCATCACTGCCTGCTCTCCCACATAAACAACTTGTCACTGTGTCATTGGGAAGCAAAAGCTGCCGATACAAAGCCCTACGTTTGGAGTTACAGAAATGCCATAAAATTCTGCGAGTGCTGATTGTCTAAACACGATGCAAACTGATAAACCACGTCACTATGCAGCTCAAATCACAAATACAGAGTGGTCTTCACTTTCCTAAAAAAAAAAAAAAAAGCACTTTACACATACCGAGAACAAATTAAAAATAAAATAATAGAATGTTTCAAAAGCCCCAAACCTATTCGCAGAGCCACTTTCTGTTTGATCTGCATGTTGGTGAGGCAATGCTCAAGTGAGAGATACTGTCTTACATCATTGCAATCCTATAAATGTTTTGACATCATTACTGTTCCTTTGAAACAGACCCTAAAGTAGAATATTTACATATTAGTACTGTTGGGTTCGTTTTAGGTAAATAAATGTGCTTTGACACTTGGATCCTGTAATGTTATGTATTGCAGAGATGTTACAGTAGGAGTTGAAGCCTCACCTCTGCATCTGGAAAACACAAAACTGCCTGAGAGAGAGAAAATAACCAATTTTGTTCCTTCACAAGCTACAGGCAATTATCGAAGTCTGACCACCAACCTTTCACCTTGACTAAGTGTCCTTAGTGCTGTTCTTAAAGTACCTTTTATTGCCACTTTGTAACTGGATGAAAAATAACTCTATGTCAATTTTGGCTAACATTAATAGAAAACAAACTCAGTATTTTCAGTTTTCCGGAGTGCTGGCAACCCATACTGCTCAATAAACATTTTTTTGCAAGCTTATGGAAAACCTGATGCTCAATAGTTTCCCAAGAACGCTCCAACTCTGTGGTCAGCAGTGATAAGGTAATAACATATAACAGCAATTAAAAGTGAAAATCATAGCCTCTTTTTGTCCTGAAATCAATATCATCACAGAAACTTTTAAGTAGCTATTGGACTGATACTCCTCAGACAAGAAGAAATAATTTTATAGGTTTTCTAGTTCATGTTATCTCAAAATTATATTCGAGGATTCTTGCTGAATCAGACCTTAAAACAGTCTGACATGTTTAAAGATGGGCAGAGAAAATGGAATACGTTTATCTGAAGCCTCAAAACTCAATAAAAGAACATTAACACCAACATTCAGCCATAGTGAAAGGCATCGTAAATCTGATAAAGAAAGACATTATAAGCTCCAAACTTGGAATACTTAGGAGGATATATCCTGCTGCCTTCTGAGCCACTTCTGTGCTTTCAAGGCCTGGCCTTTTGTCACTGATCTTAATGGAAGTGGAACTGTGCCAAAATTGAGACTATGGCCTCCAGGAAATAAAACACGAAGCAGCAAGTGTTAATAAATCAGAAGCACTAACAGGTCAATCAAGACCATTGCTGGTAAGTGATTTCATGAATGACATAAAGATAGCACTTGTCTAATGAATCAAATGTACCCAAAGAAGATGTAGCACAAGAGGTCACGAACTGGAGTCTTTATATTATGTACATCACTTTGTTTTCTCTCACTGGCAATCTTCTTTTTTATCAGAGTTGCCTGTTTATGGACATCTCTGTCTTCATTATTATTAGCATGTGAGGAACACTTAGGAGTGTGCTGCCATGATTAATACTTTAAATTAAGTCCACATCAGATGCTGCTAAAAATATTGTTGCTGATTTTAAAGAAGGTTGTATTTTGTGTTCCCTTAAAACTCTTTAAAAATGACTAAACCCTTCTATCGAAACTTGAAAACACAAGGTGAAATAGGCCCCTTGTTCAGACAAAGACATTCACCACCAATAAATCCAAACCCACACAGCTGAAGTTTGGCAGAATTGTGGGTTGAAAAGGCAGGCCTGTAATGAAAATGTCAGGTGATATTATTTTAGATGACATTAAATATAAAACTTCCAAACCCTTCTTTACTTACTGCAGTATCTCGTTTCCCTGTATGCACCACACATGTGATTGCATTTGAAGGAACAGCCATTTTTTGAAACTATCAGTTTATGCACCATCAGGCTGCTGCTGACAGCTTGCAGGTTTTGGAGAGGATAGGATTATATTTTTTCATATATGAACTCTACACTTTTGACAGTTCTCATTTCTTTACTGGCATTTTAATTCCTCATTACCCCAGTGAGTTTAATGCTCTGTATCTGAGTCAGGATTGTATCCAAGGGTAGTGTGTCTGCAAGAGAGTGAGAAGGGCAGGCTGGGCACCTCAGGCTGAGACAGACAAACTGCATTCCACCACACTGCTGTGCCCCTGGTCTGCAACCAAGTGAAATGCTATCATTTCAAGGGAGGCTTTAATGCAGATTTACAGTGGGGTTTGTCTCACAGCTCTGACGCCTACATGTTAATAACACCTTTTCATTAAACCCACTGTGTTCCATCAGTCTTTACTATCTTCCAAGTTAAGGCTGCAATGAGTTTTGCTTCAGTTCACTGCACTGCAAGTATTAACTCCTGGCAATCACCAGCACAGCACATTGATTTTGCATATGAAATAAACACTTTACAATACTGCAGTGTTGACCTAAATACATAAGTGCCTCTGTTTATTATAAAATACAGGATCTTCTGAGAATAAAATACAGTCTTTCAGGTTACAAGATAATTCCCAGAATACTTAGGGAATTAATAAGCCACCCATAATACTCCCTCAGTTAGCCAGGCTCAGAGGCAGTGGCAAACCCAAAGTGAAAAGCAGTGATTGTGCTACAGAACCCCATAAAGAAAACCAGCAATGGCTGAAGTCTGGAGAAACACAGGGGTGGTGTCAAGTCTCCATCTGAGAGAAAAAGAAAGTGGACTGGTGTTTTATTGTTAAAACACCAGCTAAAATTCATTTGGTACATTGAGGATAAATTACAGGTGCTTGTGACTTGTGCCCCAAACTGCTTTACTCTTTTTCTTTCAAAGAATGTCATTGTACAATTTTTTATTTTAAAATGCTCTATCCTGCTTCCAAAAAAACTTTTTATATTGCCATGCAAATACAAAACCTGACAATAATATCACAGTCAAAAGGATCTAAGCTGAAATCTCAGACAAATAAGGTTGAGTGGACTGGCTCTCCTGAGAGCCAAAAACCCTGTAAAGAAGAAATCACCAGTAGGCTGAAAGAGTACCAGTGTTGCTTCCTCCTTACCACTGTTGTTTCCCATTTTAGCTGCTCTGTTTCTCACTAAATCACCAACACTAAAAATGGGCAGAACTTCAGTAAAATGAGTTAGAGAACTTCAGCAATTTTTTAGCTTTACGAAATTTAATGTGTCAGAATGCAACTGCTTCAACTACCAGCACTTATGTGGCCAGTTGTTTAGAATATCATTTTTTTCTGATTTGGGGGGGGGGGTGGTAAAAAAAAAATCCTTTTTAATGCTTTGTACTGAGACCCTGAGGAGATTTAAAAGTAGCTTTGCACCTCCAAGAAATGCATCCTGCAAAATCCTACTACCAGTTCCTTTATTATGCACTTATATACACACAAATATCCACACTTCACAGGAACGCTGGTTGTGTGGTCTTAAAGTTATCAAGTACCACAGGGGACAGACAAACCCAAGTTTGTGCCCTTCCTCCAAGGTGAAGCAAATGCCAGATTTTTTGAGGGGCCTGGGAGGAAAGAGCCAAACGCCCAGCACACTTGTGTTGTTCCAGGTAAGCTCAGCAAGTGCTCCTGCACAGCCAAGCAGGCAGAGGGTGTTAAGAAGCAATAAGGGACTTCAAGACAATGCCTACAAGAAGCAAAGTTTTCTGTCTGCTCTGGAATAAAACACTGTGTTGTTTGTTGGTGGTTTTTTTTTTACCTAAGAAATATCTTTCAGTAAACAGGCATAAGAAAAGCTGTTGGGTCACACATAAGAACCTGAAGCAGAGATTTTGTTCTCAATTAATCCCTGTAGTGAAAGTCGTCTTAGAGACACCCCATGGTTCCAGCTATTATGTATGTAAGCCTTGGTGAAACAGTGGCCAGTACAGGTTATACTGGAAAGAACGTGAGAGGAAAACAAATACAGAATGTATTTCCTGGGTGTACTCATCCAGTTTCCACAAGGGATCGTGGTTTTGACTGAGAACTGGTACCCAGTTGGTCCCTTTGCATGTAACAGCTGTGAGGGATATTTCTTATTTTTAATTTCATTGCTTTTTTTAATTTCTTCTCTCCTACTGTAAGGTCAGCCTTGGCTCATACCCTCTGCCTTTTTTCCCCATTTCGTTTTCCTATTATTACAACTTTCCAGGAGAAACTAACAGCAAAATAATTTCTTCCTTTCCCTGCTGTTATTTTCTTGACTGAGATCTAAACCTGCATCTTTCACTTACCATTCTGATTATCTTTGATTCAGTACTCTCATCCCTATCTAAATAGAATCTCATTGAGGTTTTCAAGGAAAAAGATACAGTGTGTGCTCTATATCCCCCACTACCTACATTCTCTAATATGATATCTTTCGTCTACATCTCTTCGTTCATTGTTACACCTCAGCTGCCTAAAAACCGTGAACTAGACTCAGAAGTCATAAATTTTACTCAGATAATTACTTTTAAGCAAGATTATCCAGATTCTGCATCCTGAAATTCTGCACTCAAACGTTTTCAGTGTTATTCTACAATCATTACCACCATGAATTCAAAGTGAAAAGCAAGCCTTAAGGAAAGCTGAAAGTCTAAACTCACCCATAACAGTTGACAGTATTATGCCCCTTCTCTTGCTTCAGGCATTTCTCTTCTCACTTTTCATCAAGCTTGTGGTTTTTTGCATTTTAATTACCTATCTTCTCTGTCTTTGCTCTCTTGGAGTGAAAATAACAAGAATTGCAGTATCATCTCTGTCTCTCTCCTTTTTGTTTGATTATGTCCTTCAGACTGTAATCACTCCAGGTCACTGTAATCCTTCTTATTATCCTCTGGGATCAAACACACAGGGCTCCTAATTCCCAGGTGAACGTTTGTTTTCGAAAGGAGACTTGTCTTTAACTGAATCCCAATGAATATAAATACGCTCCATGTTATTCCTCCCCTTTATACAACAAAATGTGGGGGATGTAATTTTTAACTTGAGGTGGAACTTCAACTCGGCGGCAGCGCTGGGAGAGAAATTCCCTTGTGCTTTGGTGCTCCCCAAACCCTCACGTTCCCTGTTTCTGTGCGATGCTGTTTGGGGTTGCAGTGGCTGTCGCTGACAGAATGATTAAGGAGAGGGGAAATGTGTCACAAAGCCTCTCACAGGGTGTGCAGGACTGACCAGGCTCGTGTCTTTGTCTCTGAGAGAGCTCCAAGGTCACACAGACTGTGACTCGGGACACTGACGGGACACCGAACAGACACACTTTTAGGGCAGCATAATATAAAAAAGACATTAAGCTATTAGAGAGCATTTAAAGGAAGGCCACGAGAACGGTGAAGGGCCTTGAGGGGAAGCTGTATGAGGAGCGGCTGAGGGCACTTGATCTGTTCAACCTGGAGGAGACTGAGGGGAAACCTCACAGCAATCTACACCTTCCTCATGAGGAGAAGCGGAGGGGCAGGCACTGATCTCTGCTCTGTGGCGACCAGCGACAGGACCCCAGGGAACGGCGCGAAGCTGCGTCAGGGGAGGTTCGGGTTGGACATCGGGCAAAAGTTCTTCCCTCGGCGGGTGGCCGAGCCCGTCCCCTCACCCGCCGACTACATCTCCCGGCACGCCGCGGGGCCGCGCCTCGGCCTCGCGAGGGCCGGCGGGCCTCGCGCCGCTGTCGCGAGAGCGGCGGGTCCGGAAGCTCCACGTCGGAGGGTCGGGACCTGCCCGGGGCGCGGCGGCGACAGACGGACACCTGAGGGACAGACGGACACCTGAGCGACAGACGGACACCTGAGGGGACAGACGGACACCTGAGGGACAGACGGACACCTGAGGGGACAGACACCCGAGGGACACCGCGGGGCACCTCGGCGGCAGCGCGGCCATGGTGAGCGCGGGAGGTTGGCGGCGGCGGCACGGCGGGAGCGGGAGGGGCGGCGGGGCCGGAGCGGCGGCGCGGGGTCACCCGTGGGGTGCTCGTCACACACACACACACCCCGAGAGCAGCCGACCCGCTGTTCTGGCTCTCAGAGCGGCCGTGCCCGGCCCTGAGGGGCTGCAGGGCTGAGCAGTGCCGCGAATAGGCACAGGATCGAGCGCGTCGTGCTCTGGTGTTTATGTCAGGAGAAATAAACCGCAAGTCCATCCTCTCCCACCGTGTCGTGTCTGTAAGTCACAGGTACTGCATGGTAACTGGGAGTTTTTTTTGTTCCTGCCGTGTCTAACATATGTACACCACAGGTTTTATTGATATTATCCCACCACTAAACACAGCCTTCTTTGATCAGATATTATCCATTAAGTTTCCTATGAGATAAAATGTCAGCAGCATTGTGAGCTCAGCTGAGCGTCTGAATCAATCTATAATGTGTCAAATAGTTTATAAAATCATTTTACTAGATCTCATGCCTTTTAGACACTGTGGATTTGCGTTGCCAGTGATGAAAGTGGAAGGTCAAGGCCTTCTCTGTAAGGGAAGGACTTAAACTTTTCCCTCCTCTCAGCTTTTACAACTTAGTGTTCTCTTCTAAAACCTAATTTTGGAATTGCAAATGGAAATAAATTCATAGTGGGCAAATCTTGTTGTGTTCTGTTGTGATAATTGGCTTTCCTACTTCACTTTTTTCAGGTGAAGTAGCAGGAAGATTAATTTTCTAACGTTTGTATTAGGAGCAAGTTCTCTTTGCTTTGCTTCGCTTTGGTAGTTCAGGGACACCAGGAAGATGTACAGTGCATCTCAGTTTTTACTGTACTGGGGATACTTTCTACAGTATAAAGGAATTTTGAATTGCACAAAATTGAATTTAATGGCCCCATTGCTGTTGGTGGGGATGTGATGCTTCCCTGCAAAAACAAATAAGCAGGTGGATAGAAAAGGGTGGTAGCCTTCTGTCTGCCTGAAAAGCAAGACTGGAACCTTTTACTTTGAGGTTTAACTAACTTCAGCTTTCCTTTTCCCGTGGTATTTCTGTGCCAGTTTTCTGTTTAGTAACTGGATATTCCCAATTCTTTCCCCCCCCAGCCTCTCCGACTGGATATAAAGCGGAAGCTGACGGCTCGCTCCGACCGGGTGAAGAGCGTGGACTTGCACCCCACGGAGCCATGGATGCTGGCCAGCCTTTACAATGGCAGTGTCTGTGTTTGGAACCATGAAACACAGGTGAAGGGCCTTGGCTTGCCTTTATTATGGAATCTTCAGAACTGTCAGATGTGGATCTAGGACTGGAAAATTGAATTTATCCAAGAATCTTAAATCAGTGTCGCTAGTTGACTGTGCCCTCCTCTGATTAGAAAAGTCACTATATTAGTAGACAAGGAGGCAACATAGTGGGCACTGTTAAGAAAATACAAAGAGCTGATTTCAAAACTTGTGTTTTATCCCGTGCTATAAACTTACTGTTTTTATTTTTAGACTCTGGTGAAGAATTTTGAAGTGTGTGACCTGCCTGTGAGAGCTGCCAAATTCGTGGCGAGAAAGAACTGGGTTGTTACTGGAGCTGTAAGATACTGTCCTCTTGTGATTCCATGTGCAGCTGTACTTTCTCTGATTTATTTTCATGCCATTGCTTTGTGCATCATATAATAGTCTAATCTGATATAATTCCTAGAAGAGAACTTCACTGCAGTTTCCCAGAAACTCGCTCCTTTAAGTGAGCTTAGAAGGTTAAACTTTTCATTTCAAAAGAGAGCAGCCTGATAACGTGACTAACTCTGCAGGCAGTACAGAGTAGATCTAGAGTCAACTTCTGCTGCCAGTGGAACACAGTCAGCACCCAGTTTTGACTCAGTATTACTGATGCTACTTTAAGATGAAAATGTTGACAATCCTAGGTAAGATGAATTAGAAGTTGCTTTCTGCTTTTGTTCTCGGTCGTAAATTTTTTAGTTTTGCTCACCTCTAGAAACATCTCTGTTTTATTCATTGAGTCTACTTTGAGAGGAATAGTTTTATTCTAATGTTGGTAGCACATTTTTCTTGATGGAGTGAGTATTTTTTTGTCTGAATCGAGGTAATGCCTAAATAATTTTGTCTCAATTTTCTTGTCCTAGTCTTCTGCCCTATACACAGAGTAAAAAATTCTTGTCATTTTATTGTTTTACGCTGCTGTGACCAAGCTCCTTTTAAAAATTAAATTTTGGCTGAAGTTTTTTCCACTTCCTGAGTGTCTTGGGACTAACAGTGGGTATTGTGGACTTCTAAATCAAAGCATAATTTTTATCATTAGCGATGTCCAGAAAATACATTTTCTTAAACATTTTATTGTTAGAGGCTCTTTAGTGCTGGAATATTTTCTCTAGCTCCCCTGCATTGCACAGAAGGTGCACTGTACAGAGAGCCTTATTTTAATGGTGGCTTTCCTTCCCTTTCACAGGATGACATGCAAATCAGAGTCTTTAATTATAACACCTTGGAAAGGGTTCACATGTTTGAGGCCCATTCTGATTACATCCGTTGCATTGCTGTGCATCCCACACAGCCCTTCATACTGACCAGCAGTGGTAAGAGCCCTTTGGCATATTTTTATATTTGTTTTATATTTCATAACCAGCTACTTTTAGGCTTCTGTTTTCTGTGTAGTGAGGGATGTGTGTCTTCTCCTTTTCTTTTAGAAACAGGAATCAGATGTCACTTGGTTATTTCTTTATCAGTTGCATTCCTGTTTCTTTGGTTGAATATCAACTGCACCTAAAATTTAAAATATAATAGCTCATGGTCGCGTCAGAGAAAAGCAAAGAGCCTTCTCGCTTAAATATGTTTTGTTGTTTGTGGGTTTTTTTCAGATGACATGCTCATTAAACTCTGGGACTGGGATAAAAAATGGTCTTGTTCTCAGGTGTTTGAAGGACACACCCATTATGTCATGCAGATCGTCATAAACCCGAAAGACAATAATCAGTTTGCCAGTGCCTCTTTGGATAGGACAATTAAGGTAAAGAAACTGTATTTGGGGATTTTTTTTGGTCATGAAGTAGTAGTTAGCAGTACACACAAACCAATAATCCTGTATGCACAATGCATCAATATCCTTAAAAGCAGGTGCAAGAATTGAATATTAACTGAGCAAAGACCTGAATGTTGGTCACCTTACTAAGTATTTCAGTAAATTTATTACCTGTCACCTCTAATCACTGAAATGTGGCTCTTTAAACTTTTTGAAGTGCTGCTTTTCTATTTGGATTACACAGGAATACAGAGAGTAGTAAGGTTATACTGTTGGTAAGTGGTTTGAGAGTATTAAACCTGTAAAGTGGATAAAGGCTTTTAACTGTGCAGTAAAATTAAAATACCCAAAACCCTGGTAAAGGTGTCTCACCCATTACTTCCATGTCCTTGGCTGTCTGTTAAATTGTTTCCAAAGGTGCCCTCAGCCCTCTCATGGTAAACCCTGATGAGTCTGATTTGCTGTGAAACTATAACTGAATATCTGGGACTACAGATTGACAAGCACCTGAGCAGTGATACTTCCTCCCATTTACAGTATATTGGCTGTAAAAAGCCAGTTTTGGTTTTAAATGTCCTCAGATGTTCAGATCAGGTGCATGTAAATGTTGATTTGATGTGATAAACATCAGAAAATAGCAGTACTTTTGCACTTACTTGGTATCCTCATTTAACATAAGATTTGTTATTTATTTCATATAACTGGGAAAAAATTAAATTCAGGAGCCAGGTGGGGGCAACCTGTGTATGCACAGCTGTTGCTTTTTCTTGGTGTTCTAGTTAATACCATAAACAGGTACTACTTCTTACAGACAGTGCTTTATATGGTTTTATGTTTTCAAAGAAGTTGGAAGAAACCAATTCCATTGTTTAGAGGTATGAGCAGGGCATGTGCAACTCAGCATGTTGGGGTTTTTTTTGTTTTTATTTGGGGGGAAGAACTGGTAGTTTGAGCAGCTGTTGAGACTCCTTACCTGAGGGAAGCAACTGTGCCTGTGGGATTCCATAGTATTTACCTTTGGACTTGTACACCTGAATACGTGCTCTGTTTGTCGAGCTTGACCTGCAGGCAAAAGATCAGTAACTCCATGTGGCTGGGGTTTTGTTGGGTCTTTTCCTGGGAAGGTGTGGCAGCTGGGATCATCCTCTCCCAACTTCACGTTGGAAGGCCATGAGAAAGGAGTGAACTGCATCGACTATTACAGTGGTGGGGACAAGCCCTACCTCATCTCAGGGGCTGACGACCGGCTGGTGAAAATCTGGGACTACCAGGTATGTGTTCAGACCCCTCAAGGACCTTCATGCAGGCTGCCATGGCAAAAACATCAGTGGCCAGGCTTGAATAGACCCACAGACTTCCCTCGTTTTTCCTTGGAAAAAAGGACAGTGAGGGGGGAATATTTCATGACGTGTATTTAATTAAAAAAAATTTGGTAACCCTTGAGGAATCCTGCTGTGGATTTAAATAACCTCGAAGTTGGTTCATAAAATTAAATTTGACATAAGGTTTCTGCTGTTAGCATTAGTTTTTTTTCTTGTAACATATCAATCCCTGCCTTTTAGGCGTCATGGTTGTGGATTGACATCCTCCTCTTTTATGTTCAAGTGTAAATATCATGTAAATATTGTTCATGTTATCAACTCTTTCCATCCTTCCACTTCTCTTTTTTTTTTTCTTTTTTCTTTGTCACTTTCCCTCTCTCCTCTCTCATGCTGTGCACATTTACCCAGGCACTGTGTGCCTGCACACACCTGCATGTGCTCCTACTCGCCAGGAGTTGTGAGGGGACTGTTCGAATGCTCTGTCCTGTTGTTGGACCCCAGAACTCAAAAGTTCTTCCTGTGTACAAGTGTATGAATGGCCAAAAGGGCAAGACAAATGTTATTATGTGGTAATTTCTGGTTATTAAAACACTGCCCTAAAGCCAAGCCCAGAAGTTTAAGCTGGCACTGTTAATTTAAGCATTCACTGCAGTAATGACTGTTAGACAACAGTGCTTGAAGTGTTGCCACCACGTACAGCTGCAGACATCAGGTACATACTCTGATCTTAGTTGTAACAAGCAGAGTAGCCTTTTCATTCATAACTGTGTGAATGAAGGTTCTTACCAAAGACATTAGATCTGTCTTCACCTGTAGTTAGATTCAGATGTTTTCTGATTTTTTTGCAGTGAACTCAGCTTTCTGTGCTACTTTAATCTCTTGTGCTGCACAGCTCTGGGGAAGCATATTTTCTAGGCAGAAACTTATCTGAAAATAGAGGAAAACACCTCTGTCTAGGGAAATAAATATTTTCTTCTGGGCAGGAGAAACGAACTCGGTACAGGCTTAATTTTTAATATGTTAATGCTGTTGTTTGAGCATCTTGGAAATAAATGGAAGAAATCTAGAGAAATACATTTTCAGGCCAATTTTGCATTTGGGGGAGATTTTTTTTTTTAGGAAATGAAGGTTAAAATGTAGCTATATGTTCATTTTCTGTACCTGTACTTGTCATTCTCTTTTGCAGAATAAAACCTGCGTACAGACACTGGAAGGACACGCTCAGAACGTGTCGTGTGTCAGCTTCCATCCTGAGCTGCCCATCATCATCACAGGCTCCGAGGACGGTAATTTTGTGTTTTCTGTACAAAGGCCAGGGAAAGAACTTAGGGGAGAACTCTTCTTGTGGTGGGGCTGCACAGCCCCTGCCCTTGCACTGGGAAGAAAGGAAAGGCATCCATCTGTTTTTCCTGTAGGAACCGTCCGCATTTGGCATTCCAGCACCTACCGCCTGGAAAGCACCCTGAACTATGGCATGGAGAGAGTGTGGTGCGTGGCCAGCTTGAGAGGCTCCAATAACGTGGCTTTGGGATATGATGAGGGCAGCATCATTGTCAAGGTACCCTTAATGATTTGAAATGAGAAATGATAATGCAGAGCAGCTGATTTCTGATTCTGGGGTAATTTGTAAAATACGGAAGGTTTGGCATTTTAATTGGCGGTTTTAGACAGAGATGGGCTATTTCATTTGATATTTTCAACTGAAAAGAAAATCAACAATGTGTTCTTTCCATCACCCACCTTCTTACACTATGCTTTCTAGCTTGGTCGTGAAGAACCTGCCATGTCCATGGATGCAAATGGAAAAATTATTTGGGCTAAACATTCCGAAGTCCAACAGGCGAACTTGAAAGCCATGGGAGATGCTGAAATCAAAGATGGAGAGAGATTGCCCCTGGCTGTGAAGGATATGGGGAGCTGTGAAATCTATCCCCAGACTATTCAGCACAACCCTAATGGACGGTAATACCTTCTGTTATCACTTCTCTTGAACTGGGTTTTTTTGTTAACAGGCTAAAATAAAAGAAAGGCATGCAAGGTACGAGAGCTGCTCACTGGAGACCACAAGGAAGAGGGAATAGCAAGTAGCCAGCAACATGATGCAGGAAAAATGCAGCTCCTTGACACTTCAGGAATATATAAAGCTCATGCTCTGCATTTGCAGTGATTATATTGGACATGAGGGCCTTTGACTTTTTAGATAATTTGCCTTCTTGATGATGCCTGTTGAAGTGAACATAGATATCTGACCAATTCCATCCTCATGCTCCAGGTTCGTGGTGGTGTGTGGTGATGGGGAGTACATCATCTACACAGCCATGGCTCTGAGAAACAAGAGCTTTGGGTCTGCACAGGAGTTTGTTTGGGCACATGATTCCTCAGAGTAAGTGGTGCACATTTTTTCCTATATATTAAATTTGCTGCTGCAAACAGTGAACCA
>JAYRBT010000010.1:24792648-24835784 GCA_036023395.1 Myiotriccus ornatus | reverse complement strand
TGGGCACATGATTCCTCAGAGTAAGTGGTGCACATTTTTTCCTATATATTAAATTTGCTGCTGCAAACAGTGAACCAGCCTGAAGACTAAAACATATGTGGGCAATGAACTTTCAATAACTGGGCTGCTTTAAAATTTCTATTTCTAGCACTCTGCTAGTTATAGAAGATAATTCAAATGCAGCTATTTTGTAGCAGCTTATGATTTAGCAATTTGCTACTTTGAAAACCAGGTAATCTTGTTTTTTCTTACAATTTAATCCCTATTTAGATATGCAATCAGGGAGAGCAACAGTGTCGTAAAGATATTTAAAAATTTCAAAGAGAAGAAGTCGTTCAAACCTGATTTTGGAGCAGAAGGTAAGTATTTACTTTTAAAATAGATATGTTGGTGCATTTTTGCACAGTGTGGATTTCTTCTGCCATCATTTTCTTGCAGGCATCTATGGTGGCTTTCTGCTGGGAGTCAGATCTGTTAATGGCCTGGCATTCTATGACTGGGAAAACACAGAACTGATTCGCAGAATTGAAATTCAGCCCAAACATGTAAGTTTCTACCTGGGACTGAGGATATTTACCTGTCTGTGTTCACTGATTTTTCATTTGTTTACAAAACTGGATTTTCTTGAATGAAGCCAAGCTATCAGTCATAAAGTTTATCTCAATCACACAGCAGGAGAAGAAAAAAATCCTCTGTGTGTTGGCTTTTCAGGTCCTAAACCTTGTAGAGTTAATATGTTTTAACCTTAATTTACACATCCTCCTTTCTTAACCTGAGGTGTCTAAAACTGCTGTCGTTGATTCTGATGATACAGATTTTCTGGTCTGACTCGGGTGAGCTTGTGTGCATTGCTACAGAGGAGTCATTCTTCATTCTGAAATACCTGTCAGAAAAAGTAGCAGCAGCCCAAGAAACACATGAAGGTGTCACTGAAGATGGAATTGAAGATGCCTTCGAGGTATTTCAAACTTCTGTTTAAAAAGTGGAGTAAGATTAGAGATGGTAGAAGCAGGTCTTCCCAGAGTGTGGCAAGCTTAGTGGTTAACACAGTCCTATTTAAACCATAGTTTCCAGACTTTAGAGTACTACACAGTAGGTCTGCCTAAGGGAACAATCTTCATCATTTTCTTTGGGTTCCAGAGGAGAGTTATCCCAGTTTGAATCCCAGCATAACAGATCTTTATGCCTACATTTTCCTTAAGTTACCTGTTTACTATTCTCACATAGTTACAGAGTTTGTTTTTAAAACACACTTTTGGGTCATAGCTTAAACTTTTTGCTGCAATTTCCGAGTTTTGAAATGTTATTCAGATTTAGACGTGAAAAAATGTTGTGCTGTGAAATGTCAGAAATGAAAATTTCAGGAGGAAAGTTGTCTTTGATTGCCTTGCTTAATGCTTAGTTTGGTGCTTGTTTCCTAGATTTACAGTTGGGTTAGTTAAGAATTAAGGTAGCATTTTTGTAAAACAAAATCATCATTTATGTACTTCTAATCTGTATCTAAACTTACTTTTGCAACTTGCCCAACTACTTGGTCAATATAGAATGTTAAGTATAATTTCAAAGTGCAGTAATCTTTCTGCTACCTAAAAGTACATTTTTGTCTCTAATTAAACCAATCTTTGCAGGTTCTCGGTGAGATTCAGGAGATTGTGAAAACAGGCTTGTGGGTGGGTGACTGCTTTATTTACACCAGTTCTGTGAACAGACTCAACTACTACGTTGGAGGAGAGATTGTCACTATTGCCCATTTGGACAGGTGAGTTGCTGCTTCAGGTTACTGAGCGAGTGTTAAAGGTTCTGTCAGCCAGGTGGGTACAAGGTAAACCTTGTCACCTGCTTGCTGTGCACTACAACTTGTTCTTCTCTGTCCTGCTGATGTGTGTTCTGGGGCAGTGATGTAATCATGGAGGGAATGAACAGTGCTGTGTGGAAGTGTGCATGTAGTAAAAGTAGAATATTGTGAGAGTGCTCTCATAAGAACCACTGGAGGTATTTTTGATAGACTGTTTTGTAGTAGACTTACTGAAGATGAATATTCTTTGTTTTGTTTCAGAACAATGTATCTTCTGGGGTATATCCCCAAGGACAACCGACTTTATTTGGGTGATAAAGAGCTAAACATTGTTAGTTACTCGTTGCTGGTCTCGGTGCTTGAATATCAGACTGCTGTGATGAGAAGAGATTTTGGTATGGCTGACAAAGTTCTTCCCACAATTCCAAAAGAACAGAGAACCAGAGTTGCACATTTCCTTGAAAAACAGGCAAGAAAACTACTTTTTAGTTATCCAACTAAATAAATCAGTTAATTCATATTTTTCATTGAGTTTGCTAAGCAAAACCGAGTCATGTTATCTGTAAACATAAACTCTTGTTAATGATCTGTATGTATTTGAGAATACTGTAACCTTCTGTTGAGAGTATTTTTATTAAAACATCTAGGATGCTGTTTGACCTGACAGATCCCCGCCTAACTTAGAGATTTTTCTTTCAGGGCTTCAAACAACAAGCTCTTGCAGTATCTACAGATCCAGAACATCGTTTTGAACTTGCTCTTCAGCTCGGAGAGTTAAAAATAGCATATCAGCTTGCAGTGGAAGCAGAGGTACTTACATCCTTTTTGGTGATTCATACTGATCCTGAGTGTTAGCATGAATCTGAGAGGCCCTGTAAGAAAAGCCAGTGGTGTGTAGGCACACAGTAGAGCTCCCTGAACACAACAGAAATGCCTCCAACTGTTGATGAAGCTCTTCTGCATGTAATTCAAAGGCATCTAAACTGTGGGATGGGGACAGAAGAATGTTGTCTGCTCAGAAAGCTACAGGAACTCCTGGAGAACCAGAACTTGGGCCAGGAACCAAACCCTGGTCTCCCGTACTTATCAATGAGAGGAGGAATGACAAGGCTGAGGCCTTCAGGCCAATTTCCAAAGCTCTTCCTACCTCCCACCTCCATGTTTACTGACACAGTTTATCTTATGTAATGGGATAGCTGTGTAATGATCTTATAAAACTCACTGTGTCGTGCTGTGAAGCTGCAGTAATCACAGGACCTCAAAGGGAAGACAGTGTAGTGATGGGATACATCAGTAAACTTGCACTTTCACACTGAATCTCTGCAAATCTTTAAACACTGTTATTTTTTTTCCCTCCCTCTCCCCTTTTTGTGCAATTAGTCAGAACAGAAATGGAAGCAACTTGCAGAGCTGGCCATTAGTAAATGCCAGTTTGGCTTAGCCCAGGAGTGTCTCCACCATGCACAAGACTATGGAGGGCTGCTGCTTCTGGCCACAGCTTCAGGAAATGCCAGCATGGTGAACAAGCTGGCTGAAGGAGCAGAGAAAGATGGCAAGAATAACGTGGCATTTATGAGCTACTTCCTGCAGGGAAAGTAAGTAGCAAACGAGATTCTGATTGTTCTGTTCTGCCTTCCCAAGTTCTAAGTACCTCAGATTCTCCAAGTGGTTAACTACAGCCAACTTTCACAGAGAAAGTTGGAAGTGGGCACCCTCTCAGAAAAGCTGCTTGTATTTTATGATGGCTGCTAGATTTAAAATCTGAAATGAAAGCTCTTTAATGTCATAGTATAAACAGCTAATCTAATACAGGAATTTGTCTTTAATAAATTCATTGGTTGAAACCACATTTTAAAATCTTCTAGGCTTGATTCCTGTTTGGAACTCCTGATTAAAACCGGGCGTCTCCCAGAAGCTGCTTTCCTTGCACGGACATATTTGCCAAGCCAAGTTTCCAGGTAATTTTTAAGCCTAGTCAGAGCACGGATGGTGTCAGAATTAGCTGCATGTAACAAATACTGTTTGTATCTCCAGGGTTGTTAAACTCTGGCGGGAAAACCTCTCTAAAGTCAATCAAAAAGCTGCTGAGTCCCTTGCGGATCCTACAGAATATGAGAACCTTTTCCCTGGATTAAAGGAAGCTTTTGTTGCTGAAGAATATGTTAAACAAAGCCTGGCTGACTTGCGGCCAGCCAAGGAATACCCCCTTGTCACTGTGAGTGGGAGTTTTTATTGTCTCTAGAAGAAAAACATTCGGTGCTGTGTGAAATCAGCTTTAACATTTAACATTTAAGCATACATGTTGTGTTGTTTTTTTACTTTTAGCCAAATGAAGAAAGAAACTTACTTGAAGAAGCAAAAGGATTTGAGCCTTCTGGAGTAATGGTGTCTCAGGTCAGTGTTACTAAGCGATGAATTCTAAGAGACAACTTTGCTATTTGGTGGTAAATTACTGCTCTTATTGGCTTGACTGTAAGTGCTGCAGCTGAGTTCCATGTTCTTTGCCTCAGATTCTTCTTGTCTGTGTCTGTAACTACTAATAACTTCTTGATTGTGAAATTATTTGTGTCCTTCCCTACCCTGGGTCACCCTTAGCAGTGTGAGTGATTGTAGAGTCTTACCACTGAATTCATCCTAGAGTAAACCAGTTTCAGTTGCACATACAAACACCACCCCGACTGCAGATGGTTTTCTAAAAGCTCAGTTGCTGGAACCTGGAAACTCCTGTGTGTTACAGTAATTAAAAATGCTTTATGTTCTCTGCTAGTGTGCTGCACGATTATGGAATAACACTATTCCATAACTGACTGATTAGGAATCATAGAACAGATGTTCTAATCAATATCTGAAGTAACAAACTGATTTTTTTTTTCCCCACCTCAGTTGTCCAATTATTATGCAGAAACTTAAGTGTAAGGAATGAGCATACAGATTGAAACAAACACTTCAAATGCTTTTCAGAGCTCAAACAGAAGATGACAACTTCCAGTTCTTGCTCATGTCAAATACGTTTGTACATGAAAACCAGAACGTGAGAGTTTCTTGAAGAGGCACAGCTCTTTGACACTATAAACATCTAAAATTAGAACTTAAATCAGAAACTGAGGGAGAAACAGAAAAGCCACAACTCCCCATTCTGTCTGTATTTTTTTCCTCTTAGGAGATGCACTACAAAGCACCAGTGTCAGTTCAGAGAAGTTAGCTTACTTTCAAGTAGCTGTAGTGACTGTTAGCTTGTTGTGTATCAAAGCAAGTATCATTAAAGCAAAATCAAACTTCTGTGCACATTTGTTAAAGATGATAAACATTGCAAAAGTTACCTGAAACAAATGAGAACTAGCGTGCATTAGAAGCTGAAAACAAGGCCACTGTTAGACGTGTATCTTTGTATTCAGCTAATCATTGCATAGAAGGCTTAAACCACAGTTGACTTTTACAGAGCAGGAGATAATTATAGAATTAATCAAAACACAGTTAATTGAATAGTATTGCTTCAGTAATGATACTGATGAATTATCTTAATATAAGACTTGTGCAGCAGCAGAGTGAGAAGATGAAGTGTTAAACCTTTACAGGGTACACAGAACCCAGCAACAGTACTAAGATTTGCTGTCACCATGTCAAGTAACTTAACCTCTCCTGCTGAGGACCTTCACAGTCACTTTCTAGCAGCACTTCAATATTTGACATGCACTGATACTTTCTGAAGGTTGTTCTCCTGTATCTGTTCCAACCATCGAAGCAGTTCCAGCTGCTTCAGATAAACTGGGGAGGGACATGGCAGTCTCCAGTGGAGTGAGGACCAGAACCCTGACAGGCTGTGGCTGAAGAAATGCTGAGGGAAACTTTGGAAGAGAACCACTGGGAGGGGAGGATTATAGGTTTGCTGTTGTTTTCTTGCTTTTGTTGAAAAATTAAAATTGAAAAGAACTAAAGGAATTTCTTTGTCATTAGAAGAAGGCTGAAGAACCAGTTCCCCCTCCTAAACAAGAAGTGATGAAGACAGTTTTGCAGAATTCTGATACACTTCCAGCAAGAGATCAGAAGGTACCAAAACATATTTCTATGAAGGGGAGCACTACGAGCACTAATTTTATGTTAAAGCCTTCAATGAATAATGTGATTCAACAAAGCCATTGGAAAATGTCTTTGTGTTACTGGCCAGCCTAGGCCAGTACAGGTTTCAGGTCCCTTGCTGTGGGGTGCAGAAACCACACACAGCAACACAGAGCAGTTCAACAGCCTTGGGGGGGGCACAAGGGTGAAGTTCAAACCCAGTTGATCAGAACATGTTAAAAAGCCACACCTCGTGAAAGATGCTCCCTTAGCAAGCACAGAGCTTTTCTCTGCAGCCTGTTTTGCACTCCTGTTCCACACCACTGCCATGGCTTGGGGTTTACAGATTGTGCAAGGACATCCTACAAAATCATTCATCATATAAGCTGGCTGACATGGAACCATAGTAGTATTCCCTTCATCTAGTCTTTTCTTTCCCTAGACACTGCTGGACTTGGAAGATGACTTAGATAACTTGGATCTGGAGGATATTGATACCACAGATATCAATCTGGATGAAGAGATCTTAGATGAGTGAACATCCTTCTTTTAGATGACCAAATCAGTTACTCCAAGCCAAGGAATGAAGTTCTGTGGACTATGTGCTCCAAGTTAATTTGATTTTTATACCACAAGTGGACCATGTACATGTAGGAGGAAGTGCAGACCCAGCAATTATATGAGGAGAAATCAGCTTCCAGCACGTTGAATTTCAAGACCTAAGCTCCAGTGTCTACTAACAAATGTTTTCATTTTTCAAGCAACTCAATAAAGTCTTTTAAACATTCTCCTCCTCAAATCTCCATTTACTAGTAATTCTACTGAGAACAGTGCCATTCTTAAGAATAACCCAGCTTCAGTAGTGTATATTAGAAATACATGAAACAGGAGCATAATAGCTGAACGTTAGTATTTTAGCCTGACTTTCCTCAGCATATGCACTTGAGTATATGGTTGTGTTCGTTGTGCTATTTGGCTTGGGTTTGGTAACAATCAGTAAAATAGCTAAAATGAACTGTGGGCAATTCTTTTAGATTCAAGATGTAACATTAAAATATTAAATTCAGGGCATATTGTCACCAAAAACAAAAGTTGTGATGACTGCTCGAAGTTCATTTACAGACCTTTTCAAAATAATAAACTGCTGTAATGATTCTTGCATATTTCAGTAAACCAAAATTTAGAACAGTCGGTTTAAAGTATTTATTGTGGAATCCTGTACAGAGAATGTTTATAAACAGACTTAAAACTTAGGATGAACTGAGGCTTATTTCATGAAGCTGTAGAAGTAGCCATTCCTTCTTCATAAGCCTGCAGGGCCAGCTGGATGTAGCCTTCTCTCTGGGATTCGGTTTTCACAAATACCTGCAACCATGGCAGGAGAGATTAATGTACAGTTAACAGCAGAGTTGCATAATGAGATTTCATCATGCCAGTGGCAGATCAGCCACCTACAGCTGAAATCCTGGTGCAGCTATATATGTATATTTATATATATAAAACACCCAACATGCCATGCAGAACAGTTCTAGTTAAATATCTGCTTAAAGTAAGAAATTTAGGCTACTAAATGGGTTGTGCTGTTTAAAAGCTTTCTCCTCTGTAGTTAAGTAGCTTAAAGCAGAAAAGCATACCTTGATCAGATCCACTCCTTTGAGTTCCTGTTCTTTAGCTTCTTTTGCTGACTGACATTCAGGATGGAGCATGTGATACAGTGTAATTAAACTTGTAGCATCATCCAGCCTAAATAAATAAAGGCTCATTTGTAGCAATCACTGTCTTGTAATAATTAAGAGTACATAGAGGAAGTGTATATTGTGATGTACTTTGCACACCACAGGCTGTCATAAACTGCTGCTTTCACTGAGTATCCAGCCACTGCAACATGGTAAACAGGGAAGTGGGCATCCATCCCATCATCTATGGCAGCCCCTTCATGAGAAGGCAGGTTAGAAGCATGTGAATACCACAGTGCACCAGGAAAAGTACCTAAATCTATCCAGAGTGCAGTTGAACCCTGGTGCCCTGCTCAGCAGTAATACACCTGAAATGTGTCTGTAAAATACAACTAATTACCCCATAGCAAACAGTGGAGCAACTGTGCCAAAGGGGAACTTTAGAACACAGACTGCAGTGACTAGCATGCTTAAGATCAGCACTGGCCAGAGCTGAAAGTGTTCCGACAATTACATGGGAAACAAAAATAAAACCCCAACAACTACAAAAGGTCAGTTTCTGCAGAAACTTAGTTTAGTACCCTACAACTTCCTGGACTGTAATTAGTGCTTCCACAGAGCTAACAGCATCTCTACAGCCAACAATTAGAGCCAGCCTAAGAGTTCATGCAAATGAAAACTTTTCTACATCTTACAGAAATACTATTTTTGAACAGTGGTGCTTGTTTTCTATTTGTTTAGATGAGCAGAATCAGTAAGTGTCAAACACTACTTACAAGTCTCTGTTGATCATATCTATTAGTAAGCCATCTGTTCTCCTCCTGTTGACCAGGTACCACACCATCCCTCCGAAGTGCCTTGTTGAGCGCAGCAGGTCGTACTTGGCATGTTTGTCAATGTCATCGTAAGTCCGATGATGAACCTACACACAGGAGAGGTTTCAGTTTCATTCACACAACTGGAGCTTGATGGCAGTTCTTCCCCTCTGCCTCTCAGTTTTTAGTCTATTTTCTTTTTCCCAGAAGTGCAAGAGTAAGCCACAGACCGAACCATGCTACCCTAAAGCTTTATGCGTGTTGTAATTCAGGGTAACACTGGGATAGCCCAGTTCTTAGTACTTAGGCACAGACATCTCCATGGTAAAAGGAAGATAAATCCTAGTTCTGTCCTGAACATTTGGGGAGGCAGGGACATAACCTCCTAACCTCCAGGGCACTGCTGTCAAGTTGTAATCTGCTCTTCAAGGAGAAAAACGCTAGAGCAAAGAGGAAAAACTGTACTTTGAAGAAAAGGTGCTTGAAAAATTATCTAACAGAAGTTACAATTTCTCAGATAACGGAGAATATTACAGTGTAAAGAGTAGTAAATATTTTAAAAGCAACTGTACACTAACATATTTACCAGCAGCTACAGCTACTAACTTTAAGTAATTCAGCTAGAACTACATTTTTGCACCTGGTCTTTGTCAAAAGTCATACTTTGTGTACAGTACTCTCTCTCAAAGTGCACTTTCAGTTATCTAACTGGTCCTTTTAAGTCCTAACAGAGCAGTTACCATGACTCCATCAGCCCATGGCCACTTATGGATGTTACCATCAATTCTGCTTAGATAATAAAAATACCTCCATAAAGATTATTTTTTGCCTATGTAGTATTTTTCTATCCTGTTGAAAATTACTTAAACAGAATCCTGGTTTACTTTTCTGCATAAAAATAAACCCCAAAACTCATCACAAGGATAACTGTTAATCTATATGGGGGGGGGAAACCTGTGACCAACACCTTTGAGCCCCCAGATAATACTTGTGTTTACAAGATAAACCCTAAAGTTCTTCACTAATTTATTTTTTTTTTTTAACTAGAAAAATGACAAGTGAACTCACTCTGATATAGTCAGCTGAATCTGGCTCAAACTGAGCAATGCACATGTTAAGGACATCTTCATGACGGTCTTGCTGAAATACATTCTGAAACAACAGTTCAAATTCAGGAGATGGTGCATCACCCCATTCCAACTCTCCAAAATCACAGCATTCTGTTCTGAGCAACACTTACAGTCAGTAACCCCTTAATTGAAAGGTGAAATGCACAGAAGTACCGTAACTGCCTTGACATTTATACAATGTTTCTTGATTTTTGTTTCTGAAACACCAGTTCACATTTTCAGATTAAATGTACTATTTCATCAATGCATAACAATTAAATGTGGAATTCTAGTGTGACACAGTGTTTACACCTATCCAGGATTTACCTGGCCCTAACCTGGAACTTTAAGTATTTTAACAAAATCACAATGATAAGCAATTGTTCAAAACAGAATTTAGGCAGCTTAAAGCACATACTCAGAGTGGCTTATTCATATCTCCCAGTAACAGAGCACAAGTAAGTAAAAATAACCATTTTTCAAACTCAGGAGGAGCTTACCCCAAGGTGTTCATCCTTGAATAGTGCTGGGGGAATAACTTTGCGCCCTTCCTTTGGGAAGAATATCTGGATCATTCTGTCCCGTTCTTCCCAGGTCGCTTTTCTTAACACACCATTTGGTTCTCTAACGACAATGAAACGTTCCTTAAAATAAGGTAAAATAAATAAAAAAAAGAGCATTATCTCCCAAAGTCTTCTGTCTTCATAGCCAGAACCATTGTAAAAGAAGATTATTTGTCAAAGTCCTTCAATACCTGAACTCCCACTAATAATGCCAGTTTCTAATTGATTGTTGCTATGTGCTAGATTAATCATTTCTGCCTTGGTACCTGCTAATAAAGTGCCACATTTGCACCTCCATTTTACTGTGCATGTGCCTATACTAAAAGCCACAGCTCTGTGAAGTTTAGATTAACAACTTCAGTCATATCCAGACAAGGCAGTTAGCCTTACTGCTGGCCTGATTTTACCACTTAAGAATGAAATTAAAAATGCAACTGTCTGGCACTTCTTTACCTTTGTTTCAGAGGTAGGTGCTAGAATCTAGTAAGGGCAACTGCAGTACAAAAAAATACAACAAACAGACGAAAGAGTGGACAATTCCTTTCACAGGCCCATCACTATATGCATGTTTGAACCACGGAGACTTCTTAGAATCATAACTATTTGCTAAGAATTTTTCCAGTCTCTTACTACTGGTACTTAACGACCATCTAGATGTTTCATTAGACAAAGAAAACTCTACCCCCATACTCAAAAATTCTACTTGACAACTGTTTCTTTACAGCTTTCCCATGAATTCATCCAATCATTTGCACAGCTTTCCACCAGATTTTTGCTACTGTAAAGTAGCTCCACCTTTAGTACATATTTTGTGTATGTACTAAATAATCCAATTCCACAGAAAGCTTCTAGGAGACATGGAAGAACTCAGCACTCGTAGCACATCACAAGCATCTGCTTATTAAATAGCTAACTACCCCACAGCTTCCCTTTATGTCTGCTTTTGAGTAATAGAATATAATTTATCATCGTGAGTAAGAAGCAAGCTTTTGGAAATACATGTTTCTATATTACCTCATACCAGACTAAATTTACAACTCCTCAGCCTTTTTTGCAAACTGACATAATTACGTGTTTATTAAAACCTAAAGGTTATTTTGAAAACAAATTAATACTGTTAATTGTGTTACTTACACGATGTGGAGTGGAGTATGTTAAATCTGTAAATATATATTTTGTAGTTTCAGTTCCTTCAAGAAATTTATCTTCTGCTAAGACATCATCAATTGGCTCTCGCTCATCCAAAACAGGGGGCATGGTTAGTTTTTCTTTAGCTTCCTCAATGGCTTTTTTTGTGGCCTTGGGGGACAAAAAGTAGTTTAATTTTACAATTAAAATTATCATCCTATTGGAAAGGTAACATACAATTTTGGAACAAAGATTTTCATTTAGAAGGGTATTTTTTTTTATTTTTTTTCTCCATCAGTTGAGAGAAGGTGAGACACTAATTCAAACTCCAGGTAGATGAATTACGGGTGAACAATTAACCAGTTCTGAAACCTGGGCAAAATGCTGGAGGTAGTTCCAAAGCTTCAACAGACAAATTGCAAACACCACGTTTATTTCAGGTAGTTTTCCAGGGTAAGTTTCCCCCAGATCATAAACCACAATCAACAGATTATCTATAGCTGTGCCTGTGACTCCAGAACAAGCTCAAGTCAGGCCTCTCTTGTCACCCCAGACCAAGTCAGAGCACAGGAAAAAGACAGTAGTCAAAGGAATCCCAGGGCTATAATTTAAATATCTGATAAGACATTTAACACAGTTAGGAAGCATAATGAGATAATAATAAAGAGAAGCTGTCACTCGGGGGAAAAGCATCCAATTTCCTCCATATTGCATAAACATCGAGGAACACTGAACAAAACAAATTATTTAAAGTGAAGAAACACTGTTTTACACTATGTTAGGGAATGACCTGGAACAAAGGAAAGACGTTTTCAAAAGCAGCAACAAAGGAAACAGGAGTATGAGCTGTTAGAGGCTCTTTTATTAAAGCCAACACTCGGTTCCGAAGGAAGCAGAGCAGCCTACCTCTTGCAGCTGAGCTTCGGTCATCAGCTTGTACTGCGGCGGCTGGAGCTCCTTCTTCACGGGCCGGAACACCTTGTGCAGGTCGATCCCCGTCATTTTGTAGAGCAGCGCCTGGACCGCCTCGTCCGTGAAGGCGGGCCTGGGCTTGGCGGCCTTTCCGTCTGCGAGCGGAGGGCACCCGCCGTCAACCGCGGGGCGAGGGGACGGCCACGGCCACCCCCTCCTCCCGCGCCCGTCCCGCCTCCCTCCCCGCAGCCTCCCCACAGCACCACGCGGGTCGGGGCCGCCCGAGGCCCGTCCCGTCCCGGGGCCGGTGCGGGGGTCCCCCCGCGCCCCCCTCACGTACCGCCCGCGTCCTGCGCGAGCCCGCGCCGCGCGTGCCGCCCCCACAGCGCCCGCAGCCCCGCCGAGCAGAGCCGCGCGCCCAGCGCCGCCATCTCGCACACGGCCCGCCCCGCCTCCGCCCGCCCCGGGGCGCGCCGGGAAACGGAGTCCGAGAGTCGCGGATTATCCCGAGCTGGAAGGGACCCACAAGGGTCATCGACTCCAACTCCTGGCCCTGCACGGGACAGCCCAAGACTCCCACCCTGTGCCTGAGAGCGTTGTACAAACGCTTCCTGAGCTCCGTCAGGCTTGGTGCTGTGACCGCTGCCCTGGGGAGCCTGTTCCAGTGCCCGACCACCCTCAGGGGGAAGAGCCCTTTCCTGATATCCAGCCCGAACCTCGCCTGACACAGCTTCACGCCGCTCCCTTGGGTCCTGTCACTGGTCACCACAGAGCAGAGATCAGTGCCCTCCCCTCCGCTTCCCCTCATGAGGGAGCTGTAGATTGCTATGAGGTCTCCCCTCAGTCTCCTCTTATCCAAGCTGAACAAATCCCCCTTTGCCCCGCCTGAGGGAGACACGCGGTCCCCCGGCGTTTTTTCCGAGGGAAAGGGTAAGAACCTCGTTGTTTCAAGTCCCCCCAGCGCGTTTGTGTTATTAAAGCGCTGCCGAGGCGGAGGTGAGGGGCAGGTTAGGGCGGGAACCCATCCAGCTGTTGTGGGACAGCGGGAGCGAGGCGGGAGCGAGGCGGGAGCGAGGGCGCAGCCGGCTCCCTCAGCCGCCGAGGGCACGGAGCAGGGCTGCGGGCTGGAGGGGTTCCTTCCTTAACGGGGGGAAAAAAAAAGTGATAGGGAAAAAGGTGGAGTTGAGGTTTTTGTAAAGAAAGGAAAATGTATAAAATATGTAAAATATATAAATATATATGTATAAACTAAATATGTCAGATCAGAGCTAATGAAGACAGAGCTTGCAGTTGAAAGGGGTATGGTATTCCACTGAAACTGTACAAGAGGAAAAGGATTCAAACTGAAAGAGAGCGGGTTTAAATCAGATATTAGGAAAATAATCTTTCCTGTGAGGGTGGTGAGGCACTGACCCAGGTTGCCCGGAGAAGCTGTGGTTGTTCCATCCCTGAAAGTTTCCAAGGCTGGATGGGCCTCTGAGCAACTGGGTCTACTGGAAGGTGTCCCTGCCAATGGCAGGAGGTTGAAAAGAGATGGTCTTTAAGGTCTCTTCCACCCCAAACCATTCTATGATTCTATGATCCGACAATAACTGATTTCTTCTGACTAGATCTATTTCAAGGGGTTGAAAGTTTATTATTACTTGAAGTTTATTTTCTCTGGCTGGTTTGTATCTTCCGTTGAGAATTTCATTCTTACAGACAGTGCTTAGGGGGGTGTGAAACCGAAAGAGAACTCATTTCATCTTTAAGATCTCTTCCAGCGTTGGTGATTGTATGATTCTGTTACCAGCAGGCACGCCTCTGTTCAGGGCCCCAAAATGCTTTGAATTCTGGAAGGTTCAAAGCCACACACATCGATGCAACCTGGCGGATGACTTCCTGTTCGAAGAGCAAATATTTCATCTCCAAGAGGGGAGATAAGAAAACACAGGTAATGTACTTAAATTCTGTAGTTTTCCAGTTGTTTTAAACTTTAGTGGTTTGTTCATTGCTTTGCCAAATCAAAGTCTAAATTATACTACTTTTAAAAATGACCACTGAAGTCTGGGAGAAAATGAAGACTTTATTGCATGTATTCATTAGAATAAAGATAAGCATCAGCTGAAAAAAATATATGTTTCTTGTAGCTGATCTTTTTTTGTGCTAGGGAGTATTGCTATTTTTCTCAGCCTTATGCAATATCCAAACACATGTGCTGGATTGAATTTAATTTTCAAGTTTTTCAATATCCTGCTCCTTGCATCATCAGGAATGTTGCAGGAGGGCATATTCTTCTCATATTTGTATTGCTACAACTAAGTTGAAATCATTGAGAACTGAAGAGGGCAAATGAACCCTTAATATTATTTTAATGTAATTTCGTGCAGAATTTATTTAAATAATGCTAAGAAAATGAAAGATAACTTTGGGGAAATGGAGAAGGTGTTGTTTTTCAATTCTTGCATGGGAGATCTCTGGAGTGAGAGCTATACCCTATAAGGGAATTGGGAAGTTATTTGGCGACTTGCCTAAAAGCCACTTCAGACCTGTTCATGAATTTGGATGGCAAGCCAACGTCCATTTTAATTCACAGAAGTGCTTAGAAAAACAACAGAATTTAGTGGGTTATGTCCAGGAGAGGTTAAATTCACATTCATTCTGTACTGGAGTAGTAACAGCTGGTGTGAGGATTAACATTTTTATCTGGTGGAATGAAAGGAAATACTAACTAACTGTACTGTAGATGGAGGTATAGCAGGTTCATATAACTTATAAAGCAGTATCAATTTATATTGAATAGATTGGTTATATTTTATTTGTGGTTCATGTTTGTACCGGAGTAACAATTTTAAGTAGGATGTTCTATGTTGGTATAATTAAAAATACAGCACCATCTTGAAGAATCAGTGGTCTAAAAACTGATAATGAAATAAAGAATCTTTCTTAGCTTTTGTTGTAATTTTGAATGCATCCCAAGACAGTTGCTGTTGGAGATTTACAATCATCTGATGGATGGGAGAATGTCTCCTGTGGAACACATTGGTGGTCTGAGTCTGGATTCTATTGGAAAGGTGTCAATACCAAATCATCTGCATGGTTGGCATTAATTTCCTTTCTGCTGGTAGTTCCAGGAGAGCAGAAGCATCAGATGGCTGCTGGGAGTGAACCAGTTGATTAATATCTCAGCGAAAGGGAAGGCAAATGAGAGGCTTAGAAGCTTTGCATTGTTACTTTGCCTCTTTAGTTGATAAAATAAGGAGCTATAGTTTACTGGTCTTTCTGAGTAACAAATATGTCAAATTAGTAGCAAGAAGTTGTTTGGAAGAAAGAATTCTTTCTTGGAAAAAATACAGTGAAAGATACAAAATGTAAGGTTTGGTAACTGTGTATCCATTTGTTATAAGAATAAACAGAGTGAACCCAGGCAGGCTGTGAACGTGTCCACACTTGATGACATGACCCTTTTAAAATTAATGGCTGGTTGTTCCTGATAAGAAACACTCTGGCAATTCTCTGGAACATTTTTCTGAGGGACACAATGGACCAGGTTGGAAGCTCTTTTTACTAAACCTGCATGGATAAATTGTTTTTTTACAGAGAAGGCATAAAGTGCTGAAGTAAGAGAGATGACACAAACCCTGTTATATCATCAGATTAGTCTTGAAAGGAATAATACCTTACACATGTTTGGGTTTGTTTTCTCATGCACATTGAGGGAGCTGGTATTTTTTTGTAAAATTATTGGGGTGTTCATTTGTAATAGATTGCCTATTTTCAGGCCTATTGCCCACAGCATCTTATTTATCAGTTTATTTTGTTTAACGAAGAGAGTATTATTTTATCCAGAGTTGTATTTTAAGGTCTGTGGCCATGGATTTGTATTGCCAACCCGAGCCCTCTGTAGCCACTTGAATGATGATGGTGATGAGGATGATGCATAAGCCTTTGCTCACACTTCAGAGTGGCTATTTTCTGTCTCAAAGACCATATAGATGTCTGAAGCTGCTTGCTGCTTAATTTTCAGATTTCATGTTGGTACTTGGCAGCAGGGACAGATCAGCGTGGCTGTAGAACTCTGGCCTGGGCTGCTGGGCCAAACACACCTCTGAAGGCAGAGTTATGGTTGGTTCTGCTGGACAGAGCCCATTTTTACAAATAATAACTGAGATGGCCACTGAAACTACAGAAATGGAGCACAGCTGCAGCATCATCATCCTGTGGGACCAGCTGCCTTCTGTTACCGGTGTAAAGATCCTCAGAGAGAGAATGAAACGTTATGCAAAGTTGTTTCTTCGGTGCTCTTTTGGCAAGTGCTAGCAGTCAGCAGAGGTTGAAGAGCAAATGTCCTTCGAGGTGTTATTTATGCCTTGACTATTTGACATTTGTAAGGAAAAACAAGAAAACCAAAAGGCTTATCCGTGCTCTTTATTTCTGACGTTCAGTCTGGTTTCAGCCACACTTCCACTGTGCACGTGTACTGTGTTCCTGTGGGCCACGGCGGGGCAGGAGTGAGGGCTAAATGGGAGGGAGGAAAGTGCCCGAGGAGTTCCAGCCGATCATGGAAATGAGCTGCTTTCATTAATGACCCAGATTTGCCTCTGTCTCGCATAAAGCTGCCATAATCTCACTTTAATAATGATAAATTAGATATGTACAAAGACTGTGTCCAGTAGCTGAGATTACATACATTATTTATAGTAGGGATATAAATCCCACTTCAGTTTATATTGTTTTCTTTGCTACACTCTAAGGGCTTGAGCCAAAGCCCATTAAAGTCCTTCCCTAACTTCAGCAAGCTCTGAACTGAGTCCTTATTTTTCAAACAAATTTTATTGTATCTTTCTCCTCTTGTAATACTTGTCTTTTAAAAATACTTACCAAGGAAAAAAATAATAGTACATATTCAGTATTATTCAAAGTAAGGTAGGGTTTGAGTAACTGTTGTTTTTCTCATTCTTGATAGTTTTTAACCTCCCTCTGTATTCCATAACTATTTCAAGTCCTGTCTTTCTGAATCCGAGCACTCACCAGGGCACTGTGAACTGAATCTGCTGTCCAGCATAAACTGTTTCATGTGGGAGGCTGGGATGCATCTGATCCCTTTATTTCCACAGTACAAGGACAGATCCTCACAGATTTGTGGGTTTGCTTTGTTCTCTGGGGACAGGCAAGTTAGGAGAAGATGGCACTCTCATTCAAGGGTTAGTTATAATATTTCCCTTCTCTCCAGCTGCTGGCACAAGTAACCAATACCTTTTTCTCGTAATTGTACTTTTATCTGTTTTTCCTTACACCTGACAGAATCTTCTGAACCCTAAACTGTCCAGATTAAACCTGGATGTGTGTTATGTGTATTGCCTGTTATCAAAGGCTTCATAAAAACCCGAGTCACATGTGTGTCTACTAGTTAGATTTATCATGTTTTGTCACTCCCGAAGGAGCCTGGAGGTCTGATTTTTCTGCTTTTTAAAATCCAAGTTTCATCAGGGCTATTGTATCATTTTATGGTTTTTAATTATTTTATAAATGAATTTACATTACACAGTAGCACATCCTCCTAGTTATAAACTGCTATAATACTTACTCAATGGTAACTACAAAATTTGGGGGTTTCCATCCTTTTCTCATTATATTTGGTTTTATTAACAGACAACCACCTCATTCTTCAGTTGCCTCCAAAGCAGGTGAATATATTTGTCTGTTGATGACCTGTTACAGTTAAGTAGATTATTTTTTCCCCAAACTGGTTCACTTTCTATAATTTGTTTACCTATTTTTTCCCAGTTAGAAGTTACCTCACAGGAGCCATCTCGCTGCTCAGTGATGCCAAGACATCACTCTTAACTGCAGCCATTCCCTTCTCAAGTTCTTTTTGCTTGGGTTGTTTGGAGTTTTTTTCTGTTTTTTTTTTCCTTATTCTTTCCTATGGGTGCAGAATCCAATACAAATTACATTCACTTAGGCAAACCCACTGTGTGTTTTAAAAAGTCATTATAAAGACAGGATCCTGGGGGTCTGACAGGAAAGCTAAACCAGCTGTGCTCTTCAGTACAAACAACACATAAATCTGCAGTATCTTCTCTTCATGATCAAGTAAGTGAAGAAAAAGGCTCAGAAAGTAAAAGATATTTTTATCTCACAAAAGTAGAGTTAAAAGAATTTAATGTCAGTTAAAATCTCAGCCATTCCTGTTGGACTGTTTTAAGCAGAAGTATTTTCATTTGCCAACCAAACAGCTCTGTTTGCCTGTTTGATACGAAGCATGTCTTAATAACCAGATTAAATGGTTATTCAGCTCTTTAGCGAAGAGCCTGTCTCACAAGAACAGTTTCAAGTTGTGTTTGTTCTTGTTACTTTCTTTCTATCCAAGCAAATAAGGAAAAACCTAGAAACAAAAGCAGAAATAGAATTAATTTGTTCAAATAGTTATCAGACTATTTTCCTCATTTATTTTCAAGTAAAGCTCTTGACATTTATTAGGCTGCACACTAGAGTTAATAGGAAGATTCCCATCCATTTTTGGACAAACTGTCTGAGTAGAGCACAAAATGTCACCAGATGATTTCCAGAAGAGCGCCGGTAAAAATTATTCAGCTGGTGTTACACCTGCTTAATCTGGGGCAAAAAATACATGTATGTTCTTTGTGAATTGTTTTAAAACAGTTCACTGAGTGAGTAACTGCATTTATTCTCCCTTTGGTTTGCAGAGATCACATGTATGGGTAGAAACCTGCACAAGGTGTTTCCACAGCACTTTCCCCTTCATACCTTGCCAGGCCATCCTGCAGTACATGGCGTCGTGTCACTGTTTGCACATCTGGACTAGAACAAGTGCTTGGCTCTTTCTGAGGGTCCATATTACATACCTAAATAAATAATGTCACTGGGACCTGGAGAGATCTAGTAGTGGGTTTATAAGAGGTTTCAAGGGGGAAAAAAACCCCTTGCACACAGCCCAGCATGGCAGGAGGAACCTTAGTGACAGAAACATAAAACACACAGGCCTGACTCTGCACTGTGCACGGTGTGCAGGGTGTCCCCATTTGTCAGAGGGTAAGTGTGGGAGACACAGTCTGGAATTCTTTCATTGTTGGGAAAGGGTATGAAAAACAACCTTCCAGCAAGCGAGTAGACTGAAAATTAAGATGCAAAGCTAAAAGTGCCAGAAGTTGAAATGTTTGTATCTTGTTAGATACTTTTTGTTTTACAGCGCACAGCAAAATGGGAGTATCTTGGTCCTTGCTTTTATTCACCCCGTCTGGGCTGCCTCTCTCTAATTCCTCCCCTTGCACCCACTCCATACACACATATTGTATCTTTTCTTAAACAATCTCAGCTTATTATCCAGGTGGAAACAATGAATAATTTTCTTTTAGGTTATTGAGCTGAATCAAGTCGCAGAAGGGTCTAATGAGAGCCAGAGCCTCTCAAGGAAAACGAATGGAAGCAGGATCTTCTCCTTTTGATATCAGCAAACCGCCAGATTGTGTCACAGTGCTTCAGGTAACTACAGCCTCAAGATGCCATTTTATAACTGGCCAAAATTGATCTAAGACTATTCTGCACCCTCAGTTCAAGCCCTCCCTCGGGCTGTTTCACTTGCTGAAAACATTCTGGTCTTCATGACAGTCCCTAAACAAATTCAAGTATTTTCTTCTGAATTTTAATTAAAAGCACAACAATTTGGGACACAGATAAATTCAGAATCTAACTCTGGAAGGGAGCATATATACTGCATGGAAAAGCAATATGGATTCTGTCCCCTTTGAGTCTCTGCAACAGAGATCTCCTAAACCTTACAAGGTATTACTGAGACGCAGCCAATCCACTGGGATTTTATTTTACAGTACAGTTTTGCAGAACTGAGATCACTTCATTTCCCCCTGTGCTCTGTTGCAGCAGAATTCCTTCCAACCTAAGTACCATTTACTTTGTAATTAAGCAGAGGAATTTTTGATTGGTACTTACAAAAAAAGCAGGCTATTCCTTGGAGGGTGTTTGATGAGTCCAAAATCAACTGTGCATTTTCTGTGCACATTTCAACCCACAGGACTGAATATTTGCCCATAAAGCAAAGCATCATTTCAACTAGTTGTTCACTCTTTTCTCCCCTCCTCTTCTCTCTTTTTTTTTTTTATTGTAGGCCCAATCAAACTTCTTCCAAATGCTGATACAATATGTGCAATGTGCTCTGAATATGATTATATGTCCTACTAATTTTAGTTAAATGTTGCTTACTTTACAGTCAGACATCCTTTTGCTTTCTCGTAATAATTTCCTCAGTGCTACTCAAAAACAAAAATATTGAAAAAAAGGTAGTTCAGAATAGCATCTGCCTTCTCAACTACTGATGCGATTGTTTTCTCATATAGTACTGTACTTCTGAAAAATAAAACTAATCTGTGTTTGTTATCGTGAAATAATTCGGAATAACCTTTCCAAGTTCTCAGGCTATTCCCGGCATGGCCTCGGACGCTAGATGGCAATGTGTGGCTGTGTGTCATGCACGGCAACGGCAGTAGCAAAAGTCTCTCAACACGAGAGAATCCTCATCTTTCAAAAATATTTGTAATATTGCCCTTTTATTATGAAAACAATTAAAATGTGTAAATGCTCGATTTTTACACTCTAAGAACTTCACAAACTTTCTTTTTCCTGCGTTATGACTGCATGGGGAACATTTCTTAATGAGTTGGAGAGGTGAGTGGAACATTTACTCATTTTTTTGGTTTACTAGAAAGCTCTCCAATCGATTAGTGTATCAAAAGGGAGAATTTTCAGATCCCAACATCATCAACATGCTCCTTGCCTTAGAACAGGAAGGAAGGAATGACAGTGAGTGTGTTGGCCTCTACTCTCTCCTCAAATAACCTTTTACTCACTGTTATAACAACGATCAGAATGAAAATTTTAAAAATTATATAAAAGCAAAAGGTGTTGACTAGCAATAGCCACCTTAAACCCTTATTTTGACCTAAATAGTATCTTGAAAACAACCAATGCAACCACTTGTTACTTTGTCAGTATTTGATTGCTTTTGGATGACTTCAAAAGAGGTGGTTTCGAAGCCACTGATCTTACAGAGCTCACATGTTGTGGAAAAGGGCCCGTTCCAGCACAAGGTCTTTAAGGGAAAGGTTGAGTGTGTTTGGTCATCTAGTTAAACCACGTGTGGTGTGTTGTGCTTGAACACTAGTGGTGTGTTGTACTTTTCCACATCACATCCTGCCTCTGCCTCACTGCTTCAGGTCTCTCCCTTAACTAGTCTGTGTGGGTCACTTTTCCTCAAGAGAAAACAGTGCCCTGTGTTTATCACTTAATTATCTCACTTTTTGGATATGCAGGCAGGAATAACTGTTAGAAGAATGAAATTATGAGATGCCTTTGTGCGCCTCTGTACAGTTTTGCATATAGTGTATTACTGCTGTACAAACAAGAGGGAGGTTTGCAATGACAAGGACCCACCAAGGATGTTACAGAGGGGCATTATCCCTAAGACACCACAGAATGTTACATTCCTCCCTAAGACACCACAGAATGTTACATTCCTCTGCCCATTGGTGTGGTTTTCGTAGGGCAGAAAGGCTGTCTCTGCCTCTGGGGACAGGTGGATTAAAAGGCTGTTTCATGTCATGCTCTCCTGAAGTGGAAGGACTGTCCATGGCTTGTGGTCCCTACTGTACCGTAGGATCCATGATGGTAGGATGAAGGCAGCACTGGCTCATTCTTCTCTTCTCACAGGCAGTGCTGCTTTCTATGCAGAAAGGAGAGGCAGAGCATAGAGCAGACAGCTTTGTTTTGTTGACTTCTCCATCCTAAAGCAGCATCCATTGCTGCCTTGTGACAAACACCAGCAGTCATTCCATCGGGAAGAGAAAGCCTGAACAGGAAACTAAGATGTTTAGGATCTTTGTTAATGACCCTTCTCCACCCCTGTTTCTATTTTGCTATTTGTCTCTGCTCCATGTTCCCCACTGGTGCTTTATTTTGACATTTTCGACCCCTTGTGCACTTCCTTTTTCCCACCCATTGTCCCTCTCTGTCCTCTTCTTTTTCTGGTAGAAGGGCATATCCCTGTGGCGTTTAGTTTTGTTTGGTTGGGTCTGATACCAGTCCCCACTGAAAACATTTTGGTTTGGGTACTCAGAACCACCGTGTGTAGGGGTAAGCTGTTACCTCTGATAGCTATAATCCTTTATTTCTCAGTGAGGAAGAAGAACAAGGACAAGCCCTTGCTTAGTGGAAATGAGATTTGGGACTTTTTGCAGTTTGCAGACTGATCAACTGTAAAATTAAAACTGAACGTTCTGGAGAGCAGTACTAAAGTAAAACAAATATATCCAATCAATCATGACAAAATTATCCCAAGGTTTAAATGTTCTGGGGTTTTTCATTAATTCAAAATAAAATTGGAATCCAGATTAGCCCCAGAGCTGCCTCTGTCCTCTTACAAAGCAACCAGACTCTTAAAACAAGCAGATATATATTGTGAGCAGATACCATGCCCAAATTACATCCCAGTCCTGTAGAAGCCAAGGCTCTCTGTTCCTTCCTCTGGCAAGAGAGGAACATGCACATCCCTGGCTGGGCAGAGGTGCCAAGGCCCCTGGGTGCTGGCTGGGGGCACTCAGAGGCGCTGCTGCTCTGCAGGGCAGGGCAGGGCCAGCCCACACCACTGCCAGGAGCCCACAGTGCCTTGCCTTGAAAGACAACCGAGGCACAGACACTGCTTGGGAACAACAGCTGTGTTTTGAGATTATCTCAGTGACCAGATTATAGCCCATCCTTACAGAAAGAATTTTTCCTCCCATCCTTCCCATTGATGACACCAGAACAGGGGACACAAAACTAAGTGTGCTGTGTCTGAGGAGATGTCTGTGCCTCAGGATTCCCAGCCGCTGGGGAAAAGCTCCTCCAAACACCCTTTCCAAATCAGTTTGTTTTAACAGTAGCAAGATTAAATGCTCTCAAATCTCCTACTTATGTTTTCAGTGAGAAAAGGGCCAAGCAATAGCTGAAGTCCCTCACAGAAACAGGACATCCTGAGCTGTGGCAGATGGACTTCCTTTACAAAGTTTTAATGAAAATTTTCAACAATAGCTCTGTGTATATTCTTGGGGAGGTTAACATGTGTACACAGTTCTGTACAAACACACTGTGCAATGCTACACAAGCTTTTTAAAACAACATACAAAATACCATGTATATTTTGCTGGTAGAAATGTATTTTGTAAATATATATATATATTTGTTGTGTTATGACATAAGGCAGGATTAGGTAGAGAGAAAATTTCAGGATGTGGGTGGCCAGCTGAAGGTCTTACAGGGAGTGTTCAGTAAAATATCCTTGGAACATAAAATTAAAATAAATAAAGAATAAACTTAACCAATGTATCAGTGAACATAAACAAATCTTGTTGCTAAACAAATATTCCAAGGAAGCTAAAGTGCAGTAATTAGAAAGGGATAATTACGCTTTCTCTCCTTTCCAGAAGAGATACATAAGATTTTTGATAATTTCCTAAATGCATAGCAAAAATTGCTGGTGTAAGATGACAAACCCTTGTTGAAATTTATGATATACAAGAATCTACTCTGTCTGAAGGCCTGTTTCATGGCAATAAAGACAGAGTAAATGAAAAAAAATTAAAATATTTTAAAGGTTTTGTCTGCCATAACATATAAAAATATCTGGAAATGTAACATACAAGCAAACAAAGTTAATTACTGTAATTTAGATAGGAATGGTGGTAAATCAAGGTGACCAGGAAGGACGACAGATGGACTCTGTTCTGATGTCAATTATCTGGTACAGCTCTCTGGAACTCAGTTTAGATTTTGAAGGAATGCTGTGAGATAATAAACTATTCTTATGATATTTTAACAAAATTATATTGTTGTCAAAATGCAGTTACAGCATGAAAAAATGGTTATTAAAAACTCCTTGCATTTTTCTCTTATATGGCAAACAATGTGATCTCCTAATCCCTTCTGGATGAGCTGAACTTCATGTCCATGCTTAGAATGCCCCAGTCATAACTGCAGTGACACCTTCACCCTTTCTCCTTTAGTAGTTTTTGTTGCCCTGTATTCCCAGAAATCTGTGTCACAATTAGAGGCCCGTTGTGCTGCATGTTCCACAAACATTCAGTAAAAAAACACAGGCCACAGATTTGGTCCCCCTGTGACCAAGAGGCTCTTTTATAGTTCCCATTAGCACAGTTATAGAACTTTCCTAAGATGCTTTGGACAGACCATGGCTATAAAAACACAGCACAGGTTGGTTGGTTTAAAAATTTGGAGTCATTATTGGAACTACAATAAGGTAAAGGCTTTTTGGTTTTCTTCTCTTAAATGAAAATGTGGAAAGTCTTTCTCACTTTGTATTTGCAAATTGGAACCTAGTTTTGATATTCCTGGGGACGATGGAATGTGGGCAGGAAGTGTTTGCTCTGGAGGGGAAAGCTATGGTTTGCCACATGTGTTGGAATCCCTGAGCCCTGAGGGTGTATAACTGTAAGTTCTGCTTTTTGCAGGCAAATAAGACCATCCCAGGTAGGTTACAATTGAATTTAACACAGAATTACATAAAGTAATAGGGAAAAGAAGTAGCCATGCTCGTGCTAGAAATGTGGATACATGTGAGCAAGGTTTGCATAAAGATATGTGATTTGAATTCTTAAAAAGAGGAAATAAAAACTTACACAAAATGTATATCATACGGCAGAAATATTACATAATACTTTACTTATGACTTAATTTTCTAGAGATTTGACTGACTTGCATCTTACACTCCACCATAGAAGAGTTTTTTACCATGTTTGAATTTCTGGGTTTCTAAGAAGATTCATAAAGATTCTGATACAACATCAGAGGAAAAAATAATTGGAACAATAAATGGAATCAGATGCATTTTACTGAGGCAGATATTTGCATGATCTGTGCTGTGTCCAAGACCAGTAGAACTTAAACTGGAGACTTCAGGAAGACGTTGGGTTTGTATCTTGGGTCTGAAATCTTTTGACTTCTCTCGAGTCATTACGGATTTAAACAGACAGATTATGTCCAGAATAGTTTTGTTGGAGTGTTCTTTAGAGCCCTTAGGAAGAGAAAAGTACAATGTTAATTATTTTGGTGTGGTGGAATGATTAGGATCGATGGAATGCTTAATATGTTCTGATGGATAATTAGACCTGTTGTGTTACTGGGAATGTCCCTGTAGGTATTTGTAGGAGTTAGGTAAGAGGAGGGGGGCTGATAACTGGCCCCTTATCGGGAGAAGGCTCTTTTGTTTTACGTGGTGTTGAGCTCTTGGAGGGTGAAGCTGCACATGGGGCTGAGGAGGAAGAGGATGGGTGTGAGCAGGCAGATGCAGCCATTGCACTGCACTGAAAGAATCTGAGGGATATGTTTGGATTCCGCACCAGAAGGAGATTTATAGTGGAGAAAAGGAACATGTGGTCCTGTATCTTGACCTTTCTGTTCATTATAAAGCTTTGATTTTGAGGTTTGCGTTACATCTCTAATCAACTTTGATTTCAAACCTGAGCCTAAAGCTCAGGACACAAGCTGTTATCTTGCTAACTGTTTTTTTTTTCTAGAGTTGTGCTGCTTATGGGACCAAATAGAACAGCATCCACTTGTTTCCATTTAGGACTTTCAGTGAAGTGATTGGTTTCTCACAGTTGCCCAGCAGATCCAGTTGAGAGCAATGCTGAAAGAATTGCTACTGGCTATCTTTGAGAAACCAGGTGCCTCATTTTCAGTGGTTAAATGTGGTTTCAGGTCCCCTAGAAATTTAACCACAGTCTATAAAAACAGTTTGTTAATGAAAGTTGTGAGTTAGGGTTCCATGGCTGCAGCCATATGTTGTCACATGTTTAATTTTTGAGGATAATTTAGGAGATTGGGATGCAGTAGTATAATAAGACCCAAGTGTCTGATTCCAGTCTTATCTTTCTCTGAAAATGAAGGTTAAAGCAAGTCATTCTTCAGTTTAAGATTTGATGCACAGGTTAAAATAAATCACTTCAGATCAAATTCAAAGTAAGGCTTTTCTAGGCTGCATTTTCCATTACCCAAAATATTGGAGTTTGTTTACTGACTATAAGTAACCAAAAGCTATAAATGTACGAAGTTAGCATGCTCTGTTAGCATCCAAGCATCATTAGCATCACTGAAAAAAGAAATACCTGCTCTGATTTAATTACCATATTGGCTCCTGGGTAGGAAATTCAGTTGGGTAACACCTTGCTCCAGACACTGAAGCTGAGAGCAGCACTGAGCCTCCTGAGCTTTTGTTTCCCTTTGTAGGTAACAACACTGAGGAGAAACAAAACAGCTCAGAACACAGGGGATAAAAACTGATCATCTGAGAGCACTGGACAAGTGACCTAAAACACAAGATGGTTTATTGTTGTGGGTTAGCAATTCTAATTTTGGGGCAGTCCTCAGAGAATGGGTGGAACTGTCTCTCCAGCCAGAAGAACCCAAAAGGGTATGAGCTCACAACAGGAGCATGCAGGATTTATTCTGTTTTTCTCAAATCAGAGACAAGAAGCCACCCAGGCCTTATAAATAAAGCTGACCTGTTGAAATGACCATAATACTTTCTGTAACTGAAAACTCCAGGCTATCTCTGTGAAGTATGGGAAGGTGCCTTTTGGAAGAATGAGTGTCCTGGATTCCCACCACAGGAAGTTAGATTTCAGGAGGGGAATGGACTGTGAGTGGAAACTGAAAAGGAGGTGTAGTTCAAGAAATTACAAACCCTGTATGTTCCCTTTAGTTTTTATTGCTGGAAGACAGTAGAGAAATGAAGTCTTGGCTTCCAGTGAAAATAAATTCCTGTTTCCTGATTCCACCTGTGTATCAACTGTGCTAGTCAATGGCTGGAGGGCATGTTCTTTTTATTGCCTCCCTGCCAGCTCCTGGGAAGGGGTATGTTACCTGCCCCAGTGTTTGGAATTTTATTGCCTAGGCTGATTTTGATCGTATTGTTTCACCTGTATTAGATCCTGACTCTGCTGTTGCTTGTGTAGAAAAAGTTGCACTGGTAACATCCTCCCTTTTGTGTTAATTAGCTCACACTGCAGAGGGGTGTCAAGATACGGGTACAAGCTGCTCTCAAAGGGAAGAAAGCCTCATGGCTGAAATTAACCCCACAGGACTTTCTCAAAGCCACACAGGAAATCTGTGACAGATCCCAGAATAAATCCCAGATTTCCTGTCTCCTCCACTTGTGCTGTAACTACAAGGCCCATAATTTCTTAGCTGGGGAAAGTCTTGTCCAATATTATCTTCCTTTTTCTGGTGTACTGTTGCTTCAGTTTACTGCAGTAGTTGCTGCCACATGCCAGGCTGTGGCAGTTCATCCCTATGATTCTTTCTTTGTGATATTTTGTGGAACATGCATGAAGATTGTGCAGAGAACAGTATTAATGCTGAGTACCAGTACTGTCCCACATTTAAGCAAATAAAATTCAACAAAAGATGGAATTATGAGTTAACCATGGAGTATTTGCAGGTAAAGATAATTTATTGTCTGAGTCGCTCTTCAAAATAAACTGCTCATGCTTCTAATCCAAATAGCATTCAGAGAAGCAGGTTTGATATGTATTAAATGATAGCTTCCTGTGCTAAGATAATACTTATTCAAATAACTCTATCAAAATGCAAGTTTCCTTTTTGCATATGCCACTTTGTACTTTGGAAGGTTGATGCATTCTGTTGTTAAGCATCAGCCCTTTTTAATGAATTGTAGATTAATAAATCCAACATTATCAAGGGAAAGGGATTCACTGTGTATCTATAACAATGAGATGCTCTAAAGATTTTGTGACTTTTACTAGGGCTGAATGAATAGAAACTGGAGTAATTTGGTTTGCTCCTTAGGTATCTTAGACGTTCCCGTATTCAGAAGTATTGCTGAATGCATGATCCTTTTTTAGAGATTTTGCCGCTAGGTTAAACTTTAATAGTTTTCATTCTGTGCTTCTCAATTTGCTCTCATATGGTTCTTCTTTAGATAACATTACTTGTACAAATTCCAACTGAAGCAGAATCAGTAATCTTCAGCCAGTCTTGACAGCATTTCTAATGTAGTGCAGCTATGGAATTTCATTGCATCTTCTTTTCTTTCAAAATTGTATCTAAATAACTGAACAGAAACATGGGGGGAAATGAGCTTTGCTAAACACCTTCTTCTTAATTTATAGGATGACATTTTGAGCTCTTATTAAAGATGTAATTGTTTTGAATGTAAAACCTTTGCAGACTTAAGTGGAAAATTTCATAAGGAGGAGGCTGAGGGTTTATGCTTTACTGATGTTTAAAAATGAAGTGTAACTTGCAGCCCAGGGCAGAGACTGACACAGGGTCTGCAGGAGCTGCTCTGAGTGTAACCTCAGTGGTGCTGAGCCACAGAGACACCCAGGGACAGCTGCCTGGGCATCTGAGCACTCTCTCCTGCACTCTGGGTCTCAGGAAGCTTTTTCAGTGAGGCAGACATGGGTTCACAAAAGGGCTGGTTCTTTGCCACATGCACTGGTTCCTTCTAAACCAAGATCAGTGAGCGCTGATGTGCAGAGATGTCCTCTGCAGGGACCAGTATCCTCCAGCTCACCAGTATCCCTGGTGGATCCTGGCTGGCTCCACGCAGCTGTCTGTGCACCATGCAGCCTGGTAACCATTTGAGCCATGTTTTTTCCATGACCTTTACTGTCCTAGTTCCCATTTCTGTGGATAATGGAGAGTCAGCTGTATTACAGTTCTTTTAACATAAGACTGGTTATTCTTTGTGGTGGGAAGGGTTGCTCTTTGGGATCGGTGCTACCACTGGTGGCAACATCTGCACTGATTCTGAACATACTGTGCCCTACAATACAAAACAGAACCCATCAAATTAAGGAATGACACTGCTCACATGAGCCCTTTACAAGGCAGGAGGATAATGAAGATTTGGAGGATGATGGTGTCCATTTTCCCTCTTACAGGGCTTTAATGAACCTGAGTGTGACACGGCATAGATCCAGATACCGAACCCCAGTGTAAATCAGTGTAAAGTGGCAGGCTCTTAAGCCAGGTGGTTATCAAATTATTAGACTGTAACACAACATTAATAGAATTATCACACACAAGATGAAACTTCAGCCTGAATATGCATTTGAGACAGGACACACTGCAGTTCTTCGTTAATTTTTCATTGTATGAAAGAGAAATCTATAAATATCCTACCTGTCATCTCCTGATTTCAGTATTTGCTACTCATGTTATATAAAGGAGACTAATAGTTCACAATGGACTTCAAATAAGGAGTGTGAGAACTGGCACCGTCTTTGAAACAGTTTTCTGTAGCTGCTTCATTTCAGAGCTGAGGATGCCAGACCACCTGAGCTTCCAGTGTAAATCCTGATGGGCACAGAGATAACTTTTAGCCTTTCAGTTCCTTTTACCAAGGCATCCAGGGAGCCAGTCCTGAGTGGAGGCAGAGCGTACAACTCTGAGTATGTGGTTCAGCATGCTGAGGAGCCTACAGCAATCTGCAAGGTGGATGCAGTTGGATGAAGAATATGATAATACGGTATCTGAAAACTGATTAGGAAACTATGTACTTTCTACTTAGAGGGAAAGATGCTTCCCTTAGCACTTCTAAATTGATTTATAACCATGTTTACTATAATATTTATGAAATAGTATAGAGCAGCCTCAGAAAAATATGGAATAGTCCCCAAAGCAAGGTCTCTGTGTGTGGGAGGAGTTCATCCAGTTCAGACCCTCGACAATGTCCCCTGGTACATGGGACAAATCAGTTCTGGAGACAGTCATGCCAACAACAGTTTTTGAGAATGACTGCAGACATTTGTCTCCCAGCTGCTGGTGCCCAGTGCCCCGGAGAGCCTGGGCAGCCAAGTGAGCAGATCTTCCAGAGCTGCCCTCTGACCTCCTGAACCCAACTACAACCAAATTTTCATTCACTTGTCTAAATCCAGCAAGTACATTCACAGGAATGGAGCAGTTTGCCAAATGACTGTATTAGTAGGTATGATCATGAATTAACAAGATTAACAAGAGCAGAATAATAATTAATTATACATAGATGTACATGACAAACACTTTTTGTCTCAATAGCACTTTGTGTTTTCCTTAGACTTGGCATATGGTAGTATGGAATATTTACAAGCTGTGACTATAAATGAATGAGGACATGGCTCTTTCAAGGCTGGAGATTTAGATGATACCAACAATTTTTCTCACCCACAGTAGTCAATGGTGGGACCCATTACTTCACTCCTTATCAGGACAGGCAAAGCTCTCCTCTTGCTCACAGTGCAATGGTACATTACCCCACATATTAGTGCCAGCTTCTGATTAGACCTTTATTAAGGAATAAGGGGGATAGCAGACTGGTCACAGGTCATCTTAAAGGAATAAATAAGTTTCAGAGACACAAGGGATTTTCACTGACAGCACAGAGCTCAATTGCTCTGTGTTCATTTGTGCCTCCTCTCTATCTTTGTAGTTTAAAAATACTTTTATGTCTCTGTAGCTGCAGAGTTGTTCTTACATTTGTGATATTTTATAAGTCCAAAGTGATATGATCAGCAATTTATGTCCTTATTCTGATTGCAATTAACACAAGTTAAAGAAAACATAAACCAGCTTCAGAATATTGCATCTTTCACGTAATATAATGTAATATCATTTAATATAGTTGTTTACAATGGTTCTGCCTGGTTAATGAAACTACAGGCAATAGTGTTACCACCATATCTCTTAATGCTGTTTTTAGTAAGGCTGATTTCTTTGTGAAGAACAGCTGTTATGTACTTGGACTGTCTGAGTTCAAAGACATAGTCAACAAGCCTCATAGATCTGCAGTCAGAAAGCAGTTTAGTTCTATGAGAGTAAGGATTAGAAATACTCCTAATAACAGCTGGGTACATCTGGAGAGTTCCACAGCCATAGTTCCTCTCTTCATCTCATTACAGTTGTTGGTTTCTATTGTTACGTTTTCTTTCTGCATTGATCTGAGATGCAAATACATTTTAAAAATTCAATATAATTTCCCAAGTGAAACTTGACTGAGATGCTTTTCAGGATTAAAAGAAAAAATATAATCACCGTGTAGCCATATGCATTTTACAAAGTGAAGGAAAACTCAAATATTATTTGCTCTCTGTAGGGATATTGGGGCATATACATCAGGCATTAATGATGCATGTCATAAATTAGAATCAGTTAAAGCAATACAATTGTAATCAGCAACGTTTAACACAGGCACAGGATTTCAATCCTGTATGTGTGCTGAAGGACATACACTTCCAATTCATGTAACAGTTGCCTGCAGAAGAGCCACACCACCAAGTCAGCACACAGAACAGGAGCCATCCTCAGTTAACTGCCTAAAATGGGTTTCTTTCTCCAAATACCCCTTCATCCTTCGTGTGCACTCAGTGCCTCTTTCAGAGATAAAGGCTACCCCTTTTTTTAGTATCTTCCTGATTTCCAAAGCCAGTTGTGCTGGGCAAGGTGGAGCTGCATTCACAACAGGTTTCTGAAGGAAACATGACTCCGGGAGTTGCAGCAAATGATGATGGAGGAGCTGTACAACCAAACTGCATGTGCTTCGCAGGGGGCTACAGGGTCACCTCCAGTAAGTCCATCCCACTTTGTCAGAGCATGCCGTTCCTATATGAAAAAGCCTTAGGGAAGAACTCCAGGTTACCAGGGAAGGGTCCTGCCATCTGCAGGTGGATGCAATCCCTGAGCTGACAAATACGGTGAATTTCGTGGCAGGCAGGGAGGCAGGATTTGAGGCAGTGCAGCTGCAATGCTTTATCACAAAGCTTGATAGGCTACCTACTGCCTGAGCTTACTAGTGTGTGAAGTTGTTCATACATCAGTACTTGCAGTTTAAGATTCCTCAAGTCCTTAATGTCATGAACTGGATGGAATTACAGTCATATTTCCCTCCTAAATAATCTGTGCCATTCTGCAATCTCTGTAAGCAACCATCCAAAACTGTTGGGTAGGATTTCTTTTCCTCAATTGAGTATGTTTTACTCAATTAAATGCAAACATGTAGTAAATTGCTGATCACTTTTCTTTATTTTGTTTAATAATTATTTTTAAAGATGACTTTTTAATCATAGAACTTAAGTGATTTTATAAAGATTTACCATTAAACCACATATATTCAGTGCTTTAATGTAGGCTGATAAAGCTTTGTGTAGTATTCTTTGGAAAGGAAAATAAATCACTCCTCCTTTAGAATAATCTGTTATTGTGCCACTTTGTGAAAATAGTTTAATTAAATTATTTTCCCAAAAAGTGTGAAAATATAAATGTAAAAATTAACAGTAAATAATCCAGTACAACTGCTTAGACTACCAGCTGTGTCCCAAAATACTTTAGACAGACAACAGAAGATGATTTTGCTTGCAGAACTTTTAGCCAAAGTTCTTTTTAATCTTCAGAGGCATAGAGGCAGTAACCCTTGCACATATTTACAGTAGGTAAGAAAAAAAATCTTTTTTTTTCTTCCAATTTGTGGCTTTAACAGAAATGCTGTGGTGCTTGACTTGATGCTTTGGAATCACAAAAACCATTTTTAGCTTCATTCCAATGAATGTTTTCTTTTGGCAAGGTTTGTTGCTTCTAACAGATGGACCCCTTCTTAAAAATCTTCCAGAAACTTTCTTGGTCTAGAACTGTGTTTGGAGTTTGTGCATGATTAAAAATCAATATTCACAATGGAAAGCAGTAGCCATGAGTAACAGAAAGTGTCACCCCTTAATCCACCTTCTGCCTTTCTTTGTGCTGTCTTTGCTGTTTCCTCAGTGTGAGGAAACTAGTTCTCAAAGATACTAAAACGTAAATTTTGAAGACATCCTCTCCTTTACTGAAAAGGCTGCTTTATGTAGCATCCCTGTTCTCTAATGTTCTTAAAATGATAATGAAAAGAGCAGGGCATATCTGCTGAGTCAGCTGTTGCTTTATTATAAACCCAATTGGGGGGGTTGGAGAGGGGGGGAAGTAAAAATACTCTGGTGTAGCGAGTTCATTGCAGAGTCAGTTCAATAAAACTTGTGCTTCCCAGTTCTGGCAACGCATTTGGACATTTCAAAGGGTTTGATAAACAGCAATAGCCTTGTCTCCCACACATTAAAGCTTCATCAACGACATTATATGAAAAGAAGAAAAACCTGGCAGAACAGTAAAGCAAAGGGTAAGGTGTTCCTTAGATGGGTCAAGGTGCTCTGAGTTCCTCTTGCTTCACTGAAATAACTTTCTTTTTTTCCTTTTTCTGGCAGCAGAACATCTGTAACCTCTGCCTGTGTCGAAGCAGCACATCTGTTCACAGTTATGGGTCAGTACCATAGTTGTGCTGTGCTCGGAGATGCTGGATCACAGCTCACAGAAAGCATTTCTGAGACTTCAATTAGTGGAGGAACAAGAGGATAAAATGAATGCAAATCAGATCCATGAAGGTTAAAACCCCAAACAACTGCTTTCAACCTGATGAATTTCTAGATGGGCAACAATTATAGGGGTTTTATTCAATGCCTTTTTTTTTTTAATTGATTTTGGTTAAAATTCCTGATTCTAAAAAATACCAAGGAATAAAAGTTTTATCAATAACGCAGCAAAGCACATGATAAGCCTGGTGGGTATCTGATCATAAGGAGTTCATAACACAGCATACTTTATGAAGTCATTCCTGTCCTGTCAGCCCACAGCTGTTTCCCTCTGTCAGGTAGCTTCTTGGAAATACTTGTAGTTTTAGAAGCAATAGCACACAGCACACTGTTTGCAGTAACATTAAACCAGTTTACTGTTGCTAGAATCGCCCCGTAAAGAACACTTTTTTTTTTTTTCATTCTCTTACCCCTGAAAAAATATTTTGAGAGGATTAAGGTGTATATTTTCAGTCCTAAAATACGTAGGCCTGTGCAGATGCAGATTTCTAATTATTATAATATCTGCCCTGAATTCAGTTATTCCAAGTCTGCTTAAACTGGAAAGCAAAAATATTTTGAAAGAATGGTAGCACTGAAACCTCCAGCCCTGTGGCAGGAACGACACATTAGCAGGCAATCTAGAACACTAAAATTTCAAATACTTTTGTGTTTCATAACATCACCCCATTACTTCGTTCAAAAGAATTAATGGACTTGTTTTAAGACATACTGATATTAGTACAAAGGAGACTGAGCTGATGGTTTCCCTTGGATTCGTTCTGCTTCTTGATAATCTTAACTATGAGGCTGACCTTGCTCTCCGCCTTAAACCCACTTAATGCAGTCCAGTTTTATTGCTGTAAGTTAGAATCAGATCACAACACTGAAATTTGACTGTACCTACTGGAAGAATGGTGTTCATCTCTCTCTAAAACAGGAATTTACACTTCCATTTTCCTGCTTCCTCGAAGCACAAGCACTTCAGCATTTAAGTGTTCTAGCAGTGTCTATTTTGTGACCTCTGAATTCCACCACGAAGCCCTTGAGGGAAGGTCACTGCTGTAGACAACAGCTTCTAACACACCAAAGGTTGTAATTACTACCACAAATTAATCTGATGACTGATCATTCGTTCTTAATTGATAATGGTGACTTGAAAGAAGCCATAACATTGTGTGCATTCATTTGTGTGGCAGGAAGGGCTTTATAACTTCAGGAAATAATGTATAAAATATGACTAGAGCATAGAAATGTCTAATTTATTTACATAAAAAGACTTGGGATGTTTATAATGTACTCATCTCTGGCTTAATGCTCTCATAATTGCAATTAATAAGATCCCTGCCCTTCCCAAAGTTCAAAGGGCAATAATGTTCTTGCTGAGTAAGTTGTAGCTGAACCTGTAGCTCCTGAGACTTAGGTATACAGGGAAATTTTGTTCTCTGTTGAGGGAATTTTGTCTGCTATGTCTGCCCACTTGCCAATCACCTACTAAACACTGGAGAGTCACTACTCCTGCTCTGATGCAAAAGCCTGAACTCATGCACAATATTTATGCAGTTAGACATGCAGAAATTATTCAAAGGTTATTGAACTGTACAACTCAGTCCTTATAACATGCTTGAATATCAGCATTTTTTCCTGTGTCAAGTCCTGGATACCTTCAAAGTGCATAAAAAGAAAATTACCATTAGTAATCACACTGAGTCATTATATAAAACATTAGAAAATATTTAAGGATTTGTACTTTTATTAATAAATGCTAGCAGTTTAATACTTATAGGTATTTGAATAATAACAGTTTAAAGTTTCAACTGACAGTAAAGCTCTAAATGTGAGACCATGGGATGAGAGGGAAGAGCTCTCAGCGTGGATCCTACTGTGTTGCATGTATCCTGTTAGGTTTGTGAGTTTGATAAAAATCATCAACAAGTTTTCAGAAAACTGCCTTCGGACATCACTTTCCAAAGGTCTCAGTGCACAGCCCCGCTGATGCTCTGTGTGCAGTGCTGGCTTGCTCTGAACTGTGTGCTCCTGCATCTCGAATTTGATGGCCAGCATTGTTTCATATCCCACCTGCAGTGCAGACAGCCTGGAGCATGGTCAGCTTTGTACACATTGCTGCAGTCATGGGGCGTTCAGTTAAGGCTGACCTTGTGCTTAGGTTGTGGGAAGAAGCAGATTAATCAGTCCACTTTTTTCAACTTTCCACAAACAAGCTACGATACAGGGAGACTTTTTGCAAATAGACACAATTGTATTTCTCTACTTCCCAATTTTTTTGAAGGTAACTACATTAAGACATATGACCAAAATACCACAGAAATAGAGGCTATATAAAAAAATATTCCTTGCTGGGCATAGTCTAGAGAAAACAGCCATGATGAGCATGGTTTTAGAGGATGAGCAGAAACTCAAGCATAACAAATGTTTTTGCAATTGCTCTTATGGCACCAAGGTCAGAAAGTTACACAAGAGGCAAAGGGGGCCTAGTTATAGAAGACAGTTCTTCTAGGTTTTGCTGTGCAAAAGCTGAGGGAGAAGAAGAGCCTGTCTGTGATCATAATAGAAATAGAGCCTGTTATCTGCACTAACAAGCTGAGGTCAGAATTAGCAAATATAAACTTGGAAAAATTCATCAAAATTTGATCAAAATTGATTAAAATGTGAAGGCTGTGAATCAGACTGAAGGAGTTACCATAGCCTATGTAGTTAGATTTCAAGGCTTCTTATAACAGCTTGAGTTCCTCTTAAAATATGGTTTTGTCCTCAGTGAGTAGGTATGCAGCCTGGCTGGAGATACCAAAATCTTCAAATACACTGTGGGCTGCAATGGCTAAAAAAAGAGTTGTTTCATGTATTTCTTCCAAAGTATTCAGAGCAGGTAAGTTTTCATGCTTGGTTTCTTAGGAATCTGACCTTTGATAGCAGTTACTGTAGGACATGTAAAGGTCCATGTTAACCTCAGGTTTGCCTAATTACCAAACAGTGCAACAGCACAGATAACATTGTATTGAGCAGAGTCATTCAGAAAACGTATCAGAAAGTTTCATGTGCACTTTTATGCCTTGTATGTGGGCGATGCTGCATAACATACATTGGAGAAACCTGTAAAGATCCCTTCTGTGAGCACAGTAGCCCACGGAAAAGAAAGTGGGAAAAAGTGTTGAGAATAGTCAAAACGTGGAAGGCAATGATTTATATTGATGCTTAAGGCTGGAGGGAAGCATGTGATTGTTTTATCAAACATTAGGAGTTTTCCCAGAGAAAGTTGGCTGTTTGTCTTGATAAGTGCACAGCTGACTAGTTGCTTTTCACTCTAGCAAATTGATAGCTCAGTTGTTGATTGATAGCTCCGTTTATTTCAGAAGTAGCCTTTTTGCTGCAGATGCAGCTGTGAATTCTAATCAACTGAAGCAATTAACTGCTATCTCTGTGGCTGTAGAGGAGCCAGCTGGAGAACCAAATGTACTGAGAACAGTCTTTTGCAGATAACTGAGAAGAGCGAAATCATGCCTAACATTTACTCCCTATAACATTCCCCTAAGTTCCAATATTTGATAACTGGATTTGTCACTGTATTAATCAGGATTTCTATTTTCACTATATTTAATTTTACTCTGTTGGGCAATCAGTAAATGGGATTAAACAAGGCAGACCTTATACTGAGATTAGGTTAAATAAACCTGACTTCCACATTTTCAGTCTGGATACAATATAAGTATCCCATGTCCCAAGTGGGGGTTTAAAGATTGTCTGCCACAGGCTTCAGTGAGAGCAGTTTTGATACTGGGAAAAGGCATAGTGGTTGGTGGCAAAGTGATAGAGAAGAGAAACACGTTCTACATTTGTTTTCCGTGAGGAGGGGAACCAAGGCTCTGACCACACATCACCATTCCATAGCCCCTGGCACCCTTTCAAAAGCATCAGACTGTTAACCCTGGTGTCCTGACCAGAACCATCTCGCTTAAATACAACTTGCCAGTATTAACTTCAGTTTTTGTTTCACCTGGTTATCATGGAGTTTTATTTCCTAGCCTAGGCTTTTAAATCACAGCCATACTGCTTTTCTTTTTGAAATGTGCCATAAAAGAGTGACCAACTTTAAGACTCTTCACAGTTTATTTTGTCCTGATGGCTGCACATCTTAACGGGCCTCCTCCTCTTGAGAAGGATCCGAGACCAATTCTTCAGACTATCCTACATCATATAAAGCCCAAAGTCAGTGCATCAAACGATAATAGTGTAAAAACTTTCCAGGATTATGTCTTTGTCATTTGGTGTTAAGATAGAGAAGTTTTAGAACTTCACACCTGGTAACTGCTGATACTGATAGTCATGTGAGTAAGATGAAGAGAAAAACAGATGTAATTTTTGAGAAGTGATTAGCTACAATATAAAAATAGTATCACTGAATACAGTCAGTGGCCTATAATATTCTTTCACACACAGTTTTTCACTTTAATATCTTTTGAATTCTATTCTCACTGAATGGAAAAAAGCAGCAGTTCAATGAAAAAAATGACAATCAATCATTTAAGCAAATGATGATATAAAAAGTTTATCTTATATGAGGTTAATGTAATAATATCCCTTCTTTTTTATATTTTATATAAAGAAAAAGAATTTTTTTTAAAATCATATATTAAAAAATCAGGTTTCATCAGGATTGACCATACCTCTTACAACTGCCACCCTTTAGTACAAAAAAGATCCCGAATAACTTTCACAACACTTGCTGTTACCCATATTTTGATTTTCATTATCTCATTTACATGATGCATTTGCAAACTGATAAGAGAAGGGAATTGTGCCCATGTTTCAAGAACTGGGGCCTGCCTGGCCTCCAGCTGTTCTTGATCTTGAAAACTGCAAGGCTGTAAATCAGTAAATTAAGATTTACCAGAATAGCTGAACTGTCCTGGCTTAGAATTGCACTAAAAGAGATTAAGGTTTGCTGAGCATTTTAATCTGGCAGCTGAAGAAATGGTTATTGATGCTTATGTTTTTTAGTGTTCAGATAAAAATTTAGGAAGTATTCAGATCTGCCCAGGTCAATATAAGAATATATACAAATACATTCACTGACTTGACTATGGGTCGTGTTGCTTGGTGATTTGCTAAAATTGCTCATCAAATATTTATTAGGTAATTTTTGCCTTTTTTCAGAACAGGGCAAAGATAAGGTTAACAGGGACATTTCTACATTCTAAAAGAAAATACCTTGATGTGTAAAGTTCATTTTGCTTTTGGAGCAGAGGTGAGGGAAGTGATCGTGATTTAATCATTACTTCCTTTTGTATAAAATGAAGCCCATTCTCTAGGCTACTAGAATATACCTCCTAATTGAAATCTGGTTTAGGGTTGCTTTTTAGCTTCAAGAATTCAACTGAGTGTTTTTCTGGATCTCATGTTAATTTCAAATGTACTGTCTAATGACATGGGAAGGAAATTTGGGGTTTAAAAATCCATTCATCGTGGGCAAGAAGTTTAAACTCTAAAACAAGCTAGAGACTTCTCAAGTCACTGAATTCAGAATCCAGCAGTTGAAAACAGCTGTATTTCATTCAGAATAGTCCAGAGAAGATCTGTTCTCTTTTCTCTCATAGATGCTAAACTGTATAACTTCCTCTAATGTGCAATAATATCCATCCAAGCTTTTGTGTGAGACAAATTGCATGGTGTAGGTTACATAGAGGAAAGCAGACAGCATGGGGAAAGGCAAGCCCTTAAAGTCTGGCAAAATTAATCCCCATTTATCCAAAGTTAAATTAACTGCCTTTGGATCAGTACTACGTTATTTGTAGATGTTCTTTCTCTTGTTTCAGCTTTTAATAATCAAGATAGCTTTCCAGGAGTTGACTAAGCCCTGCATCCAGCTCTTTCACTTAATTCTGTTTGGAAAACTGATTCAGAATCCTAAAGCCAAATTCATACTGGGTCAAGCTCCACTGATGGCAAGAAATTTCCACTGGTGAAAATTTGACCTGACTTTTGAGCCATCCCTTTATATAAAGCTTTGTGTGTGCCAGCCCATTAGCAGGTGGGTCAGAAACGGTCTATTCATACGGTTACTTATGACTATAAAAGAACCAATTATTTTAGACACATAGATACTAGCAATGTTTATGATAAATTTGGTTTCCTACTTGCTGTGACTAATGTTTACCTCATTGCTTTTTCCAAAAAAATAAAAATCTCCTCTTCTGTGCCCTAAATCCATTATGTTTTATTTACTATCCTGGCACAGAAGAAATTTCAAGAGGGTAAAAATAATTTCAGGATAGAGAAATGCCACAGTGGGTTTTTTTATTCCATCCAACAAACAGAGAAGTATTTTAACTGCAAAATACTTGGTCAAGATGTACTGCTGTACCCAAATACATTCCCTGTGTTTGCCAAGAAAAAAACAACCCTGTAGAACAAAAGAAAGTTTGGAATGAATAAAAAGTTCAATAGGAGTAGATACTATCAGAACTACTCTTTTACTTGAAAGGAACATGAAAAACCTTTTGTAGTGTTCTTATTAAACTCTTAGAGGACACCAGCTTCTCAGAAAAGCCCTCCTGTTTGTAATATGTGTGCATGGCCATCTACTCCCATGCTGAAAGAGACTTGACATCTCATTTTTAACCCACCATCTTTCTGGTTTTTAGCATAATCAGGGATTTAAAAGTCTGTAGCAGTGATGCAGTCAAGAACAATATTGTCAGTAATAGTGGTGAAAAGAATTCCTACTCTTTCAACTCCAGCAGTTTGCTCCATGCCACAATCCCCGGCCCCTCAGTTGTCACAAAGGTCACAGCCAGGCCATGAGTGGTGCCAAAGAACTGTGTTTAGGAATAAACACACATTATTCTGATTTTTAAATTACTATTTCATCTACATCTGACTTGAACCTCTTCTTTCTAGCCAGCTGGATCTGGGGTATTACCTTTATTTCTTGCAGTTGACCAATTGCTAACAGATAAGTAAAAACTGTAACTCCGGATGTTCCCAGTTACAGATTCCCTTTTAATAAGGAAAAGCTCTTACATATTTTGAATGGAATATTGACATCTGTTTTGACAGTATTGGTTAAGTGTTTTCATAGTAATTATTCTTGAAGAAGGAAAAACAGTTTGAAATGCTGCTCTAGGCTGAGTTCCAACAGGGATAATTACATGCTACTCTGTTTAATCCCTCTCCAGCGTTGTCTTTTATGATGTTCCTTAGCTGCTGTCTTTGAACAGTTGTTCACTGCTGCTCAACAGAAGCCCCTCTTCCTTTCAGAGAGGGATACACAGTTTTTGTACACCATTATGTCAGGCAAGGAGTCCTGTCATTTCAAAATTGCTCAGTTTTGGTCTGTCCACCCTCAGGCAGAGCACTGCTGATCCAGAGCGAATCCTACTCCAGCTCTTCACATATCGAATCTTAGCACACCTCAAGCTGGAAGGGACCCAGAAGGATCATCATATAACTGGTGTACTTCCACAAGCTAACCTTCCCTTTTTTTTAAGGTGAGAGGAAGCTGAAGTAAACTCTTCAACATTTATTGAAGCAATCCAGATATTTATTCATTAGCTGTGGTGACTTCTTCAAAGCCAAAGACCAGTGAGTCTGCCTTCTGCCTGAATGGGCTGTCTGAGAAGCTCCCAGCACAGGTAATATACCATGATCAGAGAACTCATTTATTTCACCTTCTCAGAAATATCAGTATCTCTCTTATCCTTGCTTAGTCAGGCCAACACATGAATGAAAATTACTTTGAAATTTTTATCCACAAGGAGTACTTGAAAAACGAAGCCTCTTTCTTTCACTATGATTTAGCCCCCATATCAGCAAATGGCCCTCCAGAAACTATAACATCCTTGGTTCTGAGGCACCTCCCCTCTGTTTCACGGTTGACATGAGAGTCTTGTAGCTATCTCAGAGTGGGAAAGGCTGTTTTGTTTCCTTCAGCCAAATCAGTAGCCTTGTTTTCAGAACAAAATGTCACTGATGGGAATAACAGTTCTTTTTGGTGAGAACTGAACTGGTTGGCAGTGTAACAGTTGTGATAAACGTCGCCTGTGTGGTTTGACTGAACCAAAACAACCTGGCATTTCCAAGAATCAAAATGCAAGCAATGAAGATTAGACCGTATTTAAAAATAAATTAAAAAAAAAAAAAAGGAGAGAGAAAAAAGAGAAAAAGGAAAAAAATTGAATGCAGATAACTAAATTACAGTTGGAGCAGGTCAGATTCACAGCATAAAACCTGGGCCAAAGTCCCATGTGAATCTAAAAGGGATGAGTTAGCGACTGATAAGGTAGGAAAAACGGGACACAACTTTCCTCTTTGGAATTTTGACCCAGTGCTGTGGCATGGGCTTTGCCTCCTTGTCTCTTCCAGAAAGCTGAACTGATTTGCCACCTTTTTTCCCTTTCTATTTATTGGAGGCAAGGCAGGAACAAAACAGACTTGAGAACTGTATTGCAAATGATGTGGTGAAATGTGGAGGGTATGCCGTTTGAGTCAGCAGAGTGTGCAGGATTTACTTCCTTTGGCAGAGGGCAGGGGGATCAAAAGGAAAAAGCAGTTTCCTCAATATTGTGTCTTTTCACTGTCTTTTAAACCCTTCACTGAACCTGCTGACATCTTGCAAGTTTGTGAAACTGCATCACAAACTGTGGCTGATTACTGATTGTTGTTGTCAGAGTAATCAATATTATAAAATTCTACTTTATCTCTCTCCTCTTTTCACTGTAGTTTTGCTGGGATAAAGTTTCCCACAGACTGAACTGTAAAGATGGGGACATTGGTATACATCATTCCTGTTCCAGTGACTCCCATGGAGCTACAGTGGTTTATATATTGGTTGATAGCCCAGTCCACTGAGGTGATGGACACTGAAGGATGCAGGAGAATAATCCAGGATTCACAGGGGCTAAGTAGACAGTAAAATGGGAAGGAACATGGAAGATGTGGTATACTGTGTTTCAAGAGCAGTTGACTGAAGAATCACATCTGGTATCATTGAGAAGGGAATTTAATATGCACCAAAATTGTTGCTGGAAGTCCACTGAAAAAGTTTAACCACAATGGTGGTCAAATTGGCAGGGTGTGTAAGAAAACGGAAATTTTCCAGAGAATGTGTTGTCAAAAGAGAGGAGAAAGTAGCGTGGGCTAGAAGACCAATCCAGTTCCTCATATAAATTCCATAATAGAAAAACTATGAAAAAAAGACAAAATTATAGTGCATGTAACAGAGAAAACCATCACAGTTATAGTGCTGTCAATCAAATGAGTGTGTGATGACTGATTCAATAGCTGGGAAGTTACTGACATAATACAGTAATAAAGCCTTTAGCAGATACCGGGAATTTCAGTTCGCTGCATTTTAATATGATAGTCACATCTCTCATTTACTTGGGCTTTACTTCTACTTAATCTGTTAACAGCCCTCACAGAAGGTATCCAGAGAATGCAAAATGACATTTTTGTGAGCTCCAGTCATAATGACTCGTTTGTAAACAAGCATAAAAGCTTAGAGACACAAATACATTAGTGATAAAGTCCTTTGAGAGTGATTCTTCAACCACTCTTAGTTTATGGAGCCTCACAGATTTAACTTTCAATTTTCAGTCAGAAGTTTAGGGGAAGCATTTTAACAAA